>VXBP01000413.1:78952-213701 GCA_013400115.1 Rhinopomastus cyanomelas
GACTGAGGTAAAGAAGTCATTGAGAACCTCAGCCTTTTCCATGTCCCTTGTGACCACATCACCTGTTTCCTTTTTGAGGGGGCCCACACCTTCCCTAGTCTTCTTTTTACCATTCACCTACCTGTAGAAATTCTTGCTGTTCCCTTTGACCTCCCTGGCCAGGTCCAATCCAAACTGTGCCTTGGCTTTCCTAACCAGATCTCTAGCTGTTCAGGCAGCTTCCTTATATTCCCCCCCATTCTAGCTGTCCTCCCTTCCACTCCTTGTGAAGTTTCCTTTTGTGTGACAGCGTGTCCAGGAGCTCCTTGCTCAGCCAGCCAGGCCTCCTAGCATTCCTCCCTGCTTTCCTCTTTGTTGGTGTACATTGCTCCTGGACACAGAGGAGGTGATCCTTGAATACAAACCAGCTGTCCTGGTTCAGTTAGCTGTGATACTCTGTGCTCGGTCAGAATTCAATAAAGGACTACTTCCGTTACCCTTTGATTAGCTAGAAGGGGAAGGTGTTTGTTTTCACCCTGTTTTGCCATCTACATGGAAATTCCTCACAAATCGCAATGTACTGCATGCAGTTCTGGGCTTCTCACTTCAGGAAAGAGACTGAGGTNTCAGTTAGCTGTGATACTCTGTGCTCGGTCAGAATTCAATAAAGGACTACTTCCGTTACCCTTTGATTAGCTAGAAGGGGAAGGTGTTTGTTTTCACCCTGTTTTGCCATCTACATGGAAATTCCTCACAAATCGCAATGTACTGCATGCAGTTCTGGGCTTCTCACTTCAGGAAAGAGACTGAGGTGCTGAAGCAGCTCCAGAGGAACAACGAGGCTGGGGAAGGGACTGGAGGGAACGTCTGATAAAGAGAGGCTGAGGGAGCTGGGGATATTTAGCCTGGAGAAAAGGAGACTCGTGGTGGGACCTTCTTCCTCCCTACAGCTCCCTGAAGGGAGATTTTAGTCA
Organism: Rhinopomastus cyanomelas; assembly: GCA_013400115.1. NCBI lineage: Eukaryota > Metazoa > Chordata > Aves > Bucerotiformes > Rhinopomastidae > Rhinopomastus > Rhinopomastus cyanomelas. The sequence continues at coordinate 79,906 of VXBP01000413.1, forward strand.
GGTGGGGATCAGACCCTTCTGCCAGGCAGCTAGAGCCAAGTGGAGAGAGCAAGGTCTGAAGGTGCCAGGGAAGGGTTAGGTTGGATGTTAGGAAGCCCTTCCTCATGGAAAGGGTGATCAGACACTGGAATGGGCTGCCCAGGGCAGTGGTGGAGTCCCCATCTCTGGAGGTGTTGAAGGACAGCCTGGTTGTGGCCCTTAGTGCCCTGGTCTGGCTGATGTGGTGATGTTAGGTCCTGGGCTGGTCTGGATGAGGTCAGAGGGGTTTTCCAGCCTCAATGATTCTGGGATACTGTATGAATTCCCATAATTCCCAGTAATGTGTTTTGGGGCAACCCAGATAGCAGAGGCACATAGTGTCCCACGTTCATTTTCCTCTGCTAACTTTCTCATCATTCTGGAGTGCTCTGTGTAAAATAGTTTAAGGAAGATGAGACCCATCCTGCACTTCATGCCAAGCCTTCCACATTTTTGAGCCAGAAGAGAGCTTGGTAGACTTTTTTGCCTTACACATGAAATACAGACTTCTTTCTCTGACTGTTTGTGCAGGTCTTCTAGAGATCTTTCTTTAAGTTTCACATCTAAATTCTGGAAAAATGTGAATAAACTGGTTTCAGCAAATTCTCATGTTTGGGAGATGAAAACAAAAATTTAATAATAATTTTCTATTTCTGATCTGAAAGAGTCATGGCATCAGCTTGATGTCAAACAGGTTATTTGGGATTTCTGGCTGTTACAAAACTGCCGGTGTTCTGGCAGGGAGTCCATCAGCGGTGCACAAGTAAGTTCCTCCCAACTGTCGCAGAAAGCTAAAGCCTAGCGCCTCTCCATCACAGGCTAAGTAGGGTTGGACTTTGTTATATATGAAAAAGGAAGCAGATCTTTCTTTTCTTCTGAAAGTCAATGAGACAATTAGAAAAGAGACTCTAGGTCTTTAAAAAAGCCATCTTCTCTCCTCTGTATCTCCTCCCTCAGGTGCAAGGATTATTGGCTGACCTTGAGGGAATATTGATGAAATTACCCTGCAAGGAAATCCTCAGGAAAGGTTGATACTGGTGCATATGTAGAGAGCAACAGCCCTGACTCACTTGCCTGGCCGCATGAGACCTTCAGAAGGTGAAAAGTAACTGAAGCTCGATGTTTAATGGTTCCCTCCATGGATGACAGAGAAGAGAGAATCCTTTTTTCTGGCAGAAAGTGCCAGGCTGGTGGGTTTGTACTGAAGTGGGCTCTGTCACCATCTCCGCTTTGGTGCCTTTGTAAATGAACGCAGCGTTCAGCAGAATGCAGGCCCCTCCACCAGTCACATTCCTCATCGGGAGCCTTTCCTGTGAGATGCTGGATGTCTGCTGCTGTTTCCCAGAGGAGCTCGGTGCCAGAGGGCGTTGATCTGTTTTCTGAAGTGGATTGACAGGGTTGTCCTCCCTGTGTGTTCATATGCTTCCTGGAGCAAAACCACAACAACGTTTGACAGGCTGTTTGCTTTTTGTGTTTGCCACAATGGCTCCTGCTTCGAGAGCAGGTTGAGTCACAGAATCATGGAATTGTATAGGTCAGAAAAGACCTTTAAAATCATCCTGCTGCCGCCGGAAGCCCATGAGTAAATGAAGATGTGGCACAGTGCAGAGAGAACGTGTGTCAGTGAGGCAGCCTAGCACAGGCAGGGTTGGCATCGCTCTATGCCAGTGGTCAGGCTCCAGTTTTCGTAGTTAATTGTTTAATAGCAGCAACAAATCATGTTGCTCTGATGATCTGTGTGCACTTCTCTATTAGACCTGATTTGTATGGTGAGGACAGGCTACTGAAAGGAAGAGAAGGGAAGAGAAGGGGCTCAGTTATCCCCCGTGACTTTGCTGAATTTGTCCTTGTCAGTGGAAGGAAAGAGAAATATTTGTCTGCAGGGGGGAGCACGGTGGTGACTGTCAGGAACAGCTGGAGCACATATACTGTGTCATGTCTTTTTGTGGTGCTGGGCTTTTCTGCCGGCTGTGGGAATGCTGCAGAGGCATGTCAGCATTTTGCTGAGTAAGTGTGGTGCAAGATCCGTATGTAAACAGGGATCAGTCACCAGATGAGAGAAAAGGGCTGTTCTCCCAACACTAGGTCTGTCTCTTGTGTGCACCTCAACCTTCATAACCCCTGCAAAGCTTTTGTAAATTAAATGTGGGCCTGCATTCTGGGAAAAAATATGCTGTAAGAATGCCAGTCTAGATAACTCTGCTGTCCCTTCCTGCTTTGATAGATACAAATCTGCGAGAGAAATAAATTCTCCTGGTTCTTCCCATCCTCTCCATCCTAGTTATTTTGTGTCCACAGAGGACCAACAACTTTCACTGCGCAGCATGGAAATGAGCGCGCTGACACAGCACACTTTCTCCTGTCATCGACTGCCTGTGGGGTTATGAAGGAATTTCCCATCAAAGCCAATTGTTCTCTGGTTTTATTCATAGTCCAGTGTTGTTTTCTCTGCAGCCCAAGTTAGATGTGAACCAGTACTTTCCTGATCAGCAAAGAATGTCATCTGCCTATCTAGCTGACGAGAACTGCACCCCCACTCATGGTCGAACACACGATGCTCACTGTGATCTTCACTAGAGGCACATATGAGGTTTGTCTGGTGAGGACAAGTGCTGGCATTACCCAAATAAAGACAGATTTGTGACACTTGATTGACAAATGTCAGAACAGAAGTGACCTGTACAAGCTGTGTAGAACAGAGCACGATTTTACCTTCTGGGGTGTCACTTGGATAGTTTGCAATTTATTCATTTTTAGTTTCTCTGCAATGGTGTCTACAGTTCCTCTCCAGGAAGTTCCTCTGCTTATGGCTTTATCCTAGGAAGTGTCATGGCAAGAAAAGAATTCTCTCCTGTCAGACTTTGAAGATTTGCTAAGAGTGTCTCTGATCTCATGTAGAAAGAAAAAGAATTCTGTCTGAACAGCAAGTCATTTTGGTTTGGGGTTTTCGAGTGATCAGACATTAGTGAGAACATTCCCGTAGCAATGCTACAGCAGCTTTGGAGAGGCAGGTACCATGGGCTGATTTTAAGTGTTACCAGTCATAACTTGACTTTACCCCAGGCAACTGAGATCTGTGTAAAAGAAGTGAGACAAGTAAGCCTAAGCAAACATATTTAATTCTACACTTTCAAACCTTTCAGCATTGCAATAATAATCGTTTAGTTTTATCTTTAAAGCTTTTTAACTTGAATTTGCCAATGATTTAAGCACATATATTCAAAATATACTTGGAGTCCAAAACAGAATTCTCATGGATAAATGCAAAAGCTGCAATTAAAATAGAACACTCCAAGGGTTTCACAGAAACCTTCAGCCAAAACAAATTTTTCTTTGCTCTTCTTTTCCTTCACTGCCCATTCTGTTTCCAGTCTCAGATTTGTCTCCAACTGGAAGATTTTAAAAACAAAGACCTTGCCATTCACCATCATGACAAAGGATTTAGGTAAAGAATTTTAAAATCATTTAAAAGCACTTGAAAAACTTGTGCACGGAGCAGGACAAAAGTGAAAACCCACCCTTTCATCAGGGCAAGCCACTGTCCAGATTCAACCCTGGTATTGTCCAGAGCATACATAAGCACAGAGCAAATCATTAGGGCAAGAAATGGACTTGGTTTGCTCTTTTAATGTTTGGAGCACAAATACCAAGAAGGCACAGCAGCTTTCATAACAAACACGTTAACCCCCACATGCTCTGCTTAATTATGATTTCTGTCTTCCTGTGTTTCCTCTCTGGGTACTGGCACCATAAAAGCAAACTGGCACAGATTGTATTTGTTCTGAAGACGCTGAGCTGCTGCGTCCAAATACTTCAGCAGGTGCTTCACAAGCATCTGAGTCGTTCCAGCAGGGAGGTCAGGAGCCAACTGACAGAGCTGTGACACAGCTAGCAGGGAACAGAGTCCCCGAACCCGTCCCTGTCACCATGGCTACCACTGAGCAGGAGGTTTTGGGGGCAGAAGTGCCAATTTAAGCAACTGCTGATTTCTTATTACTGCCCCTGCTTCACCCCCTCCGCAGAGGTCAAGTGTATGTAGCAGACCACAGTCTTTGTCAGATCAGGAAACTACTCCAGATTCAGCTGGACAAATATGTCTTTTTATTTTTCTTTTGCTCATTCTGTTCCAAACAGTATTTTTTCTGATGAAGTTCATCACAAATATCCTGTGTCTGTGTAATGGAGGAGACTGCAGAAGGGCAGGGACAAGAGGCTTAAGAGATGGGGACTAGTGGCGATTTGAGCACCAAGCACACGCCAAGACTGAGCCAGAGCATTCTCTAGTGCTGTCATTTGATGTGGCCTTCCAGTATCTGAAGGGAGCCTACAAAAGAGCTGGGGAGGGACTTTTTAGGATGTCAGGTAGCAACAGGACTGAGGGGAACAGAGCAAAGCTAGAGATAGGTAGATTTTGACTGGATGTGAGGAGGAAGTTCTTCACCGTGAGAGTGGTAAGAGCCCGGAATGAGTTGCCCAGGAAGGTGGTGGAGGCCCCATCCTTGGAGGTGTTCAAGGCCAGGCTGGATGAGGCTCTGGCCAGCCTGATGTAGGGGTGGGGTGTCCCTGCCCATGGCAGGGGAGTTGGAACTGGATGATCCTGTGGTCCCTTCTAACCCAGACTGACTCAATGACTTGGTCTGGGTGATCCTGCTGTGGCAGGAGGATTGGACTAGATGATCTTTTGAGGTCCCTTCCAATCCCTAATGATTCTATGATTCTATGTTCAGTGTTCAGATCCTTTTGGCAATAGAGGTTCCTCGCCACTCTGTCCTGCCCCCTCCCCACCTCATCTGGTGCATTGTGGCCAGCAGTTACACAGCTGCAGAGGGAACCTGACAAGGGAATCCATGTGTCTGAAGAAGGAGCCAGTGAGAAACGGGTACTGGTGTGAAACTGCAGGGGCAGCACATGAATGTCACAATTCATTGTAGTCAGGCAGACCAATGTCTTGAAACCTTCACGCTGAGGAACACAGCCAAGTCACATGTGGAAGCAAAGTGTGACTTTCCTTCCCTAAATAAGCTCCATGGCTGGATGTGTCTCTCTGAAGAGAAGCGACACAAAGCCTTGTTCACACACCTGCTATTAAACACAAGGAGCTGTTAAAACATCCCTGTGGACAAAGGACGAATGAAGCTCAGTCAAGGTGGTAGCACAGTGTCAAGCCTGGGAATTAAATGGTGTTGCAAGGCTGCATCGGAGTCACTCTCAACCAAAAACCTACCAAGAAAAGCCAGAGCACACCTGATTTCTATGTCTATGGTTTAAGATTCTTTTAAGATCAGAGTTCATGTAAAACACTAACAGGGATGCTGACTTTGTACAGTTTTATTTACACAGTTATGTGGAAGTACATAGAGCATGTATTAGTATCTCATACCCCATTTATAGTGCCTGTTACATTAAATGCCACAAATACATACCGACACATTTTTAGTTAAAATCTTGTCTAAAGAACCACACACAGTTTCCAGGCCTGATACTACCAACGTCACCACCCAGAGCCAGCTCCTGTGTGTGCTGTGCCCAGGCGGGGTCTAGGATGCTCTGCAGAAACTACAGGTATAGTGAAACGTCACTGCAACCACTCTAAGGGCAAAGTCATAAGAAACGTTCCATGTCCAGTTCTGGTCTCCCCAGTTACAGAAGTGGGAGAGTCGCTAAGATGATTGGGGGGCTGGAGCCTTATGTGGAGAGGCTGAGAGAGCTGGGACTGTTTAGCCAGGAGAGGAGGAGACTGAGGGGACATCTCATCAATGCTTAGAAATATCAAAAGTCTGAGTGTCAGGATGATGGGACCAGACTCTTCCTGGTGGTCCCCAGCGATAGGACAAGGGACACTGGAACGTCGGAGGTTCAATTTGAACATAAGGAAAAACTTTTTAATGGTGACGGTAACAGAGTGCTGGCACATGCTGCCCAGAGAGGTTGTGGTGTCTCTGTCTCTTGAGGCATTCCAAACCCATCTGAACGTGACCCTGTTGGATCTTCCCTAGGTGATTCTGCTCTAGGAGGTCCCTTCCAACCCCCATCATTCTATGATTCTATGAAACAGAAGCTGCCCTGTCCTTGACCAGCCAGGAGTTTCTCATCCTGAAGCTCCAAGGATCTCATCAGTGTTCCACGGTTGGATTTGATGCCCAGCACCGGGTGGTAGCTCTGAGCTGTGACAGCACAAGGGCAGCGGCAGCATCCTTTGCAAACCCCGCATTCTGTGCCCAAGGCTACTCACAGCGAATCCGCGTGGGGTCCAAGCCCCGACCCGACAGCAACCCCCTTTCAACCCTTCTAACAGAACAAGTTTGGAAGCGGCGAGTGACGGCGCCGGCTGATGAGGCCGGGCACCGCGGGGATGCGCGGAGCTGTGCCGAGCGGCAGCGGGGTGGCGGCGGTGGCGGGGGGTGTCGCGGGAGCCCCGGGGGCCCATCACGTGCTCGGTGCGTTGCATTGTGCTGGCGGCGGGGGCAGGGCCCCGATCGATGTCCTGACTTCCTCCGCGGGCTGGAGCAGCGGCGGAGAGCGGCTGGAGGAAGCTGATTGCTGTGGGGTTGAGCGCTGCTGCGAACAATACGGGCACGCACACAGCACAGACAGCTCACACAACACACACAGCTCACGCAGCACACACACCACGCACACACGGAGCACATACAACAGACATACAACACGCACGCAGCACATAAAACACACATAAACCAGCCACACACCAGCCATACACCACGCACCCACCACGCAGACCCGCACCCTGGCTCCCGCATCGCCGCTCCGCGCCGGGGGGGAAGATGAGCGCAGGGGACGTGGTTTGCACTGGATGGCTCATTAAATCACCCCCCGAGAAGAAACTCAAGCGATACGTAAGTGCAGCGGCTCTGCTGATGCGGGTTTATTCTTCTTTGCTCTCCCGGCAGGGTGCTGGCTGCTTTGCCTTTCCAACGGGTCGCCCTGGTTTCGGCTTCTCCTTGGACCAAAAGAAAAAAAAAAAGGTTGCCAAGTCCATGCGCCAAGCGGGCTGCTTTAGTTTGTCCCGATATTCTTATGTCCTGTGGAATTAACCTTTCCCGGCCCGTAGGGTTTGAATACTTCAGTTGTTATGCAACGTGTCTTGGTTTAAAAACCACATTTGAGTTTCAGTTGGCAGTGCCGTAACTAACTGAGTGGTTGTAACAGCATTTCGTGTCATAGGGCGGTTTGGGTTGGACCTCAACGATCCTCGAGCTCCAGCCCTCTGCCATGGTCTTGATAGAGCAAATAAAGTGACATGTCTGATGACATTTCTGATGTCACTTTTGCAGGGAATTTTCCTCCTGAAAAGAACCCCAATAGTTTACAGTGTGAGGCTCCGGGTTGTTAAGATGCTCTATAATTTCTGTGACACTTGTGAAAGACAACCTCTCCGATAGTTTTATTTACCGATTTCATACGCCAGACACTAAGCTTTCCCCTCTGTGTGATAAAGAGGTGCTGGAAGATGCCGATGCTGCAAAGTTCCTGCTAGCTGGAAGCTGAAGGGACTGCTGAGAGGCAGCGAGAGCTGTGAGCGTGGGGTGTGCAGAGCAGGGGGGCCTGGTTTCCTTCTGTATCAGCCTGTTCTTCTGGGTAAAAAAAAAAAAAGGAAAGAAAAAAAAAACGGGGAAAAAGGGGGTGAGTTGCAAACATAGGAAGCTGTACATTGCAGGGCTCCCGGCAGCAGTAAATGACCCTTAGAAAACTGCTTGGGACAGCAGCAGTAGCGCAAGCTTGTCGCGGGCCATTTTGCATGCTCGTGTGCGATGGTTCTTCACCAGAACCGCGTGTTGCTGCTGTCCTTACGCTGTAGGAATCACTGGATTCTTGCTTGAGTCACACACTTCGAACCCAACTTAGCCCAGAGCCCTGTGCTATGACAGCTGCCACCATCCCAGTGCCCAGCCAGGCGCATCCCTGACGTTGTTTGTGCTATACGCTTCTCTTTATCAGCAGTTTTTCTGGACTGCTGATGCTGGCTTTTCTGAGTAACGGGGAATAACTGTTCTCGTGAAGAATGTGGTAGATACCATTTGGTGATGTGTTTTCTCTTTGCACTAAAAATGAGGAGAAAGTATAATTTCCTAATGTTGGAATTTACTTTTAACTTACTGTACGCCGGAGTTTCTTCTTTTAGGGCACAGTCTTTTGCATCGAGATGGCTGAATATTTGCTTTGTTCACTTAGCATTTGCCAGCTCTAAAATAGCCACGATGATGTGTCCCGAGGGAGCTGCAAAATGGATGGATCTCTGATTTTTGCTTTATTTTCTAAGAGCACAGTGCAGCAGGCAGCAGACAATGTTAGAGCCACTGATTCACCCAGCCGGTATCATTAGTAACTCTGTCAGTGCAGCTATTTTTGATGACTCAATATTCATAAAAGGGCAAAGTAGAGAAAACAGAACGTGATAAAGATGGGATTTGAAAGCCCCCATTATACAGCCCAGATAATAGTCACAACGGGGGCTCTGATCAGCTCACCAGACTAGTCGCAGTCTGCTCTGCTCGCGTTTTGTACTACAAAACCTAGCAAAATGTGGGTCTATGTTATCCTTCAAATGTCGACCACTGGATTAGCCAGATCTCAGCAGATTAGGCTTTGTTTGCTGGTTAGAAGGATAAACTGCCCCTTTGTCCATAATAAAGCAGAAAGCAATCTGCTGCAAGTACAGCAAAGATTAATGTCCTTCCTCATGTGACTGGTTACACAGTGGATGCTACAGACCGAATGCAAATTGTCTCTTACCCTCTGTCAACTAATTTCCCCTCCACTTTTTATACAGTTTGAGCAGCGCGGTAGTTTGTGCGTCTTGCGCTGGGGTGGTGGATAGCTCAGGTTGAACCGCAGTGACTGCTTCAAAACAAGCCAGGCTTTAAAACAATGAGTGTTTAAACTGACTTCAGTAGGTGTCAAGTGTCAACCGCTTACAGGAGAATGGTGTTGGCTCTGGTTCTGAACTGACAACATACATAAATCCCCAGGCTTTACACCACCCTTTGTGCTCAGCTGGCAAAAGCCATAGTCTGAGCTGAAGCTTCCAGGGAACTTCAAATGCCGGCTTGGTCTGCTGCCCACTGGGACCTCTCATACACTGGAGCGATTCAGTTGCTCCCATTGGGCTGTCTCCCAGTTTATATTTTCCTGAGTTCAGCATCCGGCCTTTGTAAGGTCCACCCTGAGGGTCTCTTGTTTTACACATAGATAAATTCTTACTCCTGCATCTCTCACAATCACTATGAAAATCCAATTCTGTTGCATGGAATCTGTAGTTAAAGAGGCCAAAGCGATTAATTCAAAGACTGGAAACTGGAGATGGTCCCACTGTCAACTAATTTCACTGAGACTATGAAACATAAATACTAAACCTTTATAAAATTATACAGATGGGTATTTGCAAGCTTGGAGCCTAGAGACCAAAGATTACCTCCATTTATCCCCGTCCTCTGATGAAAGCAATTCCGTTTTCGATGCATAAACGAGTCAGAACTCGGCCCTAGGTAGGCAGAAGATTATTGTCAATAGTTTGAAAAGCAAAATGCAGGTGTTAAGAGCCTCTATTTTTCCTGTAATGTCTTACAAAGCTGACGGTCTTAGCAGCACTATTCTTAGAAGTGTCTTATCATTCCCTAACAAAGGCTGCTCTCTTACATGTGCAGGAAACGAACATGAGATTAATTACCCAGGCGTAACTTTCTGTAAAAACAGAGAGCTCAGTGCTAAATGTAGAGGATTCATTAGAAAGCACAAAGATCTTCTCTCGGCAGGCAAATACTCTCTAGTGTTTTAATAGCACGTCAGCTCTGTCTGATACTTGAACCGTGAATCCACCTTCTCAGCCTAAAGAGGCAGTTGTGCAAGGAGTCTCGTGGGAGAGCATTTGGTTTGTGTTGCAGTTCTTTGTCCCCTAAGTGTGACCTGAAAACTGTCCTGCTCTCATTTCCCTACTTGGTTCCAGCTTTTCACACTGGTCGTGGAGTGGCGGGGAGCCCCCAAAGATCTGGGGGAGCTGCATCTGGGGCAGGGGTGAGAGAGGAAGAAGCTGCTGCCAAAAACTAGGAAGTGGTGGTGGAGGTGAAGTCCATCGTGCTCTGGACCCCAAATGCTAAGTTTCAGTCACAGCCTGACGCTCAGTCCCACAGGTGGAAAGCCTGGCCCTACTGGAGATTTTTTATATGAGTGGATCCTAAGTACCAGCCTCTGAAAGAAATTAGACATAGTGGGAGAATGTGCTTCAGGTCTGATGTGGTTTGCAGTAGTACCTTGTATTAGTGTTGAATACCTTGAACCTGGGGCTTCAATTCAGTGTTCAAAGCTGCAAGGAAAAAAAAAAGGGGTTATTTTTTAAAAGTGTTTGTTAACGTGTTTCAAAATCAAGGCTCAGAATGTTGTTGTTTGCATATCCCAATTTGGTAACGCCAGCCTTCAACAGGGTTTTTGGTACTGTTCATGTGGAAACATATCTGCTCTCTGACTGGTTGTATTACCGGAGAGGGGTGGAAGGGTTTTGTGTTTTGTGACTTAGAAAACAAAGACATTACAATGGCTAATGCATAAACTCATGGGGTGTGGGGGTGTGGAATTGACATAGAATCATACAATTCTAGAATCATTTTGTTTGGAAAAGACCTTGAAGTTCAACCTGGGAGAAGGCCTAGATGTCTAATGAAATAACAGACTTGTGCCATGGAGAAGACACATTATTCACGTGCTGATAAGGAGAAGGAAGTGGGATTTATAACAGGCAGCTAATCCCCAGAGTGCTGTCCTGCAGTTTGTCCCAGCACTGTGGAGCAGCAGTGGTAGGTAGCAGCCTGCCCATGGACTCTGGTGAACACCAACACAGAACTGACTTGCTCTTAGTGCTAAGTTACATGCTTTGCAATAGTAAAAGGCTTTATACAGAGCTTTCTTCTTGTGAGTCAGTGCAGTCGGTTTCAGTCAGCACCGCACAGCTGTACCCCAGCTGAAGAGCTATTTTTAATCTTCAGTACTATACAAATTGATGAGGGAAGACCACTCACTCAAAAAAAAAAAAGGCAAGTTTCCCACTTTCCTTGGGTAATCGGTTTCTTCAAATGTCATTGACAATCAAAATTCTGTGTCAGCATCTCTAGAACAAGAGTCCAAAATAGATCCAGTGATAGCTTTGCACTTCTACCCATGCTTCCTCTCGGAGCGTCTGGTCTGAGGAGACAAACTGAGGTGTAAATTACTCTGCCAGATGCAAAAAGCAAGTAAAGGAGTGTCTGTTCCTGTCGCACGTGGGCGAAGGACAGGCAGCTACAGACAGAGGTCTCTGACTGTTGGGGTGGTTGGCCAGAACCCGAGCACGGCACACCATTGCTAAGGTTTTACAAGATAAGAGAATCTAGACAGCTTCTCCATTTTTAGCTGAAGTTCTGGTATTTATCAGGAAAACAAACGGGAAGTTACTGGCCACTAAGAAGAAAAAGTACAGTAGAACTATGGAAGAGTTTGCTCAAGTAATAGGAACCAGAGTCCCGCAGCACTGCTAAGGGTGGGTGGGATGCAGAGCATCTGCTCTCTGATCTAGGTGTGGATGACAATGCCACCCTCACCTAACAGAAATCCCCCACTGCAGTGTGAGGTCAAGTACTTCTGCTGCTGGTTTGGGATTGGGAGGAAGTTTCCAAAAAATGACTAGCAAAGAGAAATCTGAACTTAAGTTTTTAGAGCTCTGTCCTCTCTGCATAGTTACCTTCACCTTTCTAACCCTCTGCTGTCGACATCCCGAACTATTTAATGTTTTGAGTTTATTTAACCAATTTGTGCCGGGTTTGTAACCATAGTTGAGAGTGTGGGTGGGAACTGGAGTCCCACATGATGCAGAAAGTTGGCAGAGCCCTGTAGCTGGATCTTGTTGTAAGTTCTGCACCTCTGCTTTTCCTGTTGTCCTACGTCATTTTCAAATCCAGGGTCCGTTCTGTCTGGTCCGCATATTAAGGGAGAACTCGATGTTGAGAAAGCGAAGGCTTTGGTACAAATCCTGACCAAAGTGATCTCACTGGCAGTATGCAAGCAGCACACTTATTTTAAGGAGGAGTTCCCATAGTTTGGAATTAACCATTTGTCATTAGCTAAGTGCCAGCCAGAGCATTTTCCACCACTTGACCTTGTTTTGGTAGGTTAAGTGCAATGTTTATTCTAGACCATTTTCTTCCCTTTTAAATTTGTTTTGCTCATTTAAAGGCAATGTCTAATGAGATAGGCTGACTTCTAAGAAACAAATAATTTCTAACAAACACTGCTGCTCTTGGCAACCTCTGTATCAGAATGTCAAGCAGAATAATTTCCCTTGCACTGTTTGTTTGGGTGGCGCCCTCACAGCCCTGAAGCCTCACTTTAATCTTTGGCTGCATGTTTTCAGCGCGCAGGAATGTCCAGCTATTGGGTTCTGTTCAAAACAGAAAGCCATGAGTTATCAGGTCTTCACATACAAAAATAGAGGTTCTAAAAAACACACAGTTTGAAATGGAGAAGGAAATGTTTACCTGGCTGATAATTAAACTAGTGATGCAATCAAACGTGTCTTAAAGGAAAACACATTACAAACATCCTCTTGGCTGTAGCAAAAACCATAACATGGATAAACACATGAATTCTACTTTTAATGCCTTACAGGGCTGTGAATGCATATGGAGCCAATGGGATAGGTTTTTAGATAAAGGGACAAGATTGCTTCAGTGGGGAAGCAGTTATTCTGTTTTCTCGTCCTTTCTGCATGTCAAAACGTTACAGCCAGCAAGATCAAGTAGAGCTTCTTCTCAATTAATTGTTGACTAAATCACAGAATGGCCAGGGTTGGAAGGGACCTTAAAGATCATCTAGTTCAAACACCCCTGCATAGGCAGGGACACACTCACTAGAGCAGGTTACTCAGGGCCCCATCCAACCTGGCCTTCAACACTTCCAGGGCTTCAGGTTTTCTTGCTCTGCAGTAATATTCTTGTTTCAATTTTTGTTGCATCAGGAAAAAACCCCAAAAAGCAAGTATATGGCCATGCGAAGCCCAGTTTTAAAGTCTTCTGCAAACCTGGTAGTTGTTAAACCAAACCAAATGTCTCAGTGGCAGAAAAATCCTTTCTGAGGCCAGCTCATTTGTAGCTTTATAATTGTTAGGATGAGACAACTGCTGGAGATTTTGTTATTCCCTTCCCTTCTGATGCTAGAAAACCCACCTGAACCCTGTTGTCCAAACTGTTTTGGAGGTTTTCACAAAAGCCTTGAGGAGCACACTTCTGTTCTCTGATACCCTTTCCCATACAGCATTTGGCAAAAATGTCAATGTCAGTATAAATCTAAGATCATTTAAATCAGGAGTCCTCAAACTTTTCAAACAGGGGACCAGTTCACTGGCCCTCAGACAGCGTCGGGGGCCGGGCTATAGTTTGTGCTGCCTGGCTTGTCCTGCCTGGGAGCTGGAGGGAGAGAGGGAGAGACGGGGGAGCTGCCCTCCTCAGCCTGGCCGGCCGCTCAGTCGGCGGGAAGTCATCTGCGGCTGCTCGGTGGGGGGGGGAGGAAATACCGGCATTGGAGACCCTGGGGGGCTGTATCCAGCCCACAGGCCGGGACTTGAGAACCCCTGATTTAAATGGAGACACTAATTTGAAAGGAACTGAATTATCACCTGGAAGTTTTTGACTTGTGCTTTTTAAAAGATGGTAGTTTCTCCGAACCTCGCTAGTGACAAATGTTATTCACCCTGTGCCAGTCAAGTCCTGGGGACTGTGGGTTATGTGTTCATATTGCTGGTTGGAGACAGTAATGGCTCTAAAGGGACCCTTTCACCATCCATAATCTCAGCAGAGTTTGCAAACAATCTATTTTTACATGCCAGACTTGCAAGCTGTTTGCAGAAGTTCAAGAGTTTTACAATTGCAAAGCCATTTTTTCAAGCTGACACGAGCAGGTCGTGCCAAAGAGAAGCCAATAGCTAGGAACAAGCGTGAGCTGTGTTTGCCTCGCAGACGCTACAGACTGCGCAGGAAAGCCACCAAGTTTACAGCAGCGCCAAGTTTATAAACTCTGGGAAGGCTGAATGCCTCTGCCTGCTGCAGAGCTGTGCTGCCAAGGTCTGCTGCTGCTTACACAGAAAAGCCACCGGCATTCAGAGGTGACTGTGGGCTGATAAAATCGCTGTGAGCTGAGAAAGCATCCAAAGAGATGCCATCTGGGTTTACAGCAGCTATGAAGAAGCAGTTTAATGAGAAGTCATCCAGGGCTACGTGAAATGCACTCTGCTATTCCAGCTATTCCATCCATGGTGTTTACTAATATTTATAGTGGAAGCTCTGTGAGCTGGACAAGTTTTATTTTGAGTAAGTTCAACATTTTGAACCCATCTTCAGAAAATGGTTGAGCCCTCACTGAGGCTTTACGCTTAAAAAGAAGAAGCACTGAAGTAGCTCCAGGGAACGGCTTTTCTGAGATCCCGAGGTGCTCTGCTCCCACTGAAACAGGATTGTTTGCAGGGGTACTCCTCTGATTTCAGGGCTGGTTTGCCAGATCTTCACTGGCTACCCTTCCCTGTAAAGAGTGGGATTTGAACTATCAGAGTGGGACTGTTATTCCAACTTCACTTCATGCTTTGTAAAATCATACTTTCCAACAGCTGTCCCTGAGCATCACATTGCCCTGAAGCTGTGGATGATAAAATAATGGTGAACTGGTTTTGAAAAGGAGGGAGGGAAACACCAGATAAATCCCATCATTTTTTCAGTGTCCTCCTTCAATCTGAGCTGAGCCTGAGAACTATTCCAGCCAAGACAAACAAACAAGAAGGTTTGGGGACAGTCCGACTGTCACAGTGGCTCGGTGGCGGTGACACTCCTTCAGTTCCTCTGTGCATCCCTGCGCACTGGGTCACGGACCGAGAACCTGATAGTACTGGCTTGTAGAGGGAAAACCAGAAGCATTTATTGAAGTGTTACTAGTCTGTGATGCTGTAACAGTTTTCTTAGGGAAAATATGTTCTTTTTTCTTTTTTTTTAATTTCAAATTCACAACTGAAAGTACTGTTGCTATGTTACTGTAATGGTGTGTAGGCTGCTAAATAAATAGAGGGAGTTTAGTCCTTGCCAGAAATAGAAAGCCAGGTCAGAGGTGACATTTGGGACATGTTGAGAAAAAAAAAGATTATATATAATTATTTCTTTCCTTCCTATCATTCTCTTCGGTCTCGTTAACCCCAAACTACTTTGGAGGAAACAACAATAACATTTCTGGACACGTGAGAGTACTAAGACCTGACACCTCTGGAGTCCTGCTAGGTATTGTGACTTTGTTCTTTGCAAGATCGACTTTGCAAGGGTAACTGGTAAACCTGGGGCACCTCAAGCACTTACGAATCAAAAAGCTACTTCGAGATGCCACTGGGGAAAATCCGCTCTGCAGAGGTGTGTTCAGACAGGAAAATCTGAGGGAGGGAAGAAGCTTTGAGAAAATGTGTTCCTGTGAAGCCAGAAACAGGAAATTGGAGCCCATTGTCCTTTTTGGGATAGTCTGGCAGCTTACCAAGGACCAGATCTGCAAAAACATGGTTCAGCTCTCGGTGAGCAGCCCCTTGGTACCTGCTTACACCTTCAGCTGCCTGAACACCACGGTAACCCCAGCTTGAGAACATCCACCAGCACCTCTCTGTGCAGCAGGGTCATTTTATCCCTCCTCTGCTGCCTGTGTGTGCTCCTCATGCCCAGACCTCAGCACAATTCCTGCTTAAGCTCCAGCAGCTGATTTGATGCTTGGTGGGAACTGCAAGCTGCTAATGGGAAAACTCAGAACCCAGTCCTTATCCTAGGAATGAGCACTGCAGCTTTAGTGCCTGCAAACAGCAGCCTCTGACTTTATTTCCAAATCTTACCACAGATGTGGGATGCTCTGGGCTGTGTTTTGACAGGCACAAAGCTCCTCAGCCCCATCCCAGCCCCAGCACTGATGCTGTGTGTGGTCCTGCCTTGCCCTTGGTCCTGTTGCTCTTGCGTGAGCATCAGCAGCCTTGGGTCCACAGCTAGGAACTGTCAGACTTTCCCACTAGCAGGAGGTGACACACAGGCGTGTGGAATGAGCTCGCTCACGTGTGAATTAATTCAACAGGTTTCAGATGAATCTGGAAGTTCTTATCTTTAAATATACATGTTTACTCACAAACAAGTTACTAATGCAATGCGACGTGAGGCATCTCATTTCTTTGTGAGTTAGGGCAGAGGCCCAGAGCCATGACTTAAACCAGTTCACAGCATGCAGTCCCATTAGAGATTTCTCTGTGGTGTTTTTGTCATCCCACAAATCTGTGACTTTCCTGCAGAGAAAGGATATAAATGTGCTCCCAATCCAAGAGACCTTTGGATCTGAGGCATTTCAGAACATCCAACATTTATCATGAAACTTATAGAGGAGGATTAAATTAGAGGCTGCAGCCAGACACAGTGATGCCAACCACAGTTACTCTTGTTCCTAAATTGCAGGGTTTAAAAAATTTTGTTTATTAACAGCCCTGAATAGAGGGCTGGCCTTTGAATGGCCATAATGCAATGGATGGCAATAGCTGGTTTAATAAGAAACCTTTTTCAGCCACAAGCCAGCCTCTAGTGCCTTAGACCTACAGACATGTCCGCAGGATCCGCAGAATGTCTGAGGTTCTGTGTGAGAAAATGAGTGAGTAGTTTAGGACCCATCAGGGCAGTAGCTTTACTTACACTGGGAGTTTGCTGCCACTGCCACTGGAGACGTTTCTCATTTTCCAGCACAACCAGTATTCAGCCTCAGACGGAAGGAGAAGAGTGTTACAGGCTTTCTTGTCTCCTATAGAGTTCAAACCTTCATTTGGGCTCTGTCAAATCTGTTACCCTTGCCAGAGACTGCATTTATCCCAGCCCCTGAAGAGCAATTACTATGATTTATCTGCCTTTGGAGTGACTAAGATTTTACCAGGCATTCTCTACACAGAAATCTCCAGCTGGGAGAAGTGCAGTGTACAGCCTGTCCTTTCCAGGGCTTTGTCACCCGTGCTCAGCAAATTGCCCAGTTTTAACCACTGCTAAATGGAAAGGAGGATGAATTATACCCTCCACAGCTCTGTCACATTATCCTCCTAAAGGACTGATTTGTCTTTCATTAAATTTCCAGCTCCTTTGTGCTTGAAATTATCTCTGAGACTTTATAAATAAACTTGGTTTGCTGGCTGGGAACAACTGAAGGCTCTTTCCCCATTAAAGTATTCCAAGTGGGCTGCAGTGATGTTTGCCTTTGCTGGGGCGACCAGCTTGGCTGTTAAAACTGAATGGAATTAAGTGGAGGCAGAAGATGGCAAACACGGATTGGCTTCAGATAAGCCGTGGCTGGCTGAGTGAAGATCGTCTTTACAACACTGTTTGGACTCTCTAAGGGCTTCTCTCACCGTGGAACTTACCTCGTGGTGGATTCAGAGATACTTCAGGGAGACCTTCCAGTGCAGAATGGGTGATGCGAGTTTGAGAGGTGAAGAGCTGGAGTGAGGCAGTGGCTGTGCAGTCCTTTCCTTTCCATCCCAACAGTGATGGAGAGAGACAGTCATAGAGCTACACCCCAGTGACAGGTCTCAGGAAGATTTCCAAGCGAATGATTTGCCTGTAGTTTAGCAACCTGAGCTATGTGAAGATCTCAGGAGCAGCAACCGTAATTCTTGTCTGCTCAGAACTTACCATGCAGCCACAGGCAGGTTTCAGTTTGACTCATTCCTCGGCTTTACTGGATTTGGAAATGGAACTGGGATTTCTATATGAGCATACTGGTTTGAGATTTAATTCAGAGGGTGGGGTTTTCTTAAGAAGGGAACTGTTTTATGTGTTTCCTGTGCATAGTAATAAAAGATGGGGAGCAGAAGAAAGCACTCAGATACAGGATCTTGTGCTGTTAATTGACATAAAGCCCAGGATCATTTTGTTTTAGGGCAGCTGGTCACTTCTGATTTATATCTCCAATTGCTGCAGTCAAGTTACTTGCTCTGAGTGCAAACACGGTCATGCAGAATCCCTTCACATCTAGTTTCTGGTGCCAGTTCAGGGTCTGATGGTGTCAGGAGGATGGAGCCAGGCTCATCTCAATGTCATCTGGTGATAGGACAAGGGGCAATGGTTGTACGCTGGAACATTGGAGATTTCACATCAGTATGAGAAGGAACTTCTTCACAGTGAGGGTGTTGGAGCACTGGAACAGGCTGCCCAGGGGGGTTGTGGAGTCTCCTTCTCTGGAGACATTTAAGACCCACCTGGATGTGTTCCTGTGCGACTTGGTGTAGGTGATCCTGCTGTGTCAGGGGGATTGGACTAGATGGTCTTTCGAGGTCCCTTCCAATCCCTAAGAAAGGTATATGACCCTACACAGCCATAGCAGCAAATCAGTCTGCTGATGTAGTCCAACTGAGTCTTTGCCATCAACCAGGAAACGTCTGTCTTCCAAAATAACACAGACCCACAAAGGACAGAGAGGCCCTGGAATTGGGCAGATGTGTGGTCAGACTGTAAGGTTAGATCTGAAGGTTTCATTTATGCGAATCTGGTCGGAATAACTCCTTGTTCTCTCTGAAAAGATTTCAGGCACTTAGACTCATCAGAAAAAAATATCCTGAAGTAGAAATGGCACCTCATGTAAACACTTTGAGCAGTTTCCTCTACCTGTTCCTTACTGCTAGCAGCAGGACCTTGTGGCTGGTGATGTGTCGTCTTCCTTAAGCACTGAACTCACGGATGAGCTTCAGGCTTTTTGCTTTACCTTTTGCATCAGTTGGCTGGATGCAGATCAACAAGGGAATGGACATGAATTGGAAGATTTTGCCTCCTTGTGGGAACCCCCGGGTCTGCCATTATCAGACCTCCTGGTAGCTCCAAGGTAACTGGAATGGGAATGTCAGCATTTACCAGCTTGTAGCTGGAAGACGCTGAATGGATAAGGACATGTTAAAATGCAGTTTCATTTTGTTTAGTGTAACATCTTTCACACAAAACTTTCTACTCAAAAAGATTACAGCCAGAGAGAATTATTGTGAAAAAGAAAAGCAGGGTTGCAGAGAAATTGTAACTTCTTAAAAAGCATAAACTGTCACTGAGAACATCTCACTTTCTATCTGAGAGATAAAATCAATGCCTGGTGCAGCCATTTCTGCTGTGCCTGGCATAAGATTTGCATGACTCAAATTCAGTAGCATGCTGAGGATCCAGAAACACACAATAAAGCAGATGCTGGCTGCTGGCTGGGGGATTTACTTCCCATCTTAGAAAGGGTGATCTTGTCTGATGGGGCAATGCACAAAACGCGAGGCGGTGTGTACAGTGCTGTTCCCCTAGGTGAGGTTATTAATCAGAAGGGTGAGAGACAGTGCGAAGGCTGCTGAACACCTACTGTCGCAGCAGCCAGCCCCAGCTGGTGAGGACGGGTGATGTAATGGCTCAAGCAGGAGGAGAAAGTTTTCAGATGGGAGGGTGTAAAATTTGAAAGGCTGTACGTAGGAATGAAGAGTCCTAATCCGAGTATGCAAGCAGCTCAGCAGATGGCCCAGCAGATGAGTTGCTATGCACCACGGTATGTGTGAGAACATGGGAGTGATGGCAGGGCTCCACACAGAAACAGAGCCCTGCCCTGTGCCTGCTGTGGGGTGAGTTCAGATGCCATGCTCCTTGCCCCAGTGAATAAGGAACTCTTCAGCCCCTATCGGGGTGTTTCATCGACTTGCACACCAGCCTTTCCACAGTGGTCTTTCATACTGCTGTTCTGCGTTACAGCACTTTCCTCCCCTGTGCTTTGTCTTCCCCCTCCAGCAGAGCAAAAGCCATCCCCAGAAAGTGAAGGTCCTTGTCAGTCACAGGAACTGTGACGGTACAGCTACATTCCTAACTTCTCCTGCTGTTGGCTGCAGCTCTCAGCCTGAGCTCATCACATCTCTCACAGTGCAAAACCTCCTGCTTTGGGCTGTACAACAGCCTCACTGGGGATGGAGCCAGGCTCTTCTCGATGACTTCTAGTCATAGGACGAGGGGCAATGGGTGTGAGCTGGAACGTTGGAGGTTCCACACAAATATGAGAAGGAACTTCTTCCCAGTGAGGGTGACAGAGCACTGGAACAGGCTGCCCAGGGGGGTTGTGGAGTCTCCTTCACTGGAGATGTTTAAGACCCACCTGGATGTGTTCCTGTGCGACTTGGTCTAGGTGATCCTGCTGTGTCAGGGGGATTGGAGTAGATGATCTTTGGAGGTCCCTTCCAATCTCTAATGATTCTGTGATTTTGGGTTTTTTCCTACAGTTCCAGTTCCTCCAGCAATGAAGTCCAGTGTCCAGAGAGATTTCATGTGCATCCTGTATGACTTCCACCTTCCCTAGCAACTACAGCTCTTTGTGAATTCTAGAGTAAAACTTCAGAAAGTCTCTAAAAATCTACCCATTGTTTAGGAACGCAGCAGTTTACAGTCTGACTTTCTCCAGGAGATCTGTTTAGCTGGTTTTGGGACTTTGGGACTCCATTTCAAATCATCTATGCTCATAGCTAGACTGAGGAAAAGCCTCTTTACCACTAACAGCTTAGAGCAGCCATGGCCACCTCACAGTCACGCTGTGCTGCTACTCAGCATAACAAGATTAGGACCTCTGGTTTCTCCAGTGGTTTGATAACAGACCTCTGTTAATCCAGAGCAATGCAGCGCTGGAAAGTCCAGTGATCCATTTTTTGTGGTACATCTGTCTCATTAACCAGTTTACTTGTAACTTTGGTGACTACCAGTAAGTTGTTTCAAGAAGCTTCGACCGCTAACAGTCTGTGATTTTCAGTGAAGTCTTTTCAGATGTTCTTGAGTTGAGTGACATCTTTTTCCTTTGTCTTAAACCACTTCTGAAGCTTCATACAAACGAACCTGGGAACAATGTTCTTTTTCCCAGTATCAGAATGTTCCCATGGCATCCTGATGCCAGTGAATGTGTGTCAGCTCAGCTATGCCAGTAAAAGTGCAGACAAGCCCTTCGATTTGAGCAGCAGCAACAGAAGCAGTGATAATCGCTGCTTTCCCACACATTATCTTCTCAGATTCCTTTTATCATCTTGCAGTCTTAAGTGGTTTAGTGTCTCCTTCACCCTTGGTATATTTACTTCAAATGCAGACAGAGGGATTCTTTAATCCCTCCTAGTTTTGTTAGGGTCCCCTGGAGCTGGCACTAAGACCAGACACGCTGACTCTTCCAAGGGGAGACTGTTGTTTCCTTCATTACTTGGCCAGTCATTGAGACAACAGTAATTCCATGAGCCCCCAGTGAAGGTTGGTTGGACTAGAGGGTGGACTGCGATCCATGGCTGAGGATATTTCACTGTTGGACTTTTAAAACACGTTTAGCAAGGAGAATGCTCTGACCTCCCATGAGGAAATTCTGTTTGTACTGCAGGCACACAGCAGCAAAAACTATGTTCTCTGTAAAACAAAACTCTCTGGAGTGCATCTCAGCAGAAGGACTGTGAGTCGAAGTGGAAGGGTTTTTGTTAGTAAAGAAAAAGTTAAACTTCATCATCTGTGCTGTTATAGGAAGGATGTTAAAAACCACGCTGTGCTGCCTGACGTTTTGAGTGTTCGAGGCATCTCAGAAAAGCAGTTGAATAGGAAATACTGAAATCCATTCCAATTTTTACATAACTTTTTCTTTCCTAATGCCCTTGTGCAATACAGCGGTCAGAATGCAATAATCCAACTATGTTTTTTCCATGCGTGAACCTTGGTGGACGTGTAGAAAATTGGGTGTTATCTAACTGGTTGAGCGAGGAAGTCACCTCCAAGGAAACTAAAATATGTTTTGTGCATTTCAGTAAGTTAACTTCCACAGGAAGAAACGTAAAGAGGACCAAACCTTACCTTGTTTGCGAACAATTCTCTTTGGGGATGGTGTCAGTTGGCACCGAGGTGCTAATGCTGCTCACAGAGCCAGTCCGCAGCCACCTGACTGGTCCAGAGACTGTCCTCAAGCAGCACTGGTGGCAACAGGCCTGATGTGGTTCTGGTAAATTGATGGAACAATTTATCCTAGAGATGGAACAATTTATCCTACTTGCTGTCTCCAGGCACATCCACAGGACAAGAGGATCATTAGGGACAGTCAGCATAGCTTCACCAGAGGGAAGTCATGTTTGACCAACGTGATAGCCTTTTATGAGGGCGTAACCAGGTGGCTAGATGATGGCAGAGTGGTGGATGTGGTCTGTCTTGACTTCAGTAAAGCATTTGACAGAGTCTCACATAGAATCCTCTCAGCTGAACTGAGCCAGTGTGGACTGGATGATCAGGTAGCAAGGTGGATCGTGAACTGGCTCCAGGATAGAAGCCAGAGAGTAGTGGTCAATGACACAGAGTCTAGTTGGAGGCCTGTATCTAGTGGAGTGCCCCAAGGGTCGGTACTGGCACCAGTCCTATTCAATGTATTTAATAGTGACTTGGATGAGGAATTAGAGAGCACTGTCAGCAAGTTTGCTGATGACAAAGAGCTGGGTGGTGTCGCCGACACCCCTGCAGGCTGTGCTGCCATTCAGTGAGACCTGGGCAGGCTGGAGAGCTGGGCAAGGAGAAATTTAATGAAGTGTAAGAAGGGTAAGTGCAGAGTCTTGCATCTGGGCAAGAACAACCCCAGGTACCAGTATAGGCTGGGGACTGAGCTGTTGGAGAGCAGTGTAGGAGAAAGGAACCTGGGGGCCATGGTGGCCAGCAGGATGACCATGAGCCAGCAATGTGCTCTTGTGGCCAAGAAGGCCAACATCATCCTGGGATGGATCAGAAGTGGGGTAGTTAGCAGAGTGAGACAAGTTCTCCCCGTCTACTCTGCCCTAGTGAGACCACATCTGGAGTGTTGTGGGCCCCTCAGTTCAAGAAGGACATGTTGCTGCTGGAGAGAGTCCAACGTAGAGCAACGAGGATGATGAAGGAAGTGGAACACCTCCCTTATGAGGAGAGGTTGAGGGAGCTGGGTCTTTTTAGCTTGGAAAAGAGGAGACTGATGGGTGATCTCATAAATGTCTATAAATGTTTGAAGGGTGGGTGTCAGGAGGATGGAGCCAGGCTCTTTTCAATGTCATCTAGTGATAGGACAAGGGACAATGGGTGTAAGCTGGAACACAGGAGGTTCCACGTAAATATGAGAAGTGAGGGTGACGGAGCAGGCTGCCCAGGGAGGTTGTGGAGTCTCCTTCTCTTGGAGATGTTTAAAACCCACCTGGATGTGTTCCTGTGTGACTTGGTTTAGGTGATCCTGCTGTGTCAGGGGGATTGGCCTAGATGATCCTTCGAGGTCCCTTCCAGTCCCTAATGTTCTGTGTGATTTGTGATTCTGTCGTAAAAAGTGGAGGAGCCTCCAGAGTAGCACAGAGAAATACCTAGTGCTAAAAAAAGCCTTAACCTTTTGTAGGAAGAACTTGTAGGAAACACTGACCACATCTGACCAGGGCTGTGCCACTGCAGACACCGTTTCTGCCTGTAGCACTGACAGCTGTAGTGCAGCAACTTGACAAACACTGGCTGATATGGCCAGTTAGTACTCTGCTAATGCAGGGTGGTGCCTCTTCTCTTCCCAGTAAAAACCCTGAGCCATAGGTGGAGTCTGTTCTGGGAACAGGCTACAATCACTCTCATTAGTCAGCAAAGAGCAGAGCCCCAGCAAGGCAGTGAGAGGGAACTAGGAGGGGGACACACATCCAGCTCCCACTGGTAATCCAGTCACTAAAAATACAGGGTGATGAACTTCTAAGAAAAAGTCTGTTATGTCAGAAGGGGACTCCTGTAATTCTCAGCCCCTAAAGTCAAGGATATAACAGTGATAAGGCTGGGGACAGCTCAGCTGGGTGGAAAGAACAGAGCTATCCAGGAACTTACCCTACTACAGAGCCTTAGCTCTGCCCCCGGTTCCTTTGAAACCCGTGTCTGACTGGGTTTCATATTTGGCTTGCTGCTGTTCTTGGGTTTTCTCAGCTTTGTGGTGAAAGCGTCTTTAATTACTAATTTAGGTTAGTGGAATAAGGATCATCCAGCTGTGTACAGCGGTGCATGTGGAGGTTTCAAGCCTTAGCTCTTTCCTGAGTGTGATGCTGTTGGGAAAATTCTTAGTTCCACTGTGTCGAACCATCAATTAATCACAGACCAAACCAGAAGCAGAGCACTATGGAAATGATTCTTAGGTGTTGAAAATTCCACCTCTCTGTGGTTGGGGAACTTGCATTCCAGCTGTATGTTCTCCTGGCAGCAAATACAGTGCTGCTGCTTTTTCCCTGCACAAAGAACAGCCCCTGAAGAAGTGTCTGGCTACAGAACTCTGGAGCAGGACAGAGGCAGCAGCATTGCGGTGTGGGAATGAAACACACACAGGCACACCAAGTCACACCAAATCACACCAAGTCACAGCAAGACACACCAAGGCAGACAGGGATCTACGGCAGAGAGTTCAATGGAGAGCCACAAGGGTGATGAAGTGACTTGAGCATCTCCCCTATGAGGAAAGACTGAGAGAACTGGGTTGGTTTAGTCTTGAGAAGAGTGAGAAGGGATCTCATAGATGTCTGTAAATATCTGAGGGGTGGGTGCCAAGAGGAAGGGGCCAGTATCTTTTCTGTGGGGCACAGTAATAGGACAAGGAATAACAGGTGTAAACTTGAACATAGAAGGTTCCACCTCAACTTGAGAAGAAATTTCTTCCAGTGAGGTGAGGGTGGCAGAGCCCTGGAACGGGCTGCCCAGAGAGGTTGTCGACTCCTCTACTCTGGAGACTTTCAGAACCCACCTGGACGCAGCCCTGTGTGACCTAACCTAGGGGATCCTACTTTGTCAAGGGTGTTGGATTAGGTGATCTCTAGAGGACCCTTCCAGCCCCTAACTTTCTGTGATTCTGTGAAGTCATGCTCAGCACAGCCCAAGACTTGGAAGATCTCCTTCAAAGCATTTGGCTTCACTGTATCCAGCCAGCCCCTCTTCTTCCACGTTCTTCTTTTGGTTGTTTTCATGGCTAACCCTCCATGAGCCACTCTGTAACAGTGCTTCCCTGGCCTCCGTGGGTGGTTGTGTCCCATGCTAGCCCACAGAAAAGAAAAGTAGCCACAGGCTTAGGAGACTTCAGACAAACAGACAGATCTTTTGTTGCTGTTTCTTGCCTTTGAAATGCAGCTTCCTTACTCTCTCGTTGCAAAACAGATTGTGGAGCCAGGTTGTTTTGCCCTTGAGTAGGGTTATCCTTGTGCAGCTGTAGAGAAGAGGAGCTGCTGCTTTCAGAAGGTGGTTCTAACACAACAGCACATGACACCTGCCACACAATGCCAGGAGAAAGCGGTACTTCTAACACAGAGCTGAGGTGATTTGTGAAGGGAAATTGATCCTGGGGGCATGTCATGGGGTTTGATTTAAACGTGGGTTAGAAAGTATGGGTAGCAGCAGTCTAGTGCTAAAAATACTTAGCCGTTGCTGCAGAAGAACAAAAATGAAAATACCCTGGAAAACAATAAAACAGAGTTTGTGTAGCTCTGGCTCTGCAAAAATACCTCACTGGGTACAAGAAATGGAGTGGAGAAGAGACATGGGATTACTGGTCAAGAAGGCCAACGGCACCTTGGGGTGGATCAGAATGGGGGTAGTTAGTAGACTGAGAGAGATTCTCCTCCCTCTCTACTCTGCCATAGTGAGACCACATCTGGAATATTGTGCCTGGTTCTGGGCCTTTCAGTTCAGGAAGGACAGGAAACTGCTGGAAAGAGCCCAGCACAGAGCCGCAAAGATGGTGAAGGGAGTGGAGCATCTCCCTTATGAGGAAAGGCTGAGGGAGCTGGGTGTCTTTAGCTTGGAAAAAAGGAGACTGAGGGGTGACCTTGTTAATGTTGATAAATAAGGAAAGGGTGGGTGTCAGAAGGATGGAGTCAGGCTCTTCTCAGTGTCGTCCAATGATAGGACAAGCAGCAACAGGTGTAAGCTGGAACAAAGGAGGTTCCACATAAATAAGAGAAGGAACTTCTTCCCAGTGAGGGTGACAGAGCACTGGAACAGACTGCGCAGGGAGGTTGTGGAGTCTCCTTCTCTGGAGACATTTAAAGCTTGCCTGGACATGTTCCTCTGCAACTTGATCTGGATGATCCTGGGGGATTGGACTAGATGATCTTTTGAGGTCCCTTCAAATCCCTGACATTCTGTGATTCTAATGTTTCATTCAACTTGCGTTGTAGGTTATAGATCTGATTTTGCACTCAGGAACAACTTGAGTTCCCCTTTTAGCTGTCAAACAGCAATTAACATGGAATCAGCCACAGAGAAGGAGTCTTGGCCTAAACAAATGCAAAGTCTTCATCCAGCTCTTTTTCAGGGAATCAGATTATTCTGCTTGAATTTAGTAAGAAGTTAAATAACTGATGATGGAGAGGAGACTTGTGCTACGGGAGCAGAATTAGTATTTAAGGGATATCCTGTGGCCTATCTAAAATACCAGCAGGACAGTCTTTTACCAGATTTATTGAAAGATGAGCACCCAAATATCCCCAAATTCCTAGATAAGCTTAAAACTCTGTCATAATTATTTTTTCCTATGAATCATTGTGTAAATGGGTAACTTCATGAGAGTAGCAGTGTGATCGTATCAGTAAGCACTGTGGCTTTCAGCTCTTGTGAAGGAATAAGAAAGTCACAGGATAAGACATGGACGTGTGCAGTGGTTTTCAAAAATTTATTTCAAAGAACCGGTGAGACCAGAAGCTCTCTAAGTGCCAAATTATTGTTGCAGAAGGAGGTTTGACTGGATATTGGGTACTGGGACCAGTACTATTCAGTATATTTATTGATGACTTGGATGAGGGATTAAAGATGTTTGCTGATGACACAAAGCTGGGAGGAGTGGCTGACACCTCAGCAGTGTGCTGCTGTTCATTGTGACCATGACAGGCTGGAGAGTTGGGTGGGGACAAATCTAATAAACTATAAGAAGGGCAGTGTAGCGCTAGCATCTGGGCAAGAAAATCCCCGGGTACCAGTATAGGTTGGGGACTGACCTGTTGGAGAGCAGTGTAGGAGAAAGGGACCTGGGGGTCCTGGTAGAGAGCAGGATAATCATGAGCCAGCAGTGTGCCCTTGAAGACCTGTGGTGGATTAGAAGGGGGGTGGTTAGCAGATCAAGAGAGGTTCTTCTCCCCCTCTACTCTGCCCTGGTGAGACCACATCTGGAGTATTGTGTCCAGTTCTGGGCCCCTCAGGTNTGTGGATCCCAATTTCGAAGAAATGAGTGAAAAATATAAATACTTCCAAGCATTTTTCCTTCTGGGCACAGGAGGCATGAAACCACAACAACAAATGCTTCATGGTCAGAGAAGGATTGTTGGCCAGGGCATTTCGGACAGATGCCAATAGTGCTTAATGGGGTGCCCAAACAAGAAGAAAACAGACCTTGGCAAAGTGTGTATCACCCGAACTTCTCATTCACCTGAGTTTTAAACTGAAGTTACTTTCACATTTACAGAAATGTGCTGGGAACCGTCGTGTGCAGTAGAATTCAGAGCAGGAGGTGGTTGTGGTAATTACTGGCAAGCAAATGGTAAATATTCTTAGAGGTGAAACCACGGAGCTGGAAGTCATGCCTGTGCTAAGCTGGGTCGGATTCCATGCTTGATTACACCGCATGAGTAAATGATTGCAAGATATATTTCAAGCTCTTTTTTCAGAAGTGAAAAAATAATCCTAATTCTTAGTTTTGCGAAACAGCGCAGGTGAGGGCGGCATCTTGAGTTTGCTGCGGTACTGGTGCCAGTTTGAGTAGCGCACGTGCAACTATCCCTTTGCTCCCAGACTAGACCGTAAATCTAACGTAAAGCTAAACACATTTTGTTTCCTATGTCAGCTCCTCAGTGTTGGTTTGATCACACAATAAGAAGTTAATTGGTTATCAAAGGCTGAGAATCCATGCTGAGACGGTGGATGAAAATCAGCAGCACCCAGTCCTTTGCTGATATGAACATGAAATGATGGCACTAGGACTGTTTCAACTTAAACAAGAAGCACATTGAATACCATAAAAATCTGCATGGTTGCTTTTTCTCTTTAAACTCTTGAGGAACCCGGCTGAGCAAATAGCAGAACGTTTGGCGCTGCCAGCTCGCAGTAGTGATGCTTCGTGTTTCACCGCAAATCTTCATCGGTTCAACCTCTGCTCTGATTGCCCACAAAAATAGGTATGGCAGTGCCACAGGAAGGATCGAAGTCAGACCAACTTTCTTTGAGTTCTACCTGTTACAGACCAAGACCATCTGAAGCAAGAACTTCAGGCAATGTTGAGTGCAAAACTCAGGCAGTGTTGAGACCACACCTGGAGTATTGTGTCCAGTTCTGGGCTCCTCAGTTCAAGAGGGATGTGGAGCTGTTGGAGAGGGTCCAGCATAGGGCAACGAAGATGGTGAAGGAACCTTATGAGGAAGGTCTGAGGGAGCTGGGTCTCTTTAGCTTGGAGGAGACTGAGGGGTGACCTCATTAATGTTTATAAATATGTGAAGGGTGGGTGTCAGGAGGGTGGAGCCGGGCTCTTCTCAATGTCACCTGGTGATAGGATATGGGGCAATGGGTGTAAGTTGGAACATGGGAGGTTCCACATAAATATGAGAAGGAACTTCTTCCCAGTGAGGGTGACGGAGCACTGGAACAGGCTGCCCAGGGGGGTTGTGGAGTCTCCTTCGCTGGAGATGTTTAAGACCCATCTGGATGTGTTCTTGTGTGACTTGGTCTAGGGGATCCTGCTGTTGTGGGGGGATTGGACTAGATGATCTTTCGAGGTCCCTTCCAGTCCCTAATGATTCTATGATTCTGTGATTCTATGAAAACCAGAAAGTGGCTGAGGCTGAAAGTCTGTTGCAACCCTTGAAATCTCCCCAACAAAATACAGATCGCTTGGCAAGGAGTCATGTTGTAAAAAGGTCCTTTGCCTTCTTTGGAAGCTCTTTCAGGTTTTCTCCCACATCTTACAGTCAGCTCATCATCTCTCTGGAAAGACCAATTGCTTTCATAGTTTCTCTTGTAGGCCAGTGTAACATTCATCATCTTCCAGTGTGAGAACTGGTTTCGTCCCTCAAAATGAGAGTCTCTGGGAACAGAAGAGAGGCCCTTCCTTTGGCAAACCCCTGGGAAAAAGCTCCCTGGTATTTCTGCAGTGATTTCTAACACAAACATCAATACCTATGCTTCTTCCTGGACTTGTAAACTATTTAAAAAGATATTTTCTGCTCAGGAAAGGCTTTTCTATCACTGAACATTAATAAACAGAAGGAGCTTTTCTATCATTACGATTTCTCACAAGTTTGTCTTTATCATCTCTCCCCACCCATCTCGTAGAAGCCTCCTGAGAACCACATCGATGGCTTCTCGGTGGCTCATGTCTGTCACACAGCCACGCTTGCTCCAGCTAAAAAGCATCCCTAAAGTCATATCTATTTTAGAAACCTTCAGGCTGATTAGTGACGTGTGCTTCTGTAACGCAAACCTTTGTGCTGAGTAGGGGGTATTTTGCCTCCCAGTTGGCTGCCTCTGACTTCAGCAGTTAGATCGAAGGTTTCAGCAGCAGCGGCAGCAGGCAGCCTGCCGGGCTGACTGGCTGTGGGGTACACAATGCTTTTTACACTGCATCCCAACAAGTCACATTTACAAACTGCCTCTCTGAAAAACATGGCTAGGAGGAGTCATAAGCGAAGGAGAAGAGTGGGAGTAATTCCGCGTTCACGTCTAAATTTGCGTTAGTGTGGGATGAAGTTTAAAATAAGAAAAGATAATAGTTGGGGTTCTTGTTGGTTCTTTCCACCTCTTTGAGAAGTCGTTTTTGATCGTACACTTTACCTCTTGAAAAGTGTAAATTCAAGGGAAGGACCTTTGCTAAAATGTGTTTTTATAGTTAATTTTAAGCTTGACAGTTAGCAGGAGGTGTCACTTGCTCTGCATTTATTTCTACTGTGTTTTTTTTCATATCTGACCAGGAACGGGTGGCATGTGAATGTCTCTCTGTGGTTTAAACAAACAAGCCCTGAAGTCTAAAAAAAAAGGAAAGCAGGTACTGCTTTCTGTGCACCACCATTGCTTTCAGATGTCTCTTTTGTAGATGCTCATGCCCATGGTGATGGCTCCACTTTTACTCAAAACCTCTCAGTGTTGTTGGGGTAGGAGGGATCAGGAGAAGGGATTTTTACTAGTCTGGTTCTCTCCTTGAAGGGAGCTCATGCCACATTCCTTGCTGGAAGTCAACAAGTACCTGAGCACGAGGCTGAACCATGTCTTTGCCTACAGAATGCAAGAGATTTGTTATTCAAAATGTCAGTTGATCCACACTGTGGAAAGCTGAAAGGGCTCCAGACATGGTGCCCATCCCTGAACGCCCCAATGACACCTGTGGTTTTACAGATGTCCTTTCCACGCGCTGTTCTCTGCACTGCTGCTGTACACAACACCCAAACAACAAAGGCAACACTTTAATAGCAAATCTCCCTTCTCATTCAGAGCCACCCTTTGGGGGTATAAGGTCCAAGAGTTATCTCAGCCTTCACAGGACATCATTTCTCCCCGTGCAGCTCTGGCCTCAAGTCCGCCGACAGCACTTTGCATTGGTAATGAAAGTCAAGAGAAAACAATAACTGCTTTATTGAGCATATTTGTTCATTTATGTCAGCACTGAGCTTTTGAATTTAGTTTGGCTCAGAGAATTTCCAGTTAAGGTGGTGCACGTGGCTTTATCAAACTGAGAGCTCTCACCACGTTAGTGTTGGTGCTCCTTGGTCTGATCCGTGCTCTGATGGAATTTTTGATGCTTCCAGACTGGTGTTGTTCTCTCGTGGTTTTCTGATGAATCATAAAGGTCATGCTCCACTGTCTTCTCATCTATTTTATTTACCAAAGCGATGTACTTCTTGGCCCTCAGGTTTAACCAAATCCTTTCAATAGGGTAAATTAAATAGAAACACAACTGACGGATCAATCACAAAATCATAGAATCATCAGGGATTGAAAGGGACCTCGAAAGATCATCTAGTCCGATCCCCCTGCCACAGCAGGATCAATGACTATTATCTTTTTAAAAATCTACTTTATCCTCTATATTCAGAGCTGTTAGGCATTCTTTACACGTTTATGGGTCTCCAGAGACTGGGTCAGACATTTATATAATTAAGAGTTAAGCATTCTAGACTTTACTCTTCTTTTGTAATTAATCTAGTTTTTCACATTGCACTTCAGCCTTTGGTTTGCCCCCTTGGAAGGTGTTTGGTTAGTGGGCTGTCTTTCTTTATAATACTGTAAAAACAAATCAAAACACATGGCAAATTTTGACTTTATATTTAGAGAGGAGAGGAGATGCAGAAGCTCATTGTGTTGAAGCAGCAACACAATGCAGACTCACATAATCCAATGTATTTTAATTATAAATAAATGTAAAGGTTTTGAGACACCAAGTAATTCATTTGGCTGCATTCTGCCTTCTTGCAGAAGAGCCTTCCCATTCCAGCTTGAAGTCTCTAATTGCTGGCACAGCTAACAGGGGACCAACTGCTGCTGCATAGGATGTCTAAAGGTCTAGAGTTTGCACTAAATCTTTCTGCTAGCTTAAGAGTAGTGAGAAGCCCTATGAAGACCTACAGATTGTGAATACACAGAGGAGAAAGCTCAGTTCATAAGTTCACACAGTCCACTAACCCCAAGTGGATTTACATGTGTTCTGGATAGGGGCTGCCTGGAGTCCAAGGAAGCTGTGCAGAACCCACCGTGAGCTGGCACCTCCCGTGGAAGGGGTGAATAGCTAACAGCATCTGCCCTGAGCCTGTCTGGACAAGCATCTTCTGGGTAGCTGGGAAGTGCGCTGCCGTGTTGTCCAGGCTTCAATTCCTTTTCCTAACTATAGGTAAAAATAAGTGCGTGATTCAGAGTTTGGCTGCAGCTGACCCCCGGGTCACGCTGCTGGTGTTTGTTGTTGTAATTTCTATAGTTACCCTGGAAGCACTCAGGGCAGTTAGGTATTTTGATTGCCAAAAGCCAGAAATATCTAGTTGGAAGAAAAGTGTTAATAGCCTGATGGCTGTGCATGAGTCATAGCACAGTGGCTTTTGAGACAAAAGAGAGGTTGCTCTGAGAGCAGCCACAGAGAAAGCCCTTCCTCTGTGCAGCCCTACACACTCATTGCAGGTCAAACTTCCTTATCAGAGCACAAACAGCTCTTCTATTTGTACACTCCGAGCTTCCATACCCCAAGATCCCAGTATCACAGAATCATTTTGATCAGAAAAGGCCTTTCAGATCATCAAGTCATCTCTAACCCACCACTGCCAAGTCCACCGTTAAACTGTGTCCCTCACTTCCAGGGATGGGGACTCTACCACCTCCAAAGAAACACCCAGGGGATCATTGAAGGCTTGCAGAGGTAAATCCTACCTCACTGCGGCTGCTGCACTTCTCCCCAGCAGGTCCTGGACAGGGAGTGGTTAATGGTACCTGCTGGTTTTGCATGAGCCCCTTGCAAATCAAAAATCAACATTCAACACCTAAGAAGATTTCCAGGTGCCTCCCACTCCCAGGTTAATATGTGGTGCTTACTTGCCTCTCCAGTCCATGACATTTGCGTTAGAAGAGGAGATCACCGCTCAGTTCGATGCTAAGCACATAGAATCATAGAATCATTAGGGATTGGAAGGGACTTAGAAAGATCATCTAGTCCAATCCTCCTGCCACAGCAGGATCAAGTACACACTGGGAAACAGCTTCTGACTGAAAGGAAACCTTCACTGTCTTTGAAGAGTGAAGATGGTTAAATAGGAGAACATCCCTTCCTTGGAGCTAAGATTCTCACTTCATCTTGCCAGGCACTGCTCAGACTTTGGGCAGGGAAGAGTTGGACTGCAGCCCCAAAAAAGCAAGCTCAGTTCCTCACAGTATTGTCATTTAAACGAGGTCAAAGACTATTGCTCAGCTTGCTGTGGAGTGCGTGCTTCTGGAACTGGGGTTTGAACTTGGAAGGCCAATGATTTGGCTATAAATTATTTGGCTTATTTTGGTATCCTCAGGAAACAGCCTGGGACAGAAGGGTGAATTTCAGAGGTTGAACACTGCACTTATCCCTTTGGACTTGAGAGATGGGGTCTTTACTGATGGCGTTGGCCAAGGCTGTGATCTGACGACCTCTGCCCTAGGGTGTTTGTTTGCTCTGTGCTCAACCAGCCCTTATCTCACATCACTTTTTGTGGGATTCAGTTAGCAAAACCAGTGGCTGTGAACGTCGTGCTTCTGCTTACAGCTCCTGACATGAGCTGCTCCTGACACAGAGCAGTTCTAGTCTGGTTTCGCTGTCATCATGAAGATGCAGCAGCAGGGGCTGTGGCATTACCATGGCGCAGCTTCCTGCTCTGTGGGCAAGCCTGGAACTAGGTCAAACAACAAAAGCGAGTCATTGTTGAAGAACGAGGAGATGCACATCTTCAGGAACAGGGCAGGGGGTTCTCAGCTCTGGAGTCAACCTGCAGACCATTTTTGCAGAGAATTCCAGGAACTTCATGAGAATTCACAGAGAAATTCAGAGTGATCAGGGTAAACTTTTGCTGACATGACATGTGTCTTTTAGCACAAAGGAGCACCTAGAAGCAGAAGAACGGGACAGTGCCGTGGTGTGGGATGCACACCTGGGTTTGTGTCAGAGGCCTGAGAGCTCTGGGTGGAAAACTAGACACTGGGATGCTTCATTGTGAGGAGCAAACCCAGGCAGAAAAGGAGCTGAAGGCTAAAGCAAGTCTGAGTAGCAAGGTTTAGTGAGGAAACAGCTGCAGGGAGCTGATCTGCAGTGGTTTGCATCTGTTTTGGGTGTTGTTTATTTTGGAGGTTTGTTGCTGGTTTTAGTGTGGTGAGGTTCCTCACACCTGCCCACTGAGTTATCTTCACCCTCATTGCTTGCTCCCCAAAGTACACGCTATTTCCTGTATACCGTGACCTGGGCTTTTTCATGATTAAAGTGGTATCAGGAAGATTTGTTCTTAAATTAAATCCTCAATGTGTCAGCACAGTGCCTGTGGTCACCACGTCAGAGTCCGCTACCACTGAGCACAGGGGGAAAAGCCACCCACAGAAGAAGCTCAAAACAATCTATTAAGGGACCGTAATCTCATGGTCCTTGCAAAATTATTGGGTTAAACTGTAAGACCAAGGTGTGGTGAGAAAGGCTCAGCCCTCAGACACCTTTTGAATGATGGGTGTCTGACGCCTCATGCTGTGCTGGTCCATCACTCTGTTCTTGATGTATGTGATTGAGGAGAGTTGATCACAGGCTATGAGATTTTTCTTTTTAGCCTGGCAAGTCACTGACTTTTATGATAATTTCAATGCAAAGGTAGAAATCCTTTGCTTACATTATAATTCATGAATTTTTTCCCCTCACAAGTACTTTGAAATACATTTCCCTGAAATACATTTTCATTGTGTGTTGCTCTGTAATGATTTATCACTAAATGGAGAGTTTAGAGTAAATATAGCACTGACTTTTGCTAGCAGGGGTACTCTCTACCTGTCTATAAATATCTGGGCATTTTGTTGCTTAAAAAGCAATTAATGTTTTTTAGAGTAAGATCAAAAACTCCTGTTCTTTGTCAGTTTGATATTAAAGAGGTACCCTTGCAGAAAGCTTTCTCCCAGCAGGAGAGATGTGGCTTGAAACAAGCACAAAAAAGCTGAAAAATCCACAAAAGCATTTAAAAACATCTTTTAAAGGATTTCAGATTAATTCATTGCATGAAATGACCTCTAGATAGGCTGGATGGATTGTTCTGCGTTACATTTTTCACTCTGACTGCAGGTTATTGGGGAGGTTTTTGGTGAAAACAGGTGGAAGTACAAAATTCCAGTTTCTTCAACGTTACCTATTCAGGAAGCGGTGAGTGAAACACACGTAGGGGTCACAACTTCAGGGCAAACTGATGGGCTCCACAGCCCAGTGCCTTTTCTTTCTGCTGTGTATGAGGACTGCTGATGCTCAAAGGCCTTATGTTGCCCTTCTGGCCGTATTATACAGTGATGCTGTCAAGGACACATGCTGGTACATAGCAGCAATGTCCCTGAGTTCCCCTGGAGTTGGAACCCGGTGGGTGGTGCACAGAAGGGTTATCTCCGTTGAGTTTTTATCTTAGGACTTATCTGCAACAGCAGTGCAGCAGGACATGGGCACAGCTCTGCTTCTGCTGGGCAGGAAGAGACAAATCCTTTATTGCTTGCTGTCTGTGAAACGCAGTCATGATCAGATCCACAGCTATAGTGTGGGCAGGAGAGCTGCTGTCCCAGTCCTGTCTAGGCAGTGCCAGGCAGGAAGGGCTGATGCCAGCAGCAAATACCTGTGAGAGCAGACTGGGGAGAGAATGGAGCTGGCCTGGGCATGGCCAGAGCATTCCAGAGCCAGGGGATACCCAGATGACACGACTTGGAGTTTGTTGGCCAGAAGAGTACAAAATTACTTTCTCAGCCAAGGATTCTACCTGCTGTGCATGTTCAGTTGTTCAAAGGAATATCAATAAAAAGCCATGATCTCAAAGCCACCACTTGCTGGTGGCCAAGAAAGCCAATCGTATCCTGTCCTGCATCAACACTAGTGTGACCAGCAGGACCAAGAAGGTGACCCTGCCCCTATATTGGGCCTTGGTGAGGGCACACCTCACGTACTGGAGGCAGTTCTGGGCACCAGACTACAGGAAGGACATGGAGGTGCTGGAGAGGGGGCACAGAAGGACAGCTGGGCTGGATAGGGGTCTGGAGAACAGGTCTGATGGGGAGAGACTGAGGGACCTGAGGCTGTTCAGCCTGGAGAAGAGGAGGCTGAGGGGAGACCTCATTGCTCTCTTCAACTACCTGAAGGGAAGGTGGAGTAAGGCAGTTGACCTCTTCTCCCTAGAGACTAGTATAGGACCAGAGGAAATGGGGTCAGGTGTGCCAGGGGAGGTTCAGGTTGGATCTTATAAAAAACATCTTCCCAGAAAGAATCAGGAAGCCTTGGAACAGGCTGACCAAGGATGGGGTAGAGGCACCATCCCTGGAGGGGTCCAACAAACAAGCCAGGGTGTTTCAGGAGATGAGTTAGTGGTTGGGGGTTGTAGGGCAGGTGAATGGACCGGATGATCTTGAAAGTCTTTTCCAACCTTGACGATTCTGTGATTCTAGCTAAAGACTTTGAGAGAGCAGAGTCAGAAGTGGCCAGTCAGTGGGTGAGTCACACAGGAAAGCACTGGCACACATGACCCCTACGTAGTGACTTTGCCTACTGGTGAGCAAAACACAAGAAACAACTAAATGTTTGCTCTGAAAAGCCTTTATGTAAACTCCGTGTTCCCTTCATTCTTTGGGAGCTCTCGCTCCCAAGAGATCTGCCAAACAACAGACCCTCCAGCTTAGGTGCTACCTAACAGCAGTTCCCTCCAGCTCTGGCTGGTGCGTGGAGGCACAGTAGTGTGGCAACTCCAGTGCCAAACCATTATGCAAAAGCTTTATCTCTACCTTAAGATGAAAAACATCCTAGTTGCACAGGCTGGCTATTACTGCCTGGGGCAACTGGAGCTCTTGCAAGTGCCAGCACAAATCATAGAATCATTAGGGATTGGAAGGAACCTCAAAAGATCATCAAGTCCAATCCCTCTAAATCCCAGTGCTCTAACTATGACTGTAAACTCCTTGGATCAAACCCCATCTTTTTATGGCCTTAATATCTTTGTGTAGTGCAACAGGGTCATGGATGAGGGCCATCAAGGAGCGTTCCCGTTCTATCTCTGCACATAGCAAAGGGATGCATGGCTTTGTCCAGCTGTGGGGACTAACTTCATTTGTGGGGAAAGCAGAGCCATCCTCACCTCAGCCTCAGCATCAGCCCAGCATCACAGAATGCACTGGCAGAGGAAAGCATGAGGAGGAGGAGGGGGAAGCTTGCACAACTCTCTCCTCGTCCCAAAGGATCAATTTTTAGACCATTACCTACTTTCCCATACATGCAGATGCACGGAGTCCACTGATCCAGAGAGGATTTATGAGTTAGCATCTGAGGAGTAGCTTTCAGCACATAGACCCCATTTGCTGTAGGGCTTGCGAGTGGTTCTCAGGTAACAGCTAATGCCCAGCCCCAGCAGCAGCCCGGGCCCTGCTGTCCTACTCAAGACAATGTACAGGGCTGTCAGTTTATTTTTCTCTGAGGCACATGTGGTGTCTTTGGGATCTTTTAAATCTGTCTGTGGCTGAGTCACAGAGCAGAGGCTTTCTCCATTCCTCAGCCAGCCCGACAGACACAGCTATCTAGCAAGCCAGACTAGCCCTCTCCAGCACAATTGCAGGAAGTTATTCCAAGCCTCAGACAAATCCCATTTCTATCTCTGGAAGAGTAAAAGGTCAAAAAACACCGGGCTGTAGCTGTGCCAGCAATAGCAGCCCTGGCTGTCGCAGCAGAGCGAGCGTGAGCCCAGCGCCTGCATCCCACCACAGCTCTGCCTTGCTGGCATCCTGGGTAGCTCCTGCCCACACATCTCCAAGAGGATGTGAAGGTGCGTGGAGCTCCAAAAGGGCTTCAAAGGCTAAGCTAGTTCACAGGCGACCCCGAGACAGGGAAGAAGGGAAGTGTAACTATCAGGTTCTCTGGGAGTCAGCAGAGCCCTCTGATCCCGCCTCCCATATTACTGTTGGCATCCAGCCACATCCCCATCCTCTTCCAGCAATGGCAGCTTAATTAGCACAAGTCCTGATTAGCTCTTGCCCTCTGCTTGCAGCACACTAGCAAAACAGGAGGTTTCTAGGGCTCTGCAGTTCTTCAGCAGCAGTCAGGTGCCCCATAGCAGGTCTCCGGGTGGCCCTTCCTTGGCCATGGCCACCACGCAGCGCTCTCTGGACAGCTGGCCCTTCCTTGGCCATGGCCACCACGCAGCGCTCTCTGGACAGCTGGCTGTGGCAAAGGCTTTTCCTGCCGTCCAAGCAGGGATGTGAGGCACTGGCTTTTCATCATTCATTCCTCACTGCTCTCGCAGGATTTCAGGAACAGTGTCTTCCCTCCTCAGCTTGGCATTAGCAAAGGAGATCGCTCACAGCAATGCACGTGATCACCAGCCCACAGCCCAATGATTCAGAGTGTGACCGGGCTACTCCACCCATAGTAAAAACTTGGGTGTGATTTTGAGTCGCTCTTGTTGGGGGCACTGGCAGGGCTGCCATACTGGCTGTTGTACCTCATCCCAGAGCCAGGCTCTGCTCTCAGTGCTCCATGGTCTGTGCTGGTGTGAACTGCTGGGGATGGAGCCGCTTCTCACTGCAGTTCTTCTCACCGAGCTGAAGAGCCCAGTCCTGTCTCTGCATGGTCCCCTCAGTTCATTTCTTATTTGTCCTTTTTCTTTCAACATTCCTGTCCTTCCAATTTTCTCGCTTATGTGGGGCTCTCCTGTCTCCCTTTGTAGGTCTCGCTTTAACTCTTCCTTTGGGAACACTGACTGGGTCTAGGTGATCCTGCTGTGGCAGGGGGATTGGACTAGATGATCTTTTGAGGTCCCTTCCAATCATAGAATCATAGAATCATAGAATCATTACGGATCGGAAGGGACCTCGAAAGATCATCTAGTCCAATCCGCCTGCAACAGCAGGATCACCTAAACCAAGTCACACAGGAACCTGTCCAGTCGGGTCTTGAACATCTCCAGTGAGGGAGACTCCACAACCCCCCTGGGCAGCCTGTTCCAGTGCTCCGTCACCCTCACTGTGAAGAAGTTCCTTCTCAGGTTGATGCGGAACCTCCTATGTTCCAGCTTACAACCATTGCCCCTTGTCCTATCACTACATGACACCGAGAACAGCCCAGTGCCATCTTCCTGACACCCACCCCTCAAATATTTGTAGACATTAATGAGGTCTATGATTTATCATTGCTTTGCCTCTGCTGTTGTCCTAAGACCCGTGTTCAAACACAGCCCTCCCTCCCTTGTCCTAGCTCCTGCCCACAATACCCACACTGTCACTCCTGAATTAACCAGACAGGAGCCTGAAAGGCAGAACTGGGAGGCAAAATAGGAGGGGAGATGAGACCGGTTAACGAAAGAGACCTGCAGTGACCTGTAGGCTGTGCAGAGCTACAGGAACAGCACTGAGAAATGACTGAAGAGCCAAGTGCCGAGCCAAGGACGTTTCATGGGGTTTCTTTCTCGTAAATCCGCCTGTCTCCACACCCTCCCTGCGACAGACGCTCTGAGCAGCGCTTTCTCTGCCAGTGCAAAGGCTCTGACTGTCATGGATCTCTGAAGGAGCCTGAATGCAAATTGTAGGGCACGACCCTTCACTTTTTTGACTGTTCCACAGCCAAAATGTCACTGGTGGGAGAAGGGGGATAGTTGTGGAGTTCAGTGCCCCCCACACAGGCAGTAAAGCTGTGTGGATCAACTCTGCCTGCACACTGAGCCCATCAGGAAACGGTTATATCTGTGGAGAACTCTGGAGTTTTTATGTGTCTGCACTGTGGTTTGAGCAGATCTCAGTGTGTGAGGCTGCTTTGGCGTTTCTACCGTTAGTTTCTCAGTCTTCATGGATCTCTCCCATGGGATGAGAAGCAATAAAACGTACTTAAAACTGAAAATGAGGTAATAGGACTTCAAAAATCAGCAGAGGAACTCCACGCCAACCTGAATTTCACTTCAGCTCCTGTTTTGCAGTTCATGTTGACAGTGTCGCACCAGCAGTGCTTATGTTCACTTCCTTCTGAGGCATCTGCTAGCCCTGCAGACTGTGCAGAGGGCTGGACACTTTCAGTTTTGAGGATTTATCAAATTTGGGCTGGGTGAGGTTTGGTTTTAAGACCAACTGACAAGCTCTTCCCATCAAAAGAAAGCAGAACACAGACTTCGTGGTCGTTCCCAAGACAGTGCCCTTCAGCCTGACGCAGTGCATGGCCTCACAGGCTGGCTGGGATTGTGTCACCCAGGGACCCCTGCAGCCTCACTGGAGCCTAGGGCCAGATGTGCTCCTGGTGCCCCAGATGGGCTTCAGGTGCTCCTCCCGTTTCAGGGCACAGAAATGGCACACAGCATGGCACACAGCTGGTGGCACTGACCTGCCATGACCAGCTTTGAGGGGCTGCTCAAGGCACTGGGGACTGTGAGGGCATCATTATGCATGGGCTTTTGGACGAGGCAGGGTAACGGGGATGATGGCCCAGGAACTGATGGAGCTTTTCGTATCCCCCACTTTCTTTCACTTTGCCACAGAAGAGCGTGGCTAACTGGAACTGTGACAGGCTCTGCTGGCCTCTGGCTAGTGGGACACAGCAGCCTGGCTCCAAAGTATCCCACATTTCTTTAGAGCTGATACCAGGAGGGTGCGGGGAGGCACCTCTCCTTGCAGGAGATCACCAACACCACATGCTTTTCCAACACTGGTTCTGTCAGTGCCAGCAGCAGAGGAACGTACAAAGATGATGACTCCCCTTGCACTAGGCACTGGTGAGGCTTCGTCTTGACTACTGGGGTCGGTTTTGGACACTTCAATGCAAGAAGGACCTTGAGATGCTGGAGCAGATCCAAAGAAAGGCAACTAAGCTGGTGAATGGCCTGCAGGACAGGTCTGATGAGACAACTGGGGTTGTTTAGCCTGGAGAAAAGGAGGTTGAGGGGAGACTTATTGCTGTCTACAGCTCCTTGAAAGGAGGTTGTAGAGAGGTGGGGATTGGTCTTTTCTCCCATCACCAGCAAATAGGACAAGAGGAAATGGCCTGAAGTTGTGCCAGAGGAGGGTTAGGGTAGACATCAGGAAAAAATTCTTCCCTGCCAGAATAGTCAGGGCTTGGAACAGGCTGCCCAGGGAGGTGGAGGGGATTTGCTGTCATAGAATCACAGAATCATTAGGGATTGGAAGTGACCTCGAAAGATCATCTAGTCCAATCCCCCTGACACAGCAGGATCACCTAGACCAAGTCATACAGGAACACATCCAGTCAGGTCTTACACGTCTCCAGCGAAGGAGACTCCACAACCCCCTGGACAGCCTGTTCCAGTGCTCTGTCACCCTCACTGTGAAGAAGTTCCTTCTGAT
Source organism: Rhinopomastus cyanomelas (assembly GCA_013400115.1). Classification (NCBI taxonomy): domain Eukaryota; kingdom Metazoa; phylum Chordata; class Aves; order Bucerotiformes; family Rhinopomastidae; genus Rhinopomastus; species Rhinopomastus cyanomelas. Next base: position 120,990 of record VXBP01000413.1, read on the forward strand.
ATTTATGTGGAACCTCCTCTGTTCCAACTTACACCCATTGCCCCTCATCCTATCAGTAGATGACATTGAGAAGAGCCTGGCTCCATCCTCCTGACACCCACCCTTCACATATTTAGAGACATTAAAGAGGTCCCTGAAAGGGTTCAAAAAATTGCTGGATGTGGCCCTAGGGAACAGGATTTAGTGGGCAGGATGGAATGGGGTGATGGTTGGACTGGACGATTTGGAAAGTCTCTTCCAAACTTAATGGTTCTGTGATTCTATGATCCCTACACAGCAGCAGTCCAGTCTGGATGCCTTCTCCTCCTCCCTAGTCCTCTCCCTCTGTGCCTCCGGAGAGCCCTGGTGTCCCTGCCCCGACCAGCATACAGAGAATGATGTAGTCACAGGCTGAATCTGTGTCCATACTGCTCTGGGGTGACCTCATTTTCTGGGTGTAGCTCAGAGTATGAAAAAGCACCAATAAACAAAAAGCAAAAAGCGGGGGAGGGGGGAGATAGGGAAGGGAGAGGAGAGAAGAGAAGAGCTAGAGAAGTTGCAGAAAAGCAGAAATTAGCGATGCAGTTTTGAAAATGGAAAAACCCAGCTGGCTCATTATCCTCCCTGCTGTAACAGTAACGTTGATCCCATTTCACCATCCCACAAGCACACACTCTCCTGACACTCGTATCACAGAATCATAGAATCATCAGGGGTTGGAAGGGACCTCAAGAGATCATCTAGTCCAACCCCCCTGCCACAGCAGGATCACCTAGACCGAGTCACACAGGAGTGCATTCAGGCGGGTCTTAAACGTCTCCAGTGTGGTGTAAAAAAGGTTAAGACCTGGTTAAACTGCACCCTGGCACCACTACCAGTGCCTTCAGCCACGTTGACCAGTTTACTAAGATTCTGGCTTGTAGTGCTTCTTGGATTAGTGTGCTGACAGGCTGAAAAATGATGGAAAGGGAGCTGTTCCCCTTCTCCCACATTGCTCATATTTAAGATATTGCTGAGCACATTAATTGCACGTTGTTCCCAGTAGATTGAGCTGAACTTTCATTTCTGAAATCTGTTTTTACTCCCAAACTGTTCCACTATTTGTGGAGTTTGGCAGGGAGTTTCACTCCCGCTGCACTCACAAAGGAAAAAACCTCTGCGTTACAAAATAGTGACAACTGGCCGAACGTAACCCCAACGAGAAGGCACCTGCTCAGGAAAGCCAGCCCCGGCCTTTTGCAAGCTGCAGCTTCACAGAGGAACCAGCACATTGTGGCTGCGCCTGCAGAGCCGGCCAGTGCACAGTAGCAGCTCCCTGGGCTGCTCTGGGGCAAAGCACATCGTGCGAGTCTCGACTCTGTCCTGACATCTCTGTCATGGGAGTGCCGTCGTGTTGGCAGTCACCTCACGGCAGTGAGCCAGTCTGGGTGTGACATCCCTGGGGGTCTGCAGGAATTCGTGGGGTTTCCCCTCAGTTCAAGAGGGATGTGGAGCTGCTCAAGGGAGTCCAGGGTAGAGCAAGGAGGATGATGAAGGAGATGGAGCACCTCCCTTATGAGGAGAGGCTGAGGGAGCTGGGTCTCTTTAGCTTGGAGAAGAGGAGACTGAGGGGTGACCTCGTTAATGTCTATAAATATTTGAGGGGTGGGTGTCAGGAGGATGGAGCCAGGCTCTGCTCAGTGGCATCCAATGATAGGACAAGGGGCAGTGGGTGTAAGCTGGAACACAGGAGGTTCCACATAAATATCAGAAGGAACTTCTTCCTAGTGAGGGAGCACTGGAACAGGCTGCCCAGGGGGGTTGTGGAGTCTCCTTCTCTGGAGACATTTAAGACCCACTTGGATGTGTTCCTGTGCGACTTGGTGTTGGTGATCCTGCTGTTGTGGGGGGATTGGACTAGATGATCTTTTGAGGTCCCTTCCAATCCCTAATGATTCTATGAGTCTCTCTTTTCTCTGCCCATTGCTCTCTCTCCAGCATCCTAGCCCTGCTCCTGCCTTTCCCTCTCCCATGATGAGATTGAGGATGTGCAGACACTGGCACCAGTGGGTAGTGGGGAGGCAGAGGTGGAAGCAGAGAATGGGCAGGGCAGTGCAGTGCCACACTGGATAGGGGCTTTCTGCACCACAGAAACTCCATGTTCCTGAGTGACACCCATCTGCTGCCCACGGACCAGCGGGTGTGAAGCTGGTCTGGGGCATCCTGAACTTGCTTCTGGGTTTGTGCACTCCTGTGGCCACCTGAAACCCATCCCGTCCAGGCAAAGCTAGTCCAGGTGACCGTGTAGGCAGCAAACCGTGGTACAGAGCTTTTAATGCCGCTGGGGTGAGGCGTTTACTACAGAGGAAAAGCAGAGTTTTGAGGATAAAGGGTCCGATGTGCCAAATGGAGTTGTTTTCTTTCTGCAGCCCGTCAGACTCAGATGTTGAGGAAATGATTTAATATTTCTGAACATGTTGTGATTTCACTGTTTGGTTCAGCAAGGGAGGTTTGAGGACTCATGCAAATGAGGATAAACACGAAACCCACTGTTGGTTCTTTATCTGCTGTGCTGGGTTTTTTCCCTGCAGCAGTGCCACACAGGGTTACTGCCAGCCCAGGTGGCTTCACATCGAGAGAAAAGCTGCGGCGGTAACAGGGGACGGGAAAAACAACCTCTGTGTGACTTGCAATTGGGAAGACCAGGATGTGAGAAGGGAAAAGAACAAGGGTGACAACAGATCCTAGACAACAGGTCGGATGCAGAGAGGCTGAGCAAGGTGGGGCTGTTTCGCCTGAGGAAGAGAAGGCTGAGGGGAGATGGTGTTACCCTCTACAGCTACCTGAAGGGACACTGTAGAGAGGTGGGTGCTGGTCTCTTCTGACGGGTCTTTAGTGACAGAACAAAAGGAACTGGTCTCAAGCTGCATCAGAGAGGGTTCGGCTGGACATTAGGAAGAATTTTTTCCCTGAAAGAATGGTCAAGCTTTGGAACAGGCTGCACAGGGAGGATGTTAAGTCCCCATCCCTGAAGGCATTTAAAGATCGTTTAGATGTGGTGTTTAGAGATCTGATGTTCTTGGTTGAACCTGATGATCTCAAAAGTCTTTTCTGACCTGAATGGTTCTGTGCAGCTCAGGACCCAGGTGCCTGTGCTAGAGGCCACCAGGTTTGCAGCCCGGTGCCCATTCCCAGCTCCATGGAAGCATTGTCATGCACAGGCCAGTGTGACTAGGCAGAGCATAAAGCAATAGGCCAAGAAAAAACACGCAGATCTGTGGAATTTCACAGGCAGCAGCGGCAGCGTTGCCTTCCCACGGCGGAGAGGAGAAACGCACGGTTACCTCCTCAGCACGGGAAGTTTGCGTGATGGATGTTTGGCAACTTGAGCTGACTTTAACCAGCTGACGCTGTGCAAGGCACCTAAAACATGAAGACAAGCAAAGCTCTCTGGGTGTTACTTATTCAGACCTTTAGTCCTGAACTCTCTGTTTTCCTGGATGAAACACAAGGCGCAACAGCAACAGAAAAAATAGGGACAACTCAGGGTTCTTAAACAAACAAAAGAAAACCTGGCACAGGGAAAACCGGTTTTTTTCCCAGTGTGTATTTTAACATAAAGAATGTCAGGCAGGGGATGCTGTGTATTATGAGCCACATGAGTGATGACCACTTTTCCACAGACTAAGGAGAACAGTGAAATGATTCTAGAATTGTTTAAAAAATCAGCTCAGCCTCCTGCAAAGTGTAAAGCAGAGAGAGTAGTGGTCAATGGGACAGAGTCTAGTTGGAGGCCTGCATCTAGTGGAGTGCCCCAAGGGTCAGTGCTGGGACCGGTCCTGTTCAATCTATTCATTGATGACTTGGATGAGGGTGCACTGTCAGCAAGTTTGCTGATGACACAAAGCTGGGTGGTGTCGCCGACACCCCAGCAGGCTGTGCCGCCATTCAGAGAGACCTGGACAGGCTGGAGAGGTGGGCAGGGAGAAATTTAATGAAGTATAACAAGGATAGGTGTAGAGTCTTGCATCTGGGCAAGAACAACCCCAGGTACCAGTATAGGCTGCGGACTGACCTGTTGGAGAGCAGTGTAGGGGAAAGGGACCTGGGGGTCCTGGTGGACAACAAGATGACTATGAGCCAGCAATGTGCTCTTGTGGCCGAGAGGGCCAACAGCATCCTGGGGTGGATCAGAATGGGGGTGGTTAGCAGATGGAGAGAGGTTCTTCTCACCCTCTACTCTGCCCTGGTGAGACCACATCTGGAATATTGTGTCCAGTTCTGGGCCCCTTCTGTTCAAGAGGGATGTGGAGCTGATGGAGGGAGTCCAGTGTACGGCAACGAGGATGATGAAAGAAGTGGAGCACCTCTCTTATGAGGAGAGGCTGAGGGAGCTGGGTCTGTTTAGCTTGGAGGAGACTGAGAGGTCACCTCATTAATGTCTATAAATATGTGAAGGGTGGATATCAGGAGGATGGAGCCGGGCTATTCTCAATGTCACCTGGTGATAGGATGAGGGGCAATGGGTGTAAGCTGGAACATAGGAGGTTCCACATAAATATCAGAAGGAACTTCTTCCCAGTGAGGGTGACGGAGCACTGGAACAGGCTGCCCAGGGGGGTTGTGGAGTCTCCTTCACTGGAGACATTTAAGACCCACCTGGATGTGTTCCTGTGTGACTTGGTCTAGGGGATCCTGCTGTTGTGGGGGGATTGGCCTAGATGATCTTTGGAGGTCCCTTCCAATCCCTTATGATTCTATGAGTTTAGCACAGCCTTTAAGGAAGAAAAAAAAGTCAGTTCTGGAAACAGTGCCTAGCTGATGAGGAGACAGCTGAAAACATCAGAATTGCAATCAAAATAGATGTTTAAATGCCTTAAGCATAGCTGATTTGTACTTTGAAATGAGCAAATGGGTGTAAAACCAGCTATTGAACACTTCCAGCCTTCTTCAGTGGTGCTGAGGTACAGCTCACCCTCTTCCAGAGACAGCAGGAGCCACCTAGCAGCCCCTCCAGGAGCAGGAATTCACACTTACGAATCTGCAGCATAAAAGCAGACTTCATCTGACACATCTCAGCGTGTGTTTTGGTTTGCGCTGTACCCACACTCTCTGCCCTTTAATGCAATTATGCTATTTAGTAAACAGGTCTGACAGATCATTCCTGGTTTATAAGCTGGTTTGTTTTCTGTAAATATTCAGTGAAGGAATCTGGCCAGTGATGACTGGCTTTGGCTGAGCATCTGAATCACGCTGCACTGCTTCCAGTGTGCGAACAGAGAGACCCAGTTTCTTGAGTTCACGTTTCAGGTGATGAGGGCGGCCTGAACGTAACCGACACAGTCCAGGCTCGACCCGCAGAGGGAGAGTTGTGTGCTGATGTGACTGACAGAGAGGCTCCTCATCCATCCAGAGGCAGACTGTCTTCGTCCCAGCAGTTCCTTAATGTTGTGTTTCCATTTTTGGGAATCTCTGCGTTTCTCAGAGCTTCCTGTCAAGAGGAGGAGGACCTGGCCTCTCAGAGCAAACGGGAGCTTTGCCATTTGCATTAGGGAGTTTAAATGTCACTGCAAAGGCCAGGTGCTTCCCATGGGACTGATTTCCAGCTAGTGCATAGATCCCAGCAGAGATCTGTGGCGCTCGACCACGGGCTGAGACCGATACCTGCTCCACGTGCCGAGATCCAGAGTCCATCTGGATACCAGTTAGCTGCTGTTGTGATACTGGACCTGTTTTTTGTGCACGTGGCCTGAAACGTTGGTCCTTATTTTCAGCTAACGTGACCTGCTGTCCCAGACAAGCCCCCGTACACGTGCACCTCCCCCCTGTTTTTCTGCTCGCCGCCTGCACACTTCCTTTCCCCAGGCAGATTTAGGATTGAAATGAAGCGCAGAGGTCAAAGCTGTGAATTCACTAAGGGTGTAAAAAAAAACAAACCAGTTCAGGTTTGGCCTGAAGTGAATGCGGAGGAGACGTCTTTCCACTCCTGAGCACACCAAGCTGGGAGATAACTGGGATGCTGAGTGAAACCCTGAGCGCAGGGTCGTTTCCCTACATCCAGCCACATTGCAGTGATGAGGCAGGAGTGTGAACAGCGTAAACATTTGCGGCTTTTATTTGGATCCTGCTGGCCTCTCTGCTTTGCTTCAGCCGCTGCTGAAGGGCTGGGTTAGAAAATGAAAAGAGCAGTGTTGTGGTCCCCTATTAAAACAGTCACTTTGCCCAATTTCCTGTTTATGTTCCTTCTCTTCGGAGCTGCCGCATCATGTGAGCGCAGACCGTTATAGATAGGCTGCGTGACTGTTGCTGACCTCACAGCACATGTTCGCTCGACAAGGTGAACCAGCAGAAACTGTTCTGTTTGTGTAAAGGGTACCGAGAAAACGGCTGGTTCCAAGTAAAACAGGAGGAGAGGAGCTGGCGATAGTCTGCCTCAGGGCGCAGTCCCACGGCAGTTCTTTCTGCTCTTAACTGCTCTGCACATCTGTATTTGTGTGGGGCTGGTGAGTTACAGGGAAGGGGATTAGCCCCAACTCCCTTCTGTTCCATAGCCAAGCGGCTTTGGAGGCCTTCCACATAAGCTGTTCGTTTAGCAAATTTGTTCTGTATTTCATAGAATCATAGAATCATTAGGGATTGGAAGGGACCTCGAAAGATCATCTAGTCCAATCCCCCTGCCACAGCAGGATCACCCAGACCAAGTCACACAGGAACACATCCAGTCGGGTCTTACATGTCTCCAGTGAAGGAGACTCCACAANCTGGGTAACCACACGGGTCTTTTGGCTCCCTTCCTTGACTTAGTCCTTGTTGGGATACTCATTTCTTGTGCTTCAAGAAAGCAGTCTTTGAATGTTTGCCAGCTATCCTGAGCTCCCTTACCCACCAGTACCCTGTCCCACGGGATGTCCCCTAGCAATTGCTTGAAAAGGCCAAAGTTGGCCCTCCTGAAGTCCAGGGTTGAGGTTCTGGTAGCTATTCTGTCCCTGCCACACGAGACCCTGAACTCCACCATCTCGTGGTCGCTGCAACTGAGGCAACCCCCAACCTTCACTGTTTCAACCAGACCCGCCCTGTTGGTGAGGACAAGGTCAAGCAGAGTTCCTCTCCTAGTGGGCTCTTCCACCATCTGCATCAGGAAATGCCTGCAATGCACTTAAGGAACCTTCTGGACTGTGGGTGGCTGGTATTTGTCCAAACTTCAGTCTGACTGGGATATACATTTTCCTGCAGTTGCTTCCAAACCTGACCGTAGAGTCCTGCGACTCAGCACCAGTTGTCCAGCAGATGACTGTACCCAGCACTGGTATGACTTATATTCTAGAGCTGCTCCTCTTTAAACAGCCTGTAAGCAACCTCATCTTGATTAAAGTCTCCAGGATCCACTCAGAGCCTTCTACAAATCCTTTAAGCCCCTACAAAACTCATGGATTTCCGTGCTAAGAAATCTAAATCTCCCTCTCCTCAACAGCACGTTGCTGTGTGTCATAGAATCATCAGGGACTGGAAGGGACCTCCAAAGATCATCTAGGCCAATCCCCCCACCACAGCAGGATCCCCTAGAGCAAGTCACACAGGAACACATCCAGGCGGGTCTTAAACATCTCCAGTGAAGGAAACTCCACGACCTCCCTGGGCAGCCTGTTCCATCACTCTCACTGGGGAGAAGTTCCTTTTGGTATTTATGTGGAACCTCCTGTATTCCAGCTTACACCCATTGCCCCTCATCCTATAACTAGATGACACTGAGAAGAGCCTGCTAGCAATTAAAGAATTTATTGCGAATGAGCCAGAGAGAGCTTAAGTATTTCCAGGCCATTTTTCACAAGAGGTTTTCACCTAACCTAGCAGGAATCACGTCAATCTGGGGCTTAAGGACATGGTTTAGCTGTGGCTTGGTAGAGTTGGACAGAGACAGAGTTGGAGCTGCTGTCGAGTGGACAGACTGGGTGATCTCAAAGGTCTTTTCCAACCTAAATGATTCTGTGCATCTGGTTCAGCAGCACTTTTCCCACTAACAGAAAACGCATTAATGCTGTTAAATGCAGGAAGCCCCACATCAGTGGGTTACAGTATCACAGTATCACAGTATTATCAAGGTTGGAAGAGACCTCATAGATCATCAAGTCCAACCTGTCACCACAGAGCTCAAGGCTAGACCATGGCACCAAGTGCCACGTCCAGTCCTGCCTTGAACAGCTCCAGAGTTGGCGACTCCACCACCTCCCTGGGCAGGCCATTCCAGTGGCCAATGACTCTCTCAGTGAAAAATTTTCTCCTCACCTCAAGCCTAAATTTCCCCTGGGTTATTTTCTTCTTTCTCTCCTTTTTGGGGTTCTCCTTATGAGTGCCTACTTGTGGGTGTGCAGAGCAGCAGCTCCGTACCAGGAGCACAGCAGAGCTTCAGGGGCAGGTGGATCCCTGCGACAGGTGACTGAAACACCACCACATGTGACATGTACCGCTTATCAAAGACTTAAAGGTGGAAAGAACAGCACTCCAGAAACTGTGCTTGGGATGACAGTGGTGTAATTTTAGATCCTACACATAAACACGCTGGGAGGGAGCATGGAACTCCAAGTCTTGGCGAGCTGGCGAGGCTGTAAACATCCTCATGCGCAGAGCCCTGCCTGCGAGTCTTCACTGTCAGCTCGCTTAAATGCCTGCAAAAATTCAGCGACAGCCAGAAGGTGTCATTTAGGGGGCAGTTTAAAGGAATGAATGTTTCGCTATGCTTGCCCTCAGGAAGGGGAAAAATGTGCTGGAGGAGAGGAAAGCTCTGGGAGGGAGGAGATCCTTGAGTGTCTGTAGTGACTTGAGTGCTGTCTTCTGCTGCAGGACCTCTGATCTGAGCTCTGACCTACTTTGAAAGTGAAAAATGCAGATGAAATGAAAGAGAAAGGAGAGTCTGAGGATGCTCATGCTGTGAGTCAGTGCCCACGCATGTGGCCACCATGCAGTTTGATAGCCCCCACATGAAGCTGTGGGGACTGCAGGGATCCAGGCAGGATGGAATTCACCTGCCTGCCCCAGTCAAAACTGGCTTCCCTTCACCCACGGATTTTGCTCACCCACTGCAGGATCCTGTTTCAGTGAGAGCTAATGACCTGGTGGAAGTTCAGACAACCAAAGCATGGCTACCAAGAACATTGTGACCATGCCCCACCAGGAAGCCACAACGGGAAACCTCCTCCTGAGCTCGTGTGGCTCTCACACTGCAGCTGCCTTGCTTTTTCTTCGCTGGATTTTTCATCATTTCTCCAGGTCCCCTTGGGCGCTGCCTTATGATGATGTCAAGTCATAAACATCTCGGTTGCTTCCTGAACGAGTGTGAGGCTGTCATTACAGTCTCGTTAGTCCCAACAAGACCCAGCCAAGCTTAGAGGGGGAGTAGCTTTATTTATTGATTGATTTGTTATCCCAAACTGTGTCTTTTTACTGACACTCCGCAGATGGTGTTGGGATTGCTGGCCAGCCCAGGTTGCCTGGTGCTCCTGACAAACCCCACTTGGCCATAAGGCTCTCAGTGGGAGTTACAGCCCTCCAGGGCTGGGCTGGTCTTGTGCCCTGCGCCCTCAGCTGCACTGAGCTGTAATTTCATACTTGCTGATCCTCACACTGTCTGTAAGTGAGCGCAGAGGGGCTGCTCCAAGCTTTCAGCACCACTGTTGACAAGAGAGCAGGAAGAACAGACAAGTCACAGCCTAGGCTGACAGTGGGGAAGGAGTGGATTCCATGCCTGTGGCAGGATTTCCCTGGTAAATGAATCCACAGAAAGAGGATTGATTGCCATCCTGCCCTCCCTTCTGTCATGTGTTGGTGCTGTGGCTGTCACAGGTAGGGCTTCATCAGCCCAGAGGCACTTCCATAGCCCAGAAGCCGTGAGCTCTTTGTGCAAAGTGAAGTCCTGCCCATTGGACTCACAGTGGTCCTCTATGGGATGTGGAGCCGTAGTGTTTTTCTGGAGTGACAGGATTTGCTGCAGATGGGATCGAAGCTTCCCAGTAAGAAGAAACTATGGGACCCGTCTGTAGGACATGACTGCAGTACCAGCATTTCTTTTCTGTGGGACAGCCCCTTGAGACCAACATGCCAAAACCCATGGGGAAAGCAAGGAGACGACAGCAGAACTGCTTCCCCTCAGGTAGCAGAGACTTGTTGAGTAGTTCCATCCAGAGAGACCTGGACAGACTGGAGGGCTGGGCACAGAGAAACCAGATGAAGTTCAACAAAGACCAGAGCAGAGTCCTGCATCTGGGGAGGAATAACTGACTCCACCAGTACAGGCTGGGAGGTGGTCTACTGGAAAGCAGTCCTGTGGAGAGGGACCTGGGGGTCCTGGTGGACAACAGGTTAACCATGGCACAGCAATGTGCCCTGGTGGCCAAGAAGGCCAATGGGATCCTGGGGTGTATTAGGAGGAGTGTGTCCAGCAGAACGAGGGAGGTTCTTCTCCCCCTCNGTGATCCTGTGATCCTGTGATCCTACCTGCCTGAGGAGTAAGGAACGGCTCTGTCAGTTCACAGTGTCCTCAGACAAAATCTCTAATCGAACTGTTTGAAAGAAGGAGAGTTCTCATTTCTTTACTGCTTTTACTAAAGGACAGGAGACATGAAGATGACAGACCTCACTGCTCTCTACAGCTACCTGAATGGAGGTGGGAGTGGCAGGGGTTGGCCTCTTCTCCCTAGTGACTAGCAGTATGACAAGAGGAAATGGGTTCAGATTGGATCTCTTCTCTCCAATTGGTGATGATAGGATGAGGGGAAATGGCCTCAAGTTGTGTCAGGGAAGGTTTAGACTGGATGTTAGAAAGAAATTCTTTACTGAGAGAGTGGTTAGGTGCTGGAATGGATTGCCCAGGGAGGTGGTGATGTCACCAACCCTGGAGGTGTTTAAGGAACGGGTGGATGCGGCGCTTGGGGATACGGTCTAGTGGTTAGGTACTAGGAGAAAGGGATGGACTTGATGACCCTGGAGGTCCTTTCCAGCCATGATGATTCGATGATTCTATGGATCTTAGGAAAAACTTCTTCCCAGAAAGAGTGGAGAGTCCTTAGAACAGGCTGCCCACGGAGGGAGTGGGAGCACTGTCCCTGGAGGGGTTCAACAAAGGGGCAGACTGGGTGTTGCAAGAGATGGGTTAGTGGTTGGGGGTTGTAGAGCAGGCAGTTGGACATCGATGATCTTGAAGGTCTTTTCCAACCTTGATGATTCTATGGAGTATATGTATGAGTTTGTTGATTCTATGATTCCAAGCATCTGCCTCCTTCCACCCCCTTCAAAGTGCTGAATTTGGTGTTATGCTGAATTTTCCTTTTGGAACTTTTCTTATCTTCACAAAGTTTTCCAGAACACAGAACTGCCAAGCTTTTGGGTCATTCTGCCTTTGACCCTTCATGCCCAAATGAACCCATCAGCTTCACAAAGAACTGACCTGTTCACTAACCAGCAGTGACTCCTGCGGTTGCAGTTACCTGTCTACGCACAGTCGCATAAACCCTGTGGGTTAGGATGTGGAGCAGGCATTGTGTGTGCGTGTGGGTTAGCAAGCAACCTGTGACTGGGGGACTTTTTTCTCCTTTTTCATAGCACACATCATTTTTTTCTTTCAAACCACAGGTTTCTCTTTTTTTTTTTGGTGAGAAACAGAAACTGAGGAGACCTCCCTGCTTCTGCAGGACGTCATCCTAGACACTTTATGACAAAGCTTTCATCGCACTTATAGGGCAGGAGATTTTCTGGTTGGTATTTTTAGTCATGTTGTGTCTCTGTATTACCTCGAAAGGCAGAAGGTGTTTCCCCTTCAACCTTGCAGCTCTTCTGAGGAAGACTCATGCTGACTTTCTTGAAACAAGGTTCCTCTAGAGTCATACTGAAACTGCCACGGGTGACTCAGTAAAGGCCTCGCAGCTTAAAAGGTGGAAATTCAGAGCTGGACTGTTGTCTATGCTGAACTCATTGTACACCAGTCCCTGAGCCAGACCGCTGGTGCTAGTTGCTGTTGGAAGCTGGTTTTTACAGGAACACTGGTTAGCTCAGAGCTTTTCCCACCATAGCCAAGCCCTAACCTTGGGAAAACAGCTGGAGGAGGCATGAACAGGCAGGGGAAGGGAGAGCCGCTGCCTTTCCAGCACCCATGGGAACTCAATCTCAGCTTCCAGGAACCCAAACAAAGTGGGGAAAACTACTGCAGAACATTTCTCCTGTTCTCCAGGTTAAATATTATTATATTCCTGTGTCAGGGAGGAATAGTCCCCTCTGAACTTGAGTATTCATTGATTTTCTTTCCCAGCCCTAAACCATGAGTTGCAGTCTCTCTGCTGAAGGAGTTTGTGAGATTTGAGTAGAAAATGAGGGTAGCCAGACAGCAAACTCTAAAGAGAAGCATTAAACTGGTGGAGATGGGCAATGAGCTCAGCTGCCCCCAGAGGTTTGCGTGGAGACACACTGTAAGGGACAAGCTGGCTGCCTCATTAGGGAGAGATCCATGACATAGAGCTGATGGGAGCTGCTGCAGACCAACAGCTCCCTTGCCCCAAGGATACCTTGGAACTCGTGGCAGCAGAACCACAGGGAGAAACAGAAGGAGCGCCAGGCACTCCCAGACCTCACCAGCTGTGGGAAGAAAGCCGTGCCAGATCCTTCCCTGGTGGGATTTGCTGCTTTCCCTGTACAGAAGAGTTTGTGGAGTGAGGGCAATCCCAAGTGTTCAAACCTTTCATGGTTTTCTGGAATTCTTGTCACTATGAGACCTCCCCACTGCAGCCCTGGGGACAAGCCTTTGCCCCGATTCCTGGCTTCGAGGCCAGCAGGGAGGGCAGGAGTTGGCACGCCGGGGCCATCTGCTCCCCCCACGCCGTGCCATCCCCTGTGCAGCTCTCTGTGAAATGAGCATTATCCTCATGGGGGGGTCGTGAGCACTCATTTCACTGCTAAAGGATTTGTCGCCTAGTCCATGTTTTGTTAGCAAATCCTCCAAAAAAGAGCAAAACCCCACAGGACAAACTCTGTTTGTTCCCCTCATTTAGCTTGGATGAGCTCTGATTAATTATTTAGAGCTCAGATTCTGGGTATTTTGTAGATGCAACTGAAAACATAGACCTCGGGCAGCAGGTAAGCGATGGCAGACCTTGTCTGACCCTCTCCCAGGCGGGTGCTGTGCTCCCATTCTGTTGCTGTTTGCCAGTGGGTGGTTCTTTCAGCTCCTAACAGGTTTGCTGTGGCCTGTTTTATCTGTGAGAGCAGCCTCTATTTAAACCTCACACCCCTTACTCAGCAGAAGCAGCGACACATTGAATCATAGAATCATTAGGGATTGGAAGGGCCCTCCAAAGATCATCTAGTCCAATCCCCCTGACACAGCAGGATCACCTAGACCAAGTCGCACAGGAACAACATCCAGAGAAGGAGGCTCCACAGCCCCCCTGGGCAGCCTGTTCCAATGCTCCCTCACTGTGAGGAAGTTCCTTCTGATATTTATGTGGAACCTCCTATGTTCCAGCTTGCACCTATTGCCCCTTATAGATGGCTTTCTTAGGAACCCTGTTGGGATGGAAACAGAGCTGTTCTTCCTCCTTTCGGAGTGGCTCCAGAATTCCCAAAGCAAAAAATTCAGGAGCAAGACGAAAGCAGTGATGGTTGTGCTCCACCGAGCAACGCAGTGGTGCCTCACCAACAGTGCTGCAGATTCCTTCTTCCTTTTGGCACCAAACTCCTGCACTTATGAAGGGCAGATGAGAATTGCTCTGGATTTGTGTTGGCTCTGGGCTGACTGCAATTGTGCTTTTCTGATAAAACCCTTGCTCTGCTGCCAGCAGAGCTTGGGAGGAGATGCAAACCAGTCATCATCGTATCACCCCTTCATCAAGAAGCAATTAATTTTGAGAGACCTCTGAATTAATGAAATATTTCTTCTGGGTACGTCAATCCCTTCTACAGTGCAAGTGAGGAGTCCCGGCTGGATCCTACTGATGGGCTTCGTATTTAAATCTGTAGGTTACTTCATCTCTACCATGGGAGAAAAAACCTTCACCCTTATGTTGGTCCAAATTCTCTTGTACGTTTAGCAGTGTGTGGAGCTCCAGACTAAACACTGTCAGATATTACAGGCTGAAATAAATCCCTCCCCTCTACAGCCCCACCATCCCAGTCCCACTGGTCCTTTGCCTGGCTCTGGCACCCTCTGGCCTTAAAACCCATGAGGGGAAGGTGCTGGAGAGCACAGTGATGCTGATCAGTCGTGTCCACAGGGACTGGAGGGAGCAGGGAGAGGAGCTCTGTGCTGTACCACAGCATGTCCTTTCCCAGCGAGAGGCCCACAAGCTGTGGGGACCCACTCTGGCCCCGCGCTCAGCCCCTCGTGTCATAGTGCTGGCACAGGCTCAGCTTCTGATTTGGGTAAGAGACGGAGGAAGGCACACACTGCACCACACCACATCCTGGTCTGTGAGTGAAGGTCATGCTGCAAAGACCAAAATGGTGGGAATAACTGTAGTGGGGAAGGCAGCTGGTGGAGACTGGTAAATTGTGAAAAGAAAACTACTGAGAGCATAGAACTGTGTAAAAACTGCGTAGATATGGCACCGGGGAACAAGGTTTAGTGGGCATGATGGGGTGGGATTCATAGGTGGACTTGAAGATCTTGGAGGCCCCTTCCAACCATAATGATTCTGTGATTCTTAAGCCCGACCCTGCTCTGCCCTGGAGTGGGGGTGGACACTGGAGAGGAGATGTTGTGGGGCAGGACCACCTGCCTTGCTGGGCAGGGACTAGGGATGCCAGGCACCTTCTGTGCCTCTGCCCCAGGGCTGAGGAACCCTGTTCCTTGCTCCCACAGAGGAGATTGTATGGACTTTCAAACTGGCCGTAGTTATCTGCAGATTTCACTGTTCCCTGAGGAGCTAACCAAAAATGTGTGGTCATTGAGGCTCTTATGACTCCACTAACCTAAGAAATGTCGAGTGAGAGCCTTGGTGCTGCTTGGCAGCCAGAGAGGTGGTAGGAGCCGTGGATGTGGAGGTTTGGTGCTGCAGTGAGGTTGGTAATCCCAAGGTAAGCACAGATTCAGATGGTTTTATTTTCCTTGACCCAGCCTGGTGTAACTGGAGTCTCCTTGTGGTCTCTCAGCCCCGGGTTGTTGTTTGAGGCAGGTGTGCTCGTTGCCTGAAGGTGATTGGTCAGGTTGTAATTTTCATTGCAATCAGCTGCTGGAGTGGGAGAAGAAAAGAGAGAGGAGCCAGCACAAGTGCTGGGACCTCTGAAGGAGTAGGACCTTCAGAAGGTAAGTGTTTGGTAGTTGTTAGGCAGGGGAGGCACTTGCTGAGCAAGAAACTGATTGTGGGGTTTTTTTCTGAAACTTGGAGGCCAAGTTTTGAAGGAGGAGAAATAGCTGGTGAGGAGTCTCAGGCTTCTAAACTGGTTTTTATTTACTGTAGCACTGAGTATAGGGCCAGGTAAAAGCTACAGCTGACCATGTGTGGTTCTGATGGGCATCTCTGAATTTCCCAATGATGGTTGTCTTTGTTTTTATTGAAATGAGCAGGACTGAATCACTAAGTCTGTTAGAGTAGGTGAAAGCAGAGCTCCTCACTTTCTGAGATGCTCAAGGCCACTTTCAAAACAACCCTAAGTCCATCAGTCCAGCATGTGGCTGCCCAGAAAAGTAGGAAATGCAGGTTTTGGGAGCTCTGCCTTCCTGTCCTCTGTTTGCCATTTAGCAGGAGATAGTGGTGTTTGGGAAGGGTCTAGTCATCAGTTTAGTGAGCTGCCTGGGAACAGCTGGGATAGCTGGACTTGCAGCAGTGTTTATGATTTTCAGAAAAACCCCAGCAATTTACATCTAGGTGATTCTGCTCTGGCAGGGGGATTGGACTAGATGATCTTCTGAGGTCCCTTCCAATCCCTAATGATTCTGTGACACAAGCTGCCTAGGTTCCTGCCAGCTGAAAGCCGCTGCTTGTCTGGCCAAGGGCTGCCCCAGCTGGACTGTCACTGACTCCAGTGTGCTGCATTCCCTTCTCCTGGGGCAAGGAGATGTGCAGATCACTGCAGGCAAAGGCCAAAAGAATTAGGAGAGGATATTTGACTCTCAGAGCTAAAAACCTCCTCTGAACAGTGTGCCAGACCCTGCCTTGCCTGTGCCACACAGCAGGGTGAGTCCTCGGCACTGCCAGTGGCCAGTCTGCTCCTGTTTGTCTGCAGCTACAGGGAGTGGCTCAGAAACCTGGTGCATTATAAACTCAGCACTGTAGGGTAAGCAGAAGTGTTGTGGAGCACAGCACTTTGTGAGCAAAGACACCTACCAGTGGCAGTTTCAGGATGGAAAGGAGCCCGGGATGGGCCTGTATCTCTCAAGTGTGAGAGAGGAGGTGCAAACAATGGTCCTTCAACCCCACCCTGCCTAATGCCCCGTTTTTCCTAGAGAGTGCACGGAGGGAGAGGGATGCTAGTGAGGTGAAGTGTGGATGTGCTGGGTGTGGAGGCAGCTTGAAGTACAAGAATGGTATTAAATGCAAGGACTGAGGGAAGATGTGGGCTTGTCCCCTCCCATTGTCCTACCCCTTTCCCAGTGCTGGCTTGCCTGTGCTGAGGCAAGGCTGGGGCATCAAGCTGGTGCCCTCCCCATTTCCCAGTATGGGATGGGGCTTTTTCCACTGGTTTTGCTCCCCAAGGCAAACCTGCCCTTTGGCAACAGCAAGTGAGCTTGCTGGGCAGTGCCAGCAAACAGCCCATCAGCATCACTGTGTGCCTCTAGGGAGACCTTCTAGCCACCTTTCAGTACCTGAAAGAGGCTGTTAGCTGAGGAAGACTGTTCACAAGGGCAGGGAATGATAGATCAAGAGGTCATGGTTTGAAGCTGGAAAAGGGTAGATTTAGGCTGGACATGAGAAAAGACCTCTTTAATCTGAGGGTGGGAGACCTCTGGAACAGGTCGCCTAGAGAGGTGGTGGAGGCCCCATCTCTGGATCCATTTAAGGTCAGGCTGGCTGAGGCTCTGGGCAATCTGGTCTGGTGAGTGATGGCCCTACTTGTTGTAGGGGGATTGGACTCTATGCCCTCTGGAGGTCCCTTCCAACTCAAAACTTTCTGTGATTCCATGCTCCACTGCCACCCAGCTGTGGCACCCACACTGGTTTCAGAGGATGGTGAGAGCCTGAGCTACGTCTATTGAGGATCAGAGCCTGCGAGTGCTGATTCAGCCAGACTACTGACTCTGGCTGTGTCTGTTTAAAAGCTGCCATCCTCACAGCACCAAATCCAGCAGCAGGTCAGCAGCATGAGCAGGGTATTTGCTCTGGTCACTGTGGTCACAGCAAGATCCCACCATCATGCTCAAGGCGGATGCCCCTTTGGGGCAGCCAAGGGCTCTTAGCTGGTCTGAGCTCACTGTATCACCAGAGGGCAGTTCCTGTGTCCCTCTCCACCTTCCTGCATGTTTCCTTCAGCTCACATGTTGCCTCCACAAGGAAAAACTACTGTTTTCAGCCAAACTGGGGAAGGTGGTGAGGGTGGGCTGGTCCTACTCAGGGCAGTACAGAATGTGGCATTCTCTCTCCTCGCCTCCATGCTCACAGCGCACAGCGATGAGCACAGCTAGCGTGTTCTGACCCTGTTCCAAGGCTGCTCCTCTCGCTCCAGGAACTGCAGTAACCAAGCGCATCTCCAGGGTCCCAGCACCAGCCAGTAACCCTGATCAGGTTGTGCATCTGCAGGGAAACGGGTTAGCAGGCAGTTCTCAGTCTGTGCAGAGCCCCAGGCTGCTTATCCCACAGAAGCCAGCGTTCACCTCCCAGTGGAGGGACCCTGAGCTTTTCCTCTGCCATCAGTCGCAGATGGTGGAGATGTTGGCTCTTTCTGGGACTATACAAGTGAAGTACCTGCTGGGCTGTGTTCATTGTCAAGGCTTGCTAGTCAAAGAAGTGTTTTCTCCATCAAGCATTTCCCCTTCGTTTCCTTTGGGGTTACATATTCTTTTCTCCTGGCTCCTGCAATGTGAGACTTGTCTGAGCTCTCCCAGTGATCTGCTGCTTCTGAAAGGACTTGGTCTCTGTTAGATCTCAATCGCTCAGAAGGACAAGACTTGATCTGCTTTGTGCACCTCAGCTCTGATTCCTCTGTGTTCCTGATGTGACCCCCCCCCCCCCAATCTCTGACAACCCTCCTTTAAGTCATGTGCTGCTTCAGCCTCCAAGAGCTCCCTCTTGTCTCTGGCTCTTGGCTATAGGTTTTGAAGAATTGAATTTAAGCTGTTGTGATAAGTCCTTTTGCAAAAGCACTTGACTAAGAGTTGAATCGGGAGGTTTTGGTGGTTGTTTAATGAATTGTCAACCCTAATGAAGGCAACTAGAAGTCAGACAGTGACTGTATGGCTCTTGCAGGTATCTGGGCACCTTGCTCTGGGTGCCATCAGAGCTGCTCCCTGGCAGCTTCCTGGGCCTTGCTGGTTTGCACATGATTTTATCCAGCAGAGTTCTGATGGGGTTTGGTCTAAAGTTCATCTAGTTCACCTGCACTACAACGAAGAGGGACATCTCTAATGCAACAGATTGGGTAAGGCCCCATCAAGCCTGACCTCGGCTTGATCATCTGGAGGCCTTTTTTGCTGCCAGGTTCTGCAGCACAGAGTGCAGCCCTGGCTGTTTTTATTTCACAGAGAAAAAATGTTATAACCTCTTCTATAAGTGAGACCATGAAGTACCAGATCGTTTTGGTGGCACCACAGTGGCAGGCTGAGGGTGAGAGGAGGGAAGAAGTCTGAGAATCGTAGAATCATCAAGGTTGGAAAAAGACCTTCCAGATCACCAAGTCAAACCATCTGCCCTACAACCCCCAATGACTAACCCATCTCCTGAAACACCACGTCTGCCCTTTTGTCGAACCCTCCAGGGACGGTGCCTCCACCTCATCCCTGGGCAGCCTGTTCCAAGGCCTCCTCACTGTTTCTGGGAAGAAGTTTTTCCTAAAATCCAATTTGACCCTCCCCTGGGACAACTTGACCCCATTTTCTCTTGTCCTATTGCTAGTCGCTAGGGGGAAGAGGCCAACCCTTGCCTCACTCCAACCTCCCTTCAGGTAATTGTAGAATTCAGAGGTCTCCCTTCAGCCTCCCCTTCTCCAGGCTGAACAGCCCCTGCTCCTTCAGCCTGTCCCCATCAGACTTGTTCTCCAGACCCCTAGCCAGCCCAGTTGCCGTTCCGTGCCCCTTCTCCATGTCCTTTTTATACTTGTTCCTCTTGATCTCCAAATGGACAACCCTGTGTCTCTTTTCCAACGCCAAGGGCAAGCTGGCAGCAGCCTGCTGGCACAGTTGGGATTTAGAATTCCGAGGATAGTCTGCGTGTGGGTGCTGATGTGCTGTGCTTGGCTTTGGCAGGCATGGCGCAAGCGCTGGTTTGTGCTGCGCAGAGGCCGCATGAGCGGCAACCCCGACGTGTTGGAGTACTACAGGAACAACCACTCCAAAAAGCCCATTCGGATCATTGACCTCAACGAGTGCGAAGTGCTCAAGCACTCGGGGCCCAACTTCATCAAGAAAGAATTTCAGAACAACTTCGTCTTCATTGTGAGAACCACCTATCGCACCTTCTACCTGGTAGCCAAAACAGAGGAGGAGATGCAGATCTGGGTGCGCAACATCAGCCAGATCTGTAACTTTGGACATCTAGAAGATGGCAGAGGTAGGATCATGCTCGTGGCTTCCCTTGGGGGTTGGGAGGTTGAGCTCTGTCTGGGCTCTCCCACAGCAACACCTGGGGTGAGGGGAAACACAGATTTTGCTGGCTGTTTGGGCTAACAAGTTGGGACTGTCCAGGAGTTCCACACAGCATTGAGCTGCTGCTGAACCCTGACCTGAAAATTATGAGGGATCTCCCTTCTGCTGGATACAGTTAAACGTGGATGCTGGGTCTCACTTTGAAGAAGCAATTGCTACTATAGAATAAACAGCAGGTCCCTAATACATAGAGGTTCTGTTTATGGGAAAAGATGCCTGGCTATTACCTTCTGGGGCTGTTTATTTCATTATGTGGCCCATCTTTATTGAGTCTGGCTTCACTGAAGACACATGCTGCAGGGTTGTGTCCTGCAGGACTTTCTTAGGCTTTACTGGGCATGGAGTGTGCCCGGACCTGGATCGGTGTGTGCCCAGACCTGATCAACAATGAAAGTAGTGAGCTGTCTTTGTTAATGAGAAGAAAACCCAAGGAAAGTCAGAGGCCAGGAGAGTGTTAGAAGTGTTTGTCTAGACTGGAGAGATGCTCCTGCCATTGAAGCCCAAAGTCAGCCAGTGTGGCTGGGACCTACACATGTATGTCCTCAGTGGGGTGACTGCCTTGGAAAGCCTCCAAGAACAAACCACTGCAAGATGGATGTAGCCAGTAATTAAAGTCAGGACCTGTATTATCATTAACTCACCTCTCAAATGAGACAGTCGGGCTCAGATAACAGCAGTCTGTCTTTCCCTTGACATTTCCAGGGGGCAGATACAGCAGCAATCTGAGAGCTCCATAGGAAGTGAGTCAGAACAAGGCCCTTTGCAGTGATAAAAGGGAGTGCAAAAGCAGAAGGTGGTGGTGAAGGGCACCGATAGGTTTGGGGGTATCACAGCGTGCCTGGGCTGGTTATCCTGCTGTGATCCCTGTGCTTCACACTGCGTTCACACTGCTGCTGGAGACAAAAGGCCATGGTGAGATGTTTTGATCCTTTGTGGCTCCTGGCCTTCTTTAATCTTCTCTTCAGCAGTTTATTCTGAAGAGAAATGAGAGTGGAAAGAGCACGGCAGTGGTCCTGCAATAAATCTGATTGCTGCTCCCTTCCCATTCACTTTAGAGATTGCCAGGAAAATGTGGTGACATGTTTGAATGTGCCAAGACAAGCTAGCCATGAATGCCACTTGCAAACAAGAGTTGGTAGCTTCGAGGAGTTGGAGTCCGTAGCCCCTTGGCGCCTGGAAGTGATTAGGGATGTTTAGTAAGCCCCTTCCCACCAATCTGCCCTTGTAGACCCTGAGATGTTGGTCTTGTGTGGCTACTTCTGGTGCAGTATTTTTTTACTATAGTTTTAAATGTGTAGTATGTTTTTAATATAATTTTACCAACTTGTCTGAAGTCTTTCCATGCAAAGCAGAAAAGATAAAATTACTGGTTTTGTTGTCTCTCAAATGTGTCTGCAGGCTTCTGCCAGCACAATGGTGAGGTGATCTGTGCCAGAGGAGCTGAAGCAGTGGCTGTCCCCAGCACAGATGTGTTTAGGCCAGATCTGATGACCTCAGAAGTCTTTTCCAGCCTCGATAATTCTGTGTTTACAGGGGTAAATGCTCTGTTCTGCTGGTGCAGGCAGCATGGCTAGTGAGACTTACACATAGTAGATGCTCTGAGTGTTACACAGGGGTAGCTCTCTCCCAGCGAAGATTGCTAGTGTAGAGGCTGACATTCAAGGTGGGTGTCCCCCTGTCCACCGCCCCAAGAAGTTGAACAGTGCAGGATGCTTGCCTGGCTCCTGAGTTTACAGCCCCCATCACAGACCATGGGAGTTCAGCTTCCAGATGAGCACTTGCCATAACTCGAATGGCAAACAGCTATTAACATCTTCCATTCCACCTGGAGCTCGTGCTGGTGAGGTCAGGTTTGGGTGTATTCAGGCTACAGGGCACGTTCAGACCCTCACATTGAAACCTGCACAGTTCCACAGGTTACATATCCCATCTCAAGCAGCTGCTAATTGCTTCAGCTTTTTTGGAGGCACCCAAATTCCCCCCGGAGCCTAGAGGTTTTGACAAATTACCCTTAAAAATTAGCATGAGAAGAGAAAAGCTCTATTAAATGCCATCTGCTTTCTTAATTTGAATACTAGAGTTCTCAAAAATTTAATAGTCCTTTAATAGTCTCCAAAATGAATCATCCAGAGAGCGACACATCAGTCGCAGGAGATTGTGATGAGCTGCTCTGTGTATGGAAATGGATTCCAGAGCCTGCAGTATTGTGGTGAAATCAATCACTCCTAATCCTTGCACCTCTGCAGATCTGCTACAACTTCAGGGCCAGAAGCAGATTTGCTGCTTCCTCCACTTAATGCACAGCGGGTGCAGCCACAAGTCTGCACAGGGATTCAGCTGCAAACACTCTCCCATTGTTCCCAGTTAGGCCCTTCCAGTAGCAAAGAAGCTGGACAAACAGCCAGGTCCCAATCACCAGAGGTCTCCAGGCTGATGTGGCAGCAGCCAGATCCAGAATGCGGTTAGCAGAAGCACGGCTGGCCAGTGAGAAGGGCTTTGTAGTCAACAAAAGGGACAGCTGAGAGAGATGGGGCAACACAAGCTCCAGGCAGGTGTCAGGAAGCACCTGGGAGGTTAGCTGTCAGGAAGGATGGGCCAGTAGTGATCGCCACGCTGCAGCGCTGGCTGCCATGAGAAGCTACGCTGCTGGCCAGGCTGGGAGCATTGAGTGAGCAGCACCTTCAGGGGAGGATAGATGAAGAGGCCTCTTCTCTATTTTAATACCATTTATCCTTCCACCTCAATATAGTGACAGTTCCCCAGCCCCAGAGGAACTGTGGCCACACAGAAGGTCAGGAGGATGCTTGGACCTGGTGGCTGGCAGGGGAGGAGAGGGAGTCAGGTGGCTGTGGGCCATCATGGACACAGTCCATCCAAGGACAGAGAAGCCCTGTTTTTGGGTCAGCACCCACCAAGGCAGCTATTTTGGCAGCCCAAGGTTCCTGCTGTCGGGCTGGCACAGGAAGGGCAAGCACCAAACCTGTTCTCTAGCTCATCGGTGTTCACGGTGGTCCTGGAGAATTGATTCCCCCACAGCTGTTGTCGCAGTTCAGCTTCAGCACTCCCTGCCTCGATCACCAGGCAGAGCTGACAGGGACAGTGTGTTAGGGGCTGGCTGCAGGTCCCTGAGCCCCTGAAGGTTAGCAAAGGGCAGGTCTGACATGGCCCCATCCCTCCCTCCTGCTCCCAGCAATTGCCATATGCTCTGCTGCCCGCAGCCTCTCCTGATGGGATAATCCACGGCTAAACCCAGTGAGCAGCAGATGGAGCCCAGGCCCGTTGGTTCCCTGCGTTAATGACCCAGGCTGGCATCAGTTCCTCATGCACTGTGGCAGTTTCTATCTCTGTGTAGTTTCTATCCCTTTTTTTCCACAAGTGGTCAGCTGGTGATGCAAACAAACATGCTCTCCTGGGCACCCTTGGGGTTTGTGCACATTTGATTGTCCTCCGATTGCTAGGCAGCTTTCTGAGAGCAGAGCTACTGCCTGAGCCGGCAGCAGCAGCAATGAGAGAGAAGTTAGAGATGGGGAGGCTGCAGCCCACAGGTCTGCTTTGCAAATGCAAAACCCCATGAAAGCTGCTCCTACCAGATGCTCTTTGCTGAAATCCCACTGCCATAAGCACCTGCTCAAAACTGAGCAAATGCTTTGCTAGAGCTTGAATTTAAGCAGATGCTAAAGTTCTTCACTGCCCTGGGGGCCACCGCTGCACCAAACCTCCTGGAGGCAGCAGCAGGGAGTCAGTAGTGGTAGATGGGAAGGAAAGAAGCAGATCCCTCCCCACTTTAATGGGATGAGGTGTGGGGTAGTGCAGGGAGACATCAGCAGGTTGGCTTTTCTGAGACAAGAAAGATGTCAGGGTGAAGCCCACTGTGGCTGGTGAGAAAGTGTGGGTCACCAGAGAGGTTGGTTTCTGTTCAGTGATGTTCCTGTCCAACCACCCCAAATCTGAACAGCCCTCTCCATCCTTCCTGGCCATGCTTACACATAGACCTGAAACCTCCCAGAGGTCGGAACTGACCACGACAGCCCAGTGCAGCGACAGGGCTCGGTGCTGTATTGAGCTGGGAACTGGGTAGGACCTGCTGGAGGATCTCAGGACCTCACCCCAGCACAGGACAGGGGCTGGTTCCCAGCATCTCCAGCAAGCTCTGGTTATCAGCATGAGAGAAATCTTCAGTCCCCCTGCCCTTTGAACACAGGTTTGTGCTCAATTTGGTTTTATTAGCAGTAGCTGGTTTCTTGTGTGTGGTTTTGCTGCAGGCTTTCTCCCTCTGAAGAGTTTTTCTGGGAGAGCAGCAGAACCAGACGTGTCTGGGCTCTCTGGCAATGCTGGGGCCGGATGGGTGCCAGCGCCATGTGATGCCAGTGAGGGTGGTCTTGGTGGCTGAGGAGAACCTGGAGCAGAGCAGGTGGCCAGCTTCGTGCAGCCAGCTTTGCTGCCTGCAGCCAAATCTCCTCCCCACCAGTACCCATCTCCATGCTGGGAGGGCACTGGTATGTTTGCCCAAGGCAGGTGTCACTGAGCACAGGCTCCCTGTGCCTTGTGGTCTCCAGGAAAGTAGTGTCCCTTTGCCCAGCAGAGCCAAAAAGGCTCCAGCTGCGTAATGGCAGCTTCCAGCTGGGCAGTAGCAACTACCCCATGCAAACTAATAACTGATGATTTGCATTAGGTCCTAAGAAATCCCTGACAAACCAGTCTGGTCTGTATCAGCACCTTCCTCAGCCAAGGATGTCATCATTACTGCCTAGAGGAGGGCTGCTATATCCCGCAGGAGTGGAGGACCCCAGAGCTAGGAGGGTCTTCACCTCCTGCAGTCCCTCCCCTTGGCCTCTGGCTTGCAGGAGGAGCAGATGCAAAAGTCTTTCTGCAGAGTCAGCATTTGCCCCACTGAGGTAAAACATCCCTGGTGCAAAAGCAAGGTGGCAATGGCCAGGAGAGGTGGCGGGGCAGGGTGGGTCAGAGCTGTCTGTTCCCGTTGCAGGTTCAGTGGAGAGCCTGTCTCACACGACATCGTCCCCACAGCCATCGCCAGCTGCCTCCACCCATGCATCCCGCATTGCTGACCCCTCCTTCTCTGTCGACCATGCTGCTGCTGACCCATCTGCTGCTGAGGAGACCCCCAGCGAGTCCGAGTCAGTCTTCCTCCCCGACTACCTCTTCCTCTCCAACTGTGAGTCAGGCAAGCTCAGCCACAACAGGTAGGTCTGGCCTCTGCCAGGTGCTCTGCCTGCCCAGTGATGCCCTTGTGAACTGGGACAAACTGGTCCTTGAGCCCTGCCACTCGGGATAGGTGTCTGATTACAGTGGGGGGCCATCAGCCTAATCCAATTTCCAGAGGGCAGATTAGTAGTCCAGTGTCGTATGTTGGTCCTGTCCCTTCCCAGGGTGGGTGGCAGGAGACCTCACAAAGGGCATCTGGCCAGAGGCTGTTTCTGCCCGCTGCTGCCCAAGATAATCAGCGGGGCGGAGGGGGTCTTCCACAGCTGTAAGAACTGTTGGGTTGACTGGGGCTTTTTTGCTGGGACCTTTGCTCAGTTGCAACTGGGAAGAAAGGAACGTGCAGGTCTTGACCTCTGTGTCTGCGCAGGTGTGACAGCTGGTCGAATTCAGACAGATCTCTGGAGCAAACCTCATCGGACGATGTTTTTGTCGACTCCTTGCAGTCCCAGCCCTCTTTGTACCTTGCGCAGCCGTCCAGCACTGGCGCTGGGCACCCAGATGTGGCCCCGCTGGCAAACCCCAGCACCGCCTCCAGGAACACAGACATCAGCGGGCCAAACGGCGACTTCTCCTCCTCCTCTCCGCTGCTGGGGACACCACTGACACCAACCTTTCAGATGGACAAAAGCCAGAACGCTCTGCCCTACGGCATAACCCAGATGGATGTCCTGTCCAACACCCCCCCGCCACGGCCACCCAAGCCAACCCACTTCTCAGACAGGAGAGGGGATGAGGGGGGTGGTGGGGCCCTGCAGAACGGGCATGCAGGGATCTGCCGAGCTCAGGCCGCTTTGGTGCCCAGGAGGATCTCCTTGTCCAGCTTAGACAACGTGAGGAACTGGAAAGGTGAGTGAACCTGTGAGAGCCAGCAGCACAGGGCTGGTTTGGGGGATGGAGCTGGCCATGAGCATAGAGCAGGTGCCAACTTCTAGCTGGAAACCATCCACTGCCCATGGGCCCCCAAAAGGCTGCTTCAGATGAGCAAGTGAGCAGGATTCAGCCCTTGCTCTCCAGAAGACCCTTGTTGTGTGCCCACGGGCAGCAGCTTGGCTGTGATCTCTCCAGGGTGCCCCATGACTTGCTGGTTTTCCATGCCCCGTGCCTCTCCAGAGAAGAGACCGGGAGAAATGCGCGAATGAAAAGCCCTGCTCTGACTCAGGCAGGGCTGAACTGTTAGTGCAGGTCAAAATGTGGGCTTGCACGTGAGGAGAGCCTTTGGGGCTGCTTCCCCACGTCCAGCCCTTTCTGTAACAGCAGTGTGTGCTTTTGCAGCTTAGAGCAAAGAATGGGAAGACAAGGAGACAGTGGGGCCAGGGACTCTGTGTCCTTGAGAAAATCTGTGTCCTTGCGCTTCAGTCAGGACAGCCTGAAATCCTGCTGCAGAGCCAGGCTCTGCTGCAAAGCAACTTCTGCTCTGAGCTGATGTAACTTTAAACACCATCATCGCAAACAGAAGTCAAAGCACTAGAACATCAAGCTGTTCAAAACCAGACTATGCTATGTGAGAGAGACTTTTGTGGAGCCACAGACCAGAGGGAGGCAGCTGGAGCTCATTGGGTATTTTGCAGTGTCTGATGAAGAAAGAAATGTAGGTTTCTAAGGACAAGAGTCCTTCAGACTCCTGTGGCATGAATGGTTTTTGCAGCCACTAGACCTTGCTCCTCAAGCCCAGAAGTTTAAGCGAGGAGACTTCTGTCCAGCCTGTTTATCAGTGTATGAACAGTTCTTAGAAGGTTTCTGGAGAAACACCCATCAGTGGAATTGGTGTTCTCAATTATCAGTCCCATTGGGGTGCTCCCTGAGAAGCGTTTCCTCGCAGCGCTGCTCCGACGCTGCCAGCACGCCTGAGATAGTTCGTGTTCCTCCATCCCAATTTATGCCAGAAGCTTTTTGAGAGGATTAAGTGGCCAAATGTCATGTTCTGCTGCCGTGCTGCAAGGTTATCTCTGCCTGACAGGGGGCAGCAATGAATTAATAAGTGCTGCTGTTTTTTTGAACTCACCCTAAATGCAGCTGAAGCTGTTGGAAAAGTTTAATTCTGGATTAAAATGTGTTGAAAGATCAGAAAAAGAATCCGGAAGAAAGCAGCTCTTCTCTCACCAGCTTCCCACTCCAGTTACTGACTCCATTTCTTGCCCTTGGCAAGCTGATGTGGATGCAGTTAACCAGGGCAGGGGGACCTCGAAAGATGATCTAGTCCGATCCCCCTGCCCTAGCAGGATCACCCAGACCAAGTCATACAGTTAGTCTGGGTTAGAAGGGACCACAGGATCATCCAGTTCCAACTCCCCTACCATGGCAGGGACACCCCACCCTAGATCAGGCTGGCCAGCTGCAGTGCAGAATTGACATCCCCACTGTAACAGCAGGGACTGGAGCAACCTGGTGGCAGGGTTTTAGGGATTTCCCACAGAAAAGCCATCCTCTGCAAAGGAAATTCCTTTCCAGAAAAGGGTGGTGGTTGTAAGCAAAGAGAAGAATTTATCTCCTGCTATTCTGTCCACTGGGGATGTTTAAGACCTGCCTGGATGTGTTCCTGTGTGACTTGGTGCAGGTGATCCTGTTGTGGAAGGGGGATTGGCCTAGATGATCTTTGGAGGTCCCTTCCAATCCCTAATGATTCTGTGATGATGTTCCCCCATGCACCCTCTGTAGGGTAACAAGAGCTTCCCTGGCTCCTACATCACTTTCCAAGAGTTAAGGCTGCCTACAGTCCCTTTTTATATAATTTACCCAGTTTGACAGGTGGGAACAGCGAGTGGGATCAGGGCAGGAGCTGGGGTTAGGTTC
Organism: Rhinopomastus cyanomelas; assembly: GCA_013400115.1. NCBI lineage: Eukaryota > Metazoa > Chordata > Aves > Bucerotiformes > Rhinopomastidae > Rhinopomastus > Rhinopomastus cyanomelas. The sequence continues at coordinate 148,735 of VXBP01000413.1, forward strand.
TTGCTTGTGTTACAAGAAGTCTAAGTTACAACTGGCTTCTATATGAGCAGGTGCCTTGGCTTCTTTACACTTCAGAGAGACAGAATTGCTCTGGAAATACTGTCTTGGTTCTGGTTGAAGTGTAATTTGATTTCCTCATTGAATATAACTCTGAGGAGTTGCAGCATCTTTGTAAAGCTCTAATTGTTTTAGGGATGTAGACTTTACTCCTGAATGATCTCCAGAAGGTTGTGCTGCCTTATTATTTCTCTTTTTCCCCCTCCTTGTAGCAGACATGGAAGGCAGCTCCTTAAGAAGTCGGGATAAGAGACTTAGCTTGAATCTGGTAAGTGCTCCGCTTGCCCAAACGTGAAACACTGGCACATAACAAACTTAAGGAGTGAGGTGTTGAATATCAGAGTGGGAAGTGATTCATTTCATGTTTTGATGCTCAGTGATTCTTCTCCAGGGCGCAGTAGAACAACAAAAATATGGAAGAAGCAGTTGGCTTTGAGCAGCTTCTGTGCTGCTGCTTTGTGGCTGCAAGAAACCTTTGAGAGAGGAGGGATAGGGAGGCCACAACACTGAGCACCCTGTTTCCAAAGCAGATGAAACCAAGACTGTTGTGAAAAAGGATGGCAGTAGCCTGGAGAATTAAACTGTTGACCAAGAGGACCTGATGAAACCTTAGCTCCTCAGGGAGGAGGTGGGGTCTGAAGAAGCCAATCTCATCATGAATCCTGAGAGGTATCTCCTCTTCCAGATGTAGAAAAATCTGTGTTCTCAAGATGCCTCTGGTTTAGGGCTCTGTCAGGCCAAAGCTGCTCATATGGCAGCTGTGCTCAGGGGCAGCTTCTGTTTTTCTCCCCTCTGAGAGCCTGCAAGGTCTGCAGTCAGTCCCCCTCACCACAACTTGGCACCAACAGCGTGAATGAATTTTGAGAGTTCATTCTCAGCTATCACGAGTAACCTGTAGGTCTGTGTGTCTGCTCCCTTAGCTTCCATGTTTGCAAAAGCCTAGTTTTCCTTTCAGATTTCTTGTCTTTTTTTATGATGGAGCCTCTTCCATTTCATCGGTCAGAATGGACCGATTGGGTCCATTGGTCTTGCTGGGAGAGGCAAGAGCAGTCTCACTGAAGTTGGAAGATTTAACCTACTGAAGTCGCCCAGAAGTTTGGTCCTGGTTTCCAGCAGTGACTTGTGACGCTCAGAACTGAACTTCTCCAGTGCTGGGTCGTGCATCTAGACTCTTGTGTTTCCTCTCGTGTCTTTCCAGCTTATTGCTCTTGGGGAGGTTGTGTCAGTACTCTACCAGCCTGGGGCTCAGCTCGTATCCACTGCCAGCTCAGCACTTTGTGGTTCATTTATCAACACTCTTCTCTTTCTTTTCGTCCTTTGCTTCTGAAGCCCTGTCGGTTCTCCCCGCTCTACTCGACTGCTTCGGACAGCACAGAGGACAGCTACGTGCCCATGCGCCCCAGCAACTCCCCCTCTGCGCCCGGCTCCGACTGTTCACCAGATGGCTACATCCCCATGAGCCCCAGCTCAGCCACATTCACCTTCCCTGTCATCAGCACTGAAAAACTCACCAGCCCATTACCTGAGCTTCCCTCCGACCTGGAGCCCCCTCCGGTGAACCGAGACCTCAAGCCTCATAGGAAATGTAAGGCTCCATCTAGAATGTGATTGGCAGCCAGGGGGGTCCTGATGGTGGGGATGAAGGTGACCCCCTTTCATAGTGATCTCTGCATGTTCAAGGTCAGGCTGGATGGGGCTCAGCAATCTGTTCTAGTTAGATATGTCCCTGCTTGTCATAGGGGTGTTGGACTAAATGGCCTTTGGAGGTCCCTTCCAACCCAATCCATTCTGCAATTCCACTCTACGATTTCAAAGCGCTTCCCATTGTGGAAGAAGGATTGAATTGCTCTGCAAGTGGCTCATAGAATCATAACAGAGGGTCTGCAGGGTGGTTGGTGACCAGGTGAGGAGCATCTGTGCCTGCTTCTGCAGCCAGAGGCTGGGTGCAGGCTGCATTAGCTGCCTTCACAACCTTTCTGGCTGCAAATGACCAAATGGGCATAGCCTTGGCAAGGCAGCAGACTGACTCCTGCAGCTCTGAAACACACGGACTGCTGCCTCACCAGCTTCCTGACCTTCCAGGAGCTGAACATCCAAACGCTCAAGCACTGAGGCTCGATGTGTGGGCTAGTGGTTAAACCTCCATTGGGCAGGCACAGCTGTCTTGATTTAATCAGGAATTTCCTGTCGATGCTTTCCCTGATGGTAATTTTCTACTCCTGCTTCTCATGGCATCTCCAAGAGCTGGGTTGCACTGGGGACAAAGTTCAGCTTTGCACCAGAGAACGTGCCTAAACCTGGCCTGTGTTAGAAACCCTTTGGGCTGCAGAGCCTCAGGGTTCCCCAGACATTGGTTCAGGAAATGCTGCTGTGAAGTGGGGACAGGAATTCAGACCACAGCCAGACAGCAAAGCCAGCTCAGACGCTTCGTGAGAACAATGTGAAAAATGTACGTTGACTGATGAGAGGAATGATCTTCATCTCTGTGTCAAGGACCTTTCCACTTAGAAGAAAGCCCAAAGCTTGCCTTCACCTGTAGATTGCACCGGCCTGTCCTCTTGAAGGCAGCATGTGCAGGTCAGATGCGAGGCCAGCACATAGGTCTTGTAGGGCATTTACTTTCTTCACATCCACTGGGTTTAGTCTGTTGTTGTAGGGTGAATGAGGGACTTTGCTTTCCAGTGCTTACTGAAGGTGGCCACTTGTTACTGATTTCTGCCCAGATGAAGCCCCTTGTGTTCATGGAATCATAGGATCATTAGGGATTGGAAGAGACCTCAAAGGATCATCTAGTCCAACCCCCTGCCACAGCAGGATCACCTAGACCAAGTCACACAGGAACACATCCAGGCGGGTCTTGAACATCTCCAGTGAAGGAGACTCTGCAACCTCCCTGGGCAGCCTGTTCCAGTGGTCCGTCACCCTCACTGGGAAGAAGTTCCTCTGATATTTGTGTGGCAGCTCCTGTGTGTTCTCTGAGATACCCTGTTAGCTCGTTGCCGTTAATAAAAAGCTGCATTTTTCCAAACAGTCTGCACTTTTCCTTAGCTCTGCCTTTGAAACATCGATCCTTTTGTGTCTCTCTGTAGCACGGCCACCTCCGCTGGACCTGAGGAACCTCTCCACAATCCGGGAGCATGCTGCCGTCACCAGGATGTGGACTGTGCCTTAGTAAGTCAACAAGAAACCCGCCATCCCGATCTTTGAAGCCTTAATGCTGTTGGAATTAGGTTAAGAATAATTTTATCACATCCCACAAGAAGCAGCTTCCTGGCTAAGTCCCCAAACAAAAATTCCCCAGGGCTTCTCCCAGCAGCCCCCAGGCTTCTGCTATATCTAAAAAAGACACGATGGGCAGCTCCAGTGCGTTCAGCATCGTGTTTGGGGGGTTCTTTTCTAATAGCCCGGAGCTGGTTTGCACCCTCTGATAGCTAAAAGCTTTGGTTGCCTTACTTGTGGCTTTTTTAGAAAGTCATAGAGACATTTTTGTACCTGAAGATTAATACAGCAGAAGAGAACCAGATAGGCTGAAGGGCTGTCCAACATGTAGCCGGGGTGTGGACCTCTGCACTGTCACACAGCATCTCATGCTTGATCTCCTTTCACCAGACACTAATTGTGGGATAAAACAAATGGGTTTGGTCCCAAAGCCCCTTTGGTGTGAGCAGATGATACTGGTGGGCTCCAAGGGCAGTGAAAGACTCGCCTAAAGGGAGGTCCTTAGCAGAGGAGGACTGCAGCCTGTTGGCTAGGGGGATTTTGCCACTATGGGGAAAGGCTGGCAGGAGATCCAGCTGTGCTGAAGTGTGCATCCAAAAGCCAGCAGTTTCCACCAAGCTCCTCTCACAGCCTGTGTGCTCCAGAAAATGTGGCTTTCTCGCTAGCAAGAATGACGGGCAGGGTGTTTCCATCCTCTGCCTCAGGCAGCGACTAGGAGGGCAAAAGAGACACAAGCTGAGCCGTTCTTCGGTTGCAGCCGGGCAGTGCACGGCCGGCTGAGCCCTTTGGCACTGCCTGCCATGTGCTGCCTGTTAGGGAAACTTGGTAGCCTGGCTCCGAGCATCACCACCAGAGCACTGTGGTTAGTTAGTGCTGACACAGAGCCAAGTCCTGAAGGATAACAAGCTCAGGGAGTGTCTGCATGTTTTACATTAACAGAACTGAAGAAGTAGTATGGCTGGAACTCATAAAGTCCAAGGAATGGTACTGCTCAGGCTGCACAACGTGGCCGACTAATTCCTTAGTGACAAGTCCCATGGTGCTGCCCTGCTGCTGTAATTTACTCATGATGTACCCTGACAGCTACGTTAGCGAAAGAGGGTTCCCTGTCCGAGGGCCAAGTTGCAACTGTCTCCACAGCCCAGATCTGTGCTCACAGCCAGCCGAGTTCCTCTGCAGGCACCTCCAGGAGCTGGGTAATTCATAGAATCATTAGGGATTGGAAGGGGCCTCAAAAGATCATCTAGTCCAATCCCCCTGCCACAGCAGGATCACCCGGACCAAGTCATAGAGTCAGTCAGGGTTAGAAGGGACCACAGGATCATCCAGTTAATTCACATCAGCCTCCACAGTGCAGGTGCCCGTGCAAGTCAGCGACTGCCACACGGGTGCAGATGCGTAACAGCCATCTCCATGCCCCTTGCTGCAGGATTGTCTCAATGTTTTATGCTCGTTGTCGCATCAGAAATTACAAACTTTCCTGAATCCCAGGGAGAAAAAGCTCAACCAGAGCACTCGTAGCGCGAGAACACATTTCTTTCTAGAACCGAGGCGGGGTTTTGGACATCCTCTCCGTAAAGGCTGCAGCGTTAGTGTGTTTATTCACCATATGGACTGTGTCAGGCTTTGGCTTCATTTCAGAGCATCTGTAAGATGCTTCCTTAACCTCTCCTGTGCTTTTCTTCGTAGCAATCGAATGAGCTTTATCTCGCCAGAAAGAGACGGTATTAATTCAGCAAGAATATTTGCCAATTCAGCTTCCGGAGAAGAGGAAGAAAGTTACATTCATATGGTAATCTTCATTTTCACACAGCCATCCTTTGCTTTATCCCACTCTGTCACACTGATGGAGAAGGCTGAAGTTTGTTTTCTAAGGAAAAACGTTGAGGAGGTTTGTCCTTCACCATCTGCTTTTTAAAAAATAATGATGAAACGGTTTTAAACCAAAGACACTGGGACCAGTTTACGGAGAGATAAGGGCAGCCCTTCTTCTCTGCAGAACTCAGCTGCTCGCCCACAAATGTTGCTGAGCAGTTCCAAGAGATCACAGGGATCAGCCATATTTACATGAGAACTCGCCGAGGCAAAAGGAAAATGAAACCTTTTCGCCTTTGAGAAGGCGAGTCTCCTAGGAAATGACAGGCAGCCGTTGGTGCACTTCCTAGGGAAACACACGGAACACTGTGCAGACACACAGCACCCATGAATAGCTCTCATTGCTTCTGCTTTGGCTGATGGGATGAACCCTGCTTCCCACCCCATGAAAAAGAACATCTGCCTGTGTGGATGCCTTTCCCTTCATTCACTCTTCAGCCATGGCTTGCGAAAGACCAGAACCTCCATTTCCTTTGAATTCTGGGTGGAGATGGATCTCAAATACCTCAGTCGGAGCCAGTGGATACAGATTTACAGATCTGGCTCTCTAGCCAAAGCCCAACGGCTATGGAAATATATTGCAAAGCAGACCACAGGCTCCTTGAATCAGAGTCTCAAATTTTAACCTCTGCTGGATCCAGATCATAGAATCATTAGGGATTGGAAGGGACCTCGAAAAATCATCTAGTCCAATCCCCCTGACACAGCAGGGTCACCTAGACCAAGTCACACAGGAACACATCCAGGCAGGTTTTAAATGTCTCCCATGATGGAGACTCCATAACCTGCCTGGACAGCCTGTTCCAGGGCTCCGTCACCCTCACTGGGAAGAAGTTCCTTCTCATATTTATGTGGAACCTCCTAAGTTCCAGCTTACACCCACTGCCTCTCATCCTATCACTAGATGACACTGAGCAGAGCCCAGCTCCATCCTCCTGACACCCACCCTCCATGTATTTAGAGACATTCATGAGGTCACCCCTCAGTCTCCTCTTCTCCAAGCTAAAGAGACTCAGCTCCCTCAGCCTTTCCTCATGAGGGAGGTGCTCCACTTCTTTCATCATCCTCGTTGCTCTACGCTGGACTCCCTCAAGCAGCTCCAAATCCCTCTTGAACTGAGGGGCCCAGAACAATACTCCAGATGTTGCCTCACCAGGGCAGAGTAGAGGGGGAGAAGAACCTCTCTTGATCAGCTCGGGAGGATGGTTGTACCTACTCCCCATCTGATTTTTCTGGTGAAATAAAACTTTCCATGTCTTTGTGGTTACCTGTGATTTTCCTGCTGCTAGATTTGAGCAGCATTACCACCATTTCTTCAAGTTCATGGAAGGGTGTTGGTTAAGAGGGCAGATCTGAGCTTCCCAAGGGCTTGGCTTGAGAAGCTGGGCACGAGTCCTTCCAGCTAACATGGTGTGACTATCAGCCTGGTTTGCTTTTTTTCCCCCAGAATTACCAAGAAAAAAGGGCCCTCACAATCTCTTTATCCCTTCCTGCCATTAATCAATGTCATCCTGTGGCTGGCCACCAGAGGTACCCTTGAAACAGAAAATGGTGTGGGTGCTGGCCCTGCTCACTTGTGTTCTGTCAAGGTCGCCCACCTCACAGCTCTAGTCCTGCTTTCTTTCAGCATCATTTTTTAAGAGCATTAAATGTTTCTCCTTTTTTCCCCAACAGGACCACAGACAGGCAACCTCTCCCTACAGTAGTGCTTTTCCATGGATGAGAAAGTCTAACCTTGACTACTTAGCGCTGGATTTTAATTCTGCTTCCCCGTCCCCTGTACAGAAGGTAGGAGCCAACTCCAGACCCCCACAGCCTCCTGTCCTTTTGCCTAACCGGGAAGACAACAGAACCAGGAGTCCCATCGTGAGCCAGTTGTATCTCAGCTGGTAGCACCTGCAGCAGGTTCAGGATCCACGCGCTTCGCGTGCTTTTAGGGCGATGACGAGGTGTCCTTGGCGTGACTTGGGGGGATGTGCAGCCATGAGGGCTCGTGGACAAGCCCACGGCTGCTCACACGCCTCTGCAGGCCCTTTCATTCTCGTCAAGTCTTCACGAACCCCTTTCCCCCCCAGATCTCTTTGCGGTAACAAGTTCACAGCCCGTGATAAATTCACGGGGCAAAACTGTGCTGCCTCTTGCAACGAAGCGAAACCTGCATCTTTATTCTTGCCCCCTTTCCTCCAAAGCATTTGGGTTTCCTTAGCAATGCCGAGAGAACAGATTCCTCGTTCCAAAGAGCTTGAAGCTGGGCAGGTGGTGGGCAGGGACTGCTGTGGTCACTTTGGGCCACTTTATGTCTCCTGTAATATTTTCCCCATCAGCTAACACGCCTGGATGCAGGAGTCTCCAGCCTCCTAAGATTTGTTACCTAACCCCCCTCCACAGTTAAAATGCAGTTGGGTTATCCCTGCCGCAGCATCGCTCGGAAGAGGAAAGGAAAATTATCTGCACAGAAGTAGCCAGAAGAGCGCGTTTCTTGCTCACTGGGCCGGGCTGAGTGACGGGGTGACAGATGGATAATTACAGTCAGAGCAGGCTGTAAGGCAGTGCTTTTGTCAGCTGATGTCACTGTGAACTTTAGGGTGAAGTGAAGCAGTCACTGAGCAAGAAGAAGGGGGAAGCAGAAATCCAGCTAACTTTCGCTAGCTTCCCTTTCCAAGCATGACATTAATAGGCTGGGTTTTTATTTCTCTCTCCCACAGAAACCTTTCCTCTCCGAGGAGCAGAGAGTGGACTATGTCCAGGTGGATGAGCAGAAGACTCAAGCTTTACAGAACACTAAGCAGGAATGGACAGATGAGAGGCAATCAAAAGTCTAAAGGAAGAAGGTGGTTTGGGATCTGGAGGAAACCTTTTTTTTTTGCACTGGGACCACAATATTAACGAAGCAGCTATCACGGCGGAGTCCAAAGGCAGAGCAAGTCGTCGCATACCTACAGGCTGTCAAGGAATGGCATTTCTAAAGGAAACCTTGGGTTTCAGCTGAGAGGAGCGTATCGAAGGAGCGAGCGGTTCACCGACGGTGGAAGGAGCGCGTTACCCTTTGTATGCCCTTACCAGTCAGCCACGTGGTACCATTTTCTGGCAGGTCCCCCTGCCCAGTCGCACACTCAGTGTTAACACATCCACTACATGTTGCATTAATCTAGTTAGCCCTGCCTTCGCCCTCCGTTGTGCACTCCCTAGTTGCTGAAGCTGTTCTTGAGGCTCCCTCAGACCTTGAGGGTGCTCGGCGCTGTGGCATCTGGTGGCTGTTGGTGACTAATCGACTAAGGGCTAAGAGACTGAACCAATAAAAAGAACCTTTTTTGAACATATAGTGCTTAAGTGAGGACAATTAGGGAAAATATTGTTCCCCTGGCTTGCTGAAGCTGTCAGAACCTCAAACCAGGACTATGTAGTGATGGGGCTGAAACTCCCAGCCTTTGACCCTCGTGGCGGCGGTCATCATGTTAAGCTTCTCCTCTCTACTGTGGCTTATAATTGTCACCTTCCTGTCGCCTGCTGCTGTTCTCCCCGCTGTCGTGAGCAGCGCCCTGGGCAAAGCACAGCTGCTTCTGTAGCAGGAGGCTGCAGGCACACAGCTCTCGGCTGGCCAAGAAATAGAAAGGGAGGCTGTGAGCCTGCTCCTGCAAGTCTTGGAAGAACTGGCAGGGGATCAAGAATGCTTCCAGCTGAACTGCAGAAGGAATGCCACTGGACTTGCTGGTAGCAGTCATCAAACTGATTGTTTTGCTCAAACCCCCCCCCCAAAAAAAGCACGTTAGGAAGTGCAGCTCGGGGAGAGGCGAGCATGCCTGCCAGGAGCAAACAATGCGCTCGCGCGGCGTGAGGACCTCTGGGCTCAGGAAGCTTGGCTACCATGGGACTTGTTACAGGCGCTATCTCAGGGTCACAGGCGTGTACAGTTTATAACACTCCGAACTCCAGAGCTTGGCTGCAGTCAGGGTGGCACACGGCCACTCAAGTGGTGGAAGTCTGTGGTGCCACTGAGCGGCCCGTACTGCCTCAAAGGCTGTGCTCCCGCAGGTAAGTCCCGCTAGCCATAAGAGGTCTGTCCTGTCAGTAGCGACAGGCAGACAGCCAGAACACTTAGAACCCTCCCTCTGGGTGCCTGTTGCTCCCACATTTCTGTTACTGTAATGTGACAGCCCAAAAATGCTGACGGGCCAAACCAAGGTCAGAAATGCCACTGGAGAAACCGCTGGCTTTGGAAGGCTCCTGCTCACCACTGCACCCGTTCTGCCCCAGCCGCTTGGGCACGAGGAGGCTGCAGCCAGGCTGCGTGGCTCACTGGGGAGGCAGCGTGGCTCCCAGAAACACCGTTTTTCTCCTACCTCACGAGAGCTGAAGTGCTTGTGGGTCTCACTGCACCACAAAGCTGGGGATCTGTGGTGACCAGGCTCTTGTTAGCTTGCCCCGCAAGAACAGCGAGGCTCACCAGCGCCTTGGTTGACTCCGGAGAAACTGGGTGCCCAGGCTGGTGGGCATGAAGTGTGCTGGACTGGAGCTGCTTGGGAAACCTGGGCTGATGCTGCAGATTGCTGCTCTACTGTTTCCTTCTGCTCTGCTCCTCCACTCCCCACCAAAGCTCTAGAACAACAGTTCACGTCCATAAAAGTTCTGAAAAGAGTGTGGGTTTTTCCTGTCAATCTCATCTGTCTGGCATGAGATTAAGTTTGTTAAAAACCACTTGTTTTGTCCTAGAAGTGACTGAGGAGAACTCTGAGCAGCCGGGCCCTGGGTGTGGTGCTGCTGCAGGGGAAGTGGTTTGGGGAGAGGTGGTGGAGCTCTGCATCTCCACCTGAGCGTTAGAGAGAGGTGAGCCAGGAGGGGCTGCATCACACACACACATCTGCCTCTCTGCTCACAAGAAACACCTTTAGTTCCAGTGGGCAAATAACTGGCATCACCAAAAGCCTGTGGCATGTGCTGGGTGCTGAAAGGACTGGCCACGTCTTGTCTTAGGGACAGCAAAGCCTCACCAGAGGTAGGTGAAACGATGCTGTCTGCCACGGGTCCTGTATTGTGGAGCGAAGGCAGAGCAGGCTCCACAGTGATCGCGTTCTGACCGGAGAGTTTCTCCTCGGGCTGGCAGAAACCCCCTTCTCAAGTGGGAAGACACTGAGTTACGGGGGACAACCTCTGGCTTTGTTATTCTGGTTTATTGTGAAATGGTTTAAACTGCGACAAACCAGCCTGGGGATCACTCGGAAGCTGGGAGAAGAAAGAGCTCTTTTGGGACTTGTTTTCCCCTAAAAGGACATAAACAGTTTGGTGGGGACTGTCCTTAGACCAGGAGGGTCCCCTTTCAACTTCCTTTGTCCCCTGCTTCTTCCCCACCACCCCGGTGCTCTCTTATCTTGACAAAACACTGCTGCTGGTTTCTAACTTCCATTTGTTTGACTACCAGCTGGGTTAGTGGGGGGGTTGTTCAGATGCTGTTACCCACTGTTGTAGGTTGCGCGATGCCCTCAAGAACGACGAGGCTCACTTGTGTGCACAACACACCAAACAGGAGCTTTCACAAAATACCTCCAAAATTAGGAAACCAGAGAAGTCCTTCCCCAAGGCTGCTGTTCCTGTGGGTTTAGGCAAACTCCACAGTACTCCAGAGAGGGGAAAGACGATGGCAGGAGGATGGCAAAGGCCCAAGCTGCTGTGGCCAGTAAGAGTTGTGGTGCAGCAGAGCCACAGCAGCCCCACTGCAGCACTTGACTGAGGCTCCCCGGACAGCAGCTCAGGGCCAGCACCCATAGAGGCTACAATGGGCAAGGAGGGGTGTTGAGGGCAAACTGGAGCCACTCTGCAATTAATCTGTCCTTACATGCTGATCCCTTGGCCAGAGAAGAAAGAAAACCTGCAGAGCACCTGGAAGCCCAGTCAGCTTTTGGCAGTTTCTGAAGATGCAGCCCGTGGCTGGTGCTGGCCCCAGTGTTGCCCAGGCACCCTCTGGCAGTGTCTTCTTTTCCCTCTGGGTTCATTATGTTGTTATTTGTTAGGTAGTTCTTCAAAAACTGTGGAGCCAATGCAGAGAGGCTCTACACCCACCTGAGCACGGCGGGGTGAGGGTGGGCAGTGGTCCCTGAGCGACCCCTCATCTGCTGGTGGGACTGGCACCCCAGCTCAGGACCTGTAGTGCCTTCTCAGCACCACTGAGGTTTCTTCTCCAGTGCAGAGAGGAGGGTTAGATGAGCAAACAGGTTTTGTGTAGCTGGAGTTGTGGCTCTGTGGAGTGGCCAGATAAAGCTCAGCTGCAGGTTGACATGGAAGACAAACCGAGCTGGATGGTTTCGGTCCTGTGGTGGTTGTTGGGGCCAGTGAGCAAGGAGCCGCTGTGCCAGCCCCCAGGCATGGAAGAGGAGATCAGAGCTGCGATGGATCTTCCGCTGACATGGTCTGTGGCCAAAACCCGCTTGAGACACATCTAAAGAACCAAAGAGGTCTCCCCAAGCTGAGCTGATTTCCTGGCACGAGCAGGATTTCAGAGCTGAGGGGGCACCGCGTTCATTCCCCAGCTCAGCCTAGATTTGCTGTGGCCATACTTCTGCAGTCCTCCAGCGATCCCGCGTTTGAGCAAGGTGTAGCAGGACCCAGGGCCGGTCTGCTCCCTGGACTGATGTGTATTTTCCGTTTGCAACTTCCCTGTTACAGGAGGTGGCATTACATTCCTTTACCTGGAAAAGGTCAGCAACCATTTAACTGGAGCCAGCTGTCTGCAGCCAGCCCAGCTTCTGCCAGCGGCAGCACCTGCTCTCCTCTGTGTCACCGACTGCATCTGAGGTGGAGGGTTTGCAGCTGCAGCCACTGGAAGCGACGCAGTGGTTTAGTAACTCAAGGAGCGCCTGATGCTGATGAGGCAGAAGCACAGGGTGATGCCTTCCCTTTGTCCCCCTGTTCCACAGAAGCTCACTCAGGTTTAAAAGAAAAGCAAAGCCACCAAAACAGCTGACTTTTGCCATGTTGAAGCCAGAATACGTCGTGTTCCAGTAAACCCAGACCTCTGTCTTGTGCAAGCAAAGCATTTGATGGGGTTGTTTTGTACTTGTGGGTCTGAGGGGGCGCGTTAAACAGTCATCCCTGTCAGGAAGGAGTGAGTTGTCAGTAGAGGGAAGGGGCTGCTCCCTCCCTGGTGTTTCAGTGTAATGTTTGTTGTATATATTTGCACATCCAATCACATATCCTTTTTTTTTTTTCTAATAAATTAATATAAAACATAGGGGGAAACTTCCAGGTTTTGTGCTGAATGCTTTTTCCCCACTGCTTCAGTCTGTTTCTGTCAGTGATCTGGACGCACATTCAAACAACTCACATGTGGGTATCAGGAAGGTTCTTGACATGTGGCTTGAGAAACCAGCAGTGAGGCTGTGAGCTGGGCTTGCGTCTGCATCCTCCTGGGGCTGGGTAAGTCACAGCAGCTCCAGCTGAGGGGCAGGAAGAGGCCGCATTTGCTGGCCCAAGACCAGTGCTCTGGGCTGGGATACAGAGACCAGTTATTTAACATGATCCTTTAATTGCTCTGTGCTGGGGAGACTGGTTGCTGCTGATGTGGTTTGCACATGCAGTGAGGTGGGGCTGTGGGATCGTTTCAGCCAGCACATCTCGGGGTCCAAGGTGGCAGCAGAGCTGGGCCTGACTGCTACTGAAATCATGTAGTTGCTGCTTCAGGCAGGTGTCATCTTCGAATCTGCAAACTGTAACCCTGACTGGACACCCACGGCAGGGAATCGAGGGGCTCCCCGAGAGCTGAGAGAGCCCTTGGTGGGAATGTGGCTGCAGGACTGAAGTGCAGACACATGGGGCTGAGATAAGCCAGTGCCTGGGGCATGATGCAAGGGAACTGCCTGACACAGGGTGGGTGGGTCAGATAAATAAAGGTCAGATAAAGTCTGAGTGCCCGGTCACAGGCTGCCACTGCATCCCTTCTTCAGCACAGATGGCAACAGCCCTTCCAGTGGGCAGTGATCTCCAGATTCTATGATTATAGAACCATTATGGCTGGAAAGGACCTCCATGATCATCCAACCTTCATCCCAACATCTCCCTAACCTGATGGAGGTCCCTCTCCTAGGCGAGCTCCCAGACCCTGGGAGGGCAGCAAGCAGTGTCAAAGCCACAGCGACCCAGCATGTCCCACCCGTGGGGCACTGCTGCAGCAAGGAGGGTCCCAGCAACCTGAGCATCCCTGCAGGGGGAGCACCCAGCACCCCCTGAGCTGGCCATAAAGGAACTGGACTCTGTGAGTAAGCAGTGCTGAGGTGCAGCTGTGTGTGACTCCACAAGAAACCCTGAGACTCCTCATGCCTCAGTGCAAAGTTCCTTGATGATTAGACAATAGTAATAAGGGGGGAACCTGAGAGTAAAATATACGGCTGTGTAAGCGCCCGGTAGAGGTTGGCCCCCTAATCTTGCCTGCAGCCTCACGTCACTATCCCGAAGCAAAAACCTGCAGAGCTGGACCCAGTTATGAAACCCAGGGCATCTTCATGGGGCATGAGACACAAACCCCTCCAAAAAGGCCACAATTCTCTATGGCCCCACCGCTTTGTCTTTTAACCCAGGATACTCAGCACATCACTACCTCAGGCTGGGCATTCCTGACTCCTGCTGGGGACTGCTGCGACACAAGGGTACCAAAATCACAGACTGGGCTGGGCTGGGAGGGACCACAAATTTCACCCAGTCCCAGTGTCTGGCCATGAGCAGCAACACCTCTCACTAGACCTGCTTGTCCTGGTCTTGGGCCACTGCTGAAACCTCATTTCTCCCCAGTAGACCTCCAAGAGCTTTGGCAAAGGGGCTCATGCTGTGCATGTGATTTCTCACTTTGAGGGACAGGGGCTGCCCCAGGGTTGGCAGCTGCAGAGACAAAACTTGAGGCTGCAGTCTGAGTTCTGTCCTTTCACCAGCTGCCTTCTGCGTTCTGACAGGTCCTAGGATCTGCATTTCCTCATCAAACAGCACCTGAAGCTCCCCTTCCAGTTGCTTAGGGCAAAGAGCAAAGCGGGACTTTTCTCTCCTGGTTTTACATATTTATAGGCACAGCTGGGTGTCAGCAGCACCGACTCCAGCCCTTAAAGGACCAGCACAGCTAATCCTGGGCCCTGTTGTGATGCAGAAGTGAGCTTGGGGTGACCCCAGCTTTCATTCACTCTCCTGTTTTGCTGTACTTTGATACCTGATTTTCCTTTCACATCCGATTTTCGCAGCAGCTCATTGTCCTGCAGTCTTCAGCACTCCCTGCTCTGGCAGCTCAGAGAACTCAAAGACATCACTGTGAGGAGCCTGCAAAGCCCTGCTCTGCCAGGGGGCTCTCAGCAGGGCTTTAGAGCTTAACGGGACTTGTGTTACGTGTCTTCCTTGCGTGTTTGTGGTGGCTGGGGTTGCAGTTTGGTTTCACTTCTTCATTTAGACCTGTCCCGTGCTCTGTCCAGGCACTCAGCTGCTCAGAAGTGCCTCTGCTTGTGTCACCATCTAGAGATGCTTGGATTTGCTGCTGCTACTTCTCTGCTTCCTTCCCCACATGGCCAGCACAGAGTGATGGAGAAGATCTTCACTGTGTTTGTCCTCACAGGGGAAAAACCACAGACCCCCCCATGTGAGAGCAGCAGCCCCAGGAGGAAGCCGCCCCCACCACCCCCCAGTTTTCTCCAGGAAGAGGACAAACATAGCTTTTGCCTTTAGGTTTCCAGATCAAAGTCCAGGGTGAGCTCTCAGTGTGACCATTTGTCCAGGCTGCGAGAGAAAATTCCTCTGCTAAGGGAGGTGAGCGTTGAGCAAGACAGGGATTCAGAAAGCCTCTGAGCTCTCGACAGCCCTTTGGTCTCTCTGTTTTGTATTAACGTCGCTCTTGGGAAGCAGCCAGGCAAGGGGAGATGAGGTTCCAGTCAGGATTCGTGTGGAGATTTGGGTGCCTCCACCACTGGGGCATCCAGCTGAGATCCTCCTCAGCAGCTGGGTTGCAGACATCATGAGCTGTTCCTTTTGTGCCTTAGGACCTGCCCATGGAGGGGCTACATCATCCCCCAGTGCAGGCAGCCCAAGACCAACCCATTCACCTCCTGCTGCTGCTCCTCCTGCCAAGCAGCATGAGGCACCACCAAACCCCACTGAGTGTACACAGGCCACTCAGAGACCCCCACATCCTCACTGGCAGAGGCTGAGGGGTTTGCCCTCGGCTACAGGAGCGGCAGCCCTGCCACTCACAGCTGCAGGATGTTGTCTCAGGGCACGAACGACTTCTCTTGAAGCACCAACACAGGGGCTTCCTGGCCTCCAGTGTGTGTTTGGTCCATGAAGACGGGGCAGTCAGCAGGGCGCAGGCAGGCTGGGTATTATTCAAAAATAAGGGAGATGTTTTTAAATGAAAATGGAAGAGTCATCATTTCTTTGGTCTGACTTCCTCCACAGTCAGGAAGCACTGCTGAGAGAAACCACTCCTGTTCTGCCTGGTCAGCATCAGCACTGTGCTTGCACAGAGCAGGGTGGCAAGGGTGGGGCAGCCTGTTCCAGTGCTCCATCACCCTCCCCGGGAAGAAGTTCCTTCTCATATTTACGTGGAACCTCCCATGTTCCAGCTCACACCCATTGCCCCCCGTCCTATCACAACATCTAGAGACATAGACTTTGTACCGGCCTTTACAACCGAGTTTTGAGGTTATTTCCCCGCTTCACCACTCTGCACCCTTCTCCCTCTACTTTTAATGAACCACTAGCCATCAGAGTCAGCAGGAGCTCATTAGGAGGGTTAAGGTCGTGTTGCTGATGGAAAAGGCTTAGTGCTTTCACTCAGATGTCTCCATTTCTATAGCCACATGGCTGCACAGTGCTGGAATCCCACCAGAGCCCCTCCTTCTCCCAGCTTGATCCAGAGAGGCTGCAGGTAAATAACAGCAGGTTGTAGAGTGGGTGAGGTGGTGGTCACTGGTGAGAGGAGCACAGGGAAGAGGCTGAGGTCCTGGTTTACACAAGGCAGTTTGATGAGCTATGTGTCATAGTCTGAGGACACGCATGGGCGGTACGGGATGCTTTTGTGCTCACTGTAAACACAGAGGAGAAATCTCTGATGTTCTAGAGTTAGTGCAAACCCTCATTTCGTGCAGAAGTCAGCTTCTGGACACGCTGATTGTGGAAATGATCTGTATTTCATCTCCCTGTCCTTTTTACTGTCTCATGGTCACGCAGGTCAGCTCCCGAGAGGTCTGCTACACCGCTCGGCGCCGCCTGGGCAGGGCCCCCTGTGCAGTTGTAAGTGGCCAGAAAAGACCTAGAAGTCAGGTTTCCCCGACAATGGCACCGCAGCCCAGCGGGGTTCTCTGCCTGGAAATCATTGACGCAAAGCAGCGGTCGGCACGAGATGAAATCAGCAGCTCCAACCCGCTGTTGAGCAACCTGTTTGTGAAACCATGCTCAGCCACTTCCCGGGGCGGTGCGGGCTTCCCTCCGCACCAGCCACCCGGGTACAAAAGGCCAAGGGCAGGGCGAAGGAACCTACTGAGGAAAAGCTGCCAGGTCCCCCCTGGAGGGTGCTGGGCAAAAGCAGGACCTGCCCTGATGTGCCCCTTGCTACCACTCCGCTGCTCCCCCAGGGAAACAGCAGCCCAGCAGCCTCCAGCACATTCAGCCACTTTAGCAGGAGGTTGGCAGACGCTGTAGGATGCGCAAAGGGTGTCCCGAGCGTGTGTAGCTGAGTGAGTGGGGGCTCGGGGGGAGCACAACTTCCACATTCCAACACGTTCCCTTTGGTTGGGGCTGGGGAATGTGCAAACAGCTGCCCCTCAGCAGGTCTAGATCTTCCCCTTATCTGCTGCCCACATCACATGTAGCCCCATGGCCATCACCCTAAATAGGAAGGGGGCAAAAAGGGGAAACTACTTGGGTAAAAGAAAGTGCTCGGAACTAGTGAGGATTTTCAGTTGTTGTGGGATCTCCTTGGTGCTGTTACTGCCTTTTGCTTTAATAGCCCCCCTCAGGAATTCAGCCAAAGCCAGAGGGGAGACCCAATGCCAAGACGTGAGGGCCACAAGTCACCCCAGAGCATGAATCTCTGCTGCTCGTGGGGCAGAGAAGAGGAACTGCTGCCACTGCCTCCTTCAAGGCTGATCTTCCATCGTGACTTTTGAAACCTTTCAGGGGGAAGTGGTTGATCTCTAGCTGTCGTTCGGTGACGTTACGTGGAAGTCTCCAAGCAGATGTTGGGTCTCAGTGCTGAAGAGGACATTTCTCAGAATAGGAAAGCCGCTGCAGCGGCCGCAGACCTCCTTTGGCAGAGGACAGCACTGGAAGGGAGCGACGTTCTCCTTGTGCTCACTCCCACGCGTGGCCACAGCAGGGGAGAGGAGCCCAGGGCCGGCGCAGTGCAAAGCACCGGGGAAATCCAGGGCTTGGACCCTCAAGGGAAACTAGTCACCTGGATTTCTTTGCATAGAGGGCATTGTTCATCGACTCATTGGCAATTAAATCAGTCCTTTGCTAAAATGACCACAAAGCTGCTGCTTAGGTTACTCATCCTCAGCCGGGGTCCATGATCCCTGTCCTGCTTCTTCCAACCCCACATATCCCAACTCCTGGATTTAGGATTTTTGGGGCAAGCTGTTCTTCTGTGTCCTCAGGTTAGTCACATAGCTGAGAGCTCAAGGGCAGCCAGAAAGGGCTCTCCTCCTCCTCCTCCTCCTCGCTGGCACTCTGCCCCAAACCTCATGCTGCCGCACACCCTCACCCTCACATGCCTGTTCCTCCCTTCACCTCCACCTGGAAAAGACTCCCAGCCTTGAGGAGAAACACTGTGCTGGAATTACAAACCAAACAGCCCTCCACCTGTATCAGTCTCCACATCTGCAGTGTGTGTGAGTATCCTGGTGGCACAAGGACAGGTAGATACTCCTGAGAAGCACAGGCCACATGTATCTCACACTGTGCGGGGTCCAGCCTGGAGCCACCACGTTCCTGCAGGGAGCCCAGAGTCTTCATTCCACTTTCTGCCTCCCTGCCCAGGGCCGGTTGGCCGGGCTGTGCCCCTGCCCAGCCAAACCTGGGAGACCAGCAGCTCCCTAAACTGATCTTGGACGGAACAGAAAACCACTTTATTTGGATGTTTTCATGATGCTGCTGTGGGGTATGGTCTCTTGCAGGTCCAAGGCCACATTGTGGGTCCTGGTGGGAGGTTTAGTGGTCCTTCCAGCCGCATAGAATCCCTGGTGCCATGGGTAGGTCTCCAGGGGAGGAACTGGCCCTGGTCTCTGTAAATCCTTCATACACGCCCCTCTTTGGGAGGTTGAGGTGAGCTATGGGCTGCAGGAATCATGGTCACGCTACCAGCAATGACTTTCTTCTGTCCCCTACAGAGGCCAGAGGATGACAGTGGCCAGACCTCAGTTACAATCCCACGTGTGGCCTGAGGGATTTACTGCAATGTTGGCCATCAGGTTTGATTTGCCAGAGGTGAGGACCAGTCGCTGCTGCAGTGGGCTGGGAGTGGTGGCACCAGCCTGGCATCTCCTCACAAGGAGTGGTGCAGGTGCTGCTATTGGAGGGTTCAGACATGCAGCAAGAGAGAGGGGTAAGCAGTGGTTGAGCTGGGACCACAGGTCGCTCTTGGTGCAAGTATCTCCCTTCCAGTGCCCCGTGCTCTTGAACCCAGGAGATAAGGCAGCACCAGTATCTGACTGTGCCCAGGCTGCCCTGTGGAGCTGCTCTGCACCCCCAGCCCTGCACTGAGTACCTGCCAACACCCTTTGGCTTTAGGGTGGAGGCTCAGCCTTCTGCTCTGCTCGATCAGTTCTGCAGGCTGGAGACTCTGCAGTCCTTGTTCTTGTTATTTTTCCTCTTCTTTGCCTCCTGAAGCAGACAGACAGCTGTCCATGCTGCTGTGGCTGTCTTCAGTCCGTGGCACATCTGTTGCTCCTGGATGGTTCTCTGGACACAGGGGGCAGGATGTTGTTCCCAGGTACCAGACACACATCACCCCAGGGACGTGTTGCCCACCTCAGCTAATCTTGGGCTGAGGTTGGGCTGTTGTCCCCTGCTCCCAGCACATAGGTGGGAGCAGGTGCCTATTGGGTGCCAGCCCTCAACCCATCCTGGACCAACGGCAAGTGGCATCAGCTTGATGGTGCCCTGATAAGCACCTGCCACCATCTGCCCAGCAGCTTCCACAGCCCTCCTGCCACCCCACTGCTTTAACAGCCACCATCCCAGAGGAGAAAGTGCTGCTGTTTCTTCTGTGACCTTCAACCCATAGCCCTGCTGTGGCCATGCCCACACTGGCTCCTCTCCAGTGAGGTTTTGCTGCTCTCGCCATACAGAGGCACTGCTGCTTTCCCTGAGGGGACTCAGGAACCACAAAACTGTCACCTGAGACAAATCAGCCGGAGATTTCCAGCACCTCCACTGTCACACCTGCCAGCTGCAGGGGCACCTGCATATAGGGAACCCCCTTGCACAGCGCTGCAGATTCCAGTTCCCTTCAGTGCCTACACGTGTGTCGCCTGGGAACACCAAGGTCTCCAATGCCTGAGGAACAGAAACTTCACCAATCAGTAAGAAGGTGCCACCACATTAAATCACACCCTGCCACTCAGCAGAGAGAAACCCTGACAGAGGTGGGGATGTGTTAGGGGCTGCCAGCTCTCACTTTCCATCTCCTCTGATAATGGCCAGAAACAGGGCTGAGACTGCAGAGTGATGTTTAAGCCAAGGTGAGACCCCACCAAGGGGTAATAATGGCAATCTGGTGTAGGGAGTGATGGCCCTGCTTGTTGCAGGGGGGTTGGACTAGATGACTGCTGGGGCCCTAGAGGAAGTTGAGACAGGAGAGGAGTTTGCCTTGGTTGATGAGGACTGGGTTAGGGATAAGTTGAGCAAACTGGATGGGCACAAGTCCAAGGGCCCTGACGGGATGCACCCGCGTGTGCTAAGGGAGACGGCAGAAGTCATTGCTAGGCTACTCTCCATCATCTTTTCTAAGTCATGGGGAAGGGGAGAGGTGCCTGGAGGAGAGCAAATGTCACTCCAATCTTTGAAAAGGGTAAGAAGGAGGACCCAGGTAACTATAGACTGGTCAGCCTGACCTCCATCCCAGGAAAGGGGATGGAACAATTTAACCTTGATGCTGTCTCCAGGCACATCAAGGACAGGAGGGTCATTAGGGACAGTCAGCACGGCTCCACCATCGTCCCTGGAGGGGTTCAACAAATGAGCAGACAGGGTGTTTCAGGAGAGGGGTTAGTGGTTCAGGGTTTTAAGGCAGACAATTGGACTCGATGATCTTGAAGGTCTTTTCCAACCTGATTGCTGCTCTTCTTCAGTTTTCTCTGGTTCAATAAAAGCAGGACACAGCTTCCTGCACCCAGCACTGCTGTGGCCCCGTGGATGATCATAGGATCATAGGATGTTAGGGGTTGGAAGGGACCCAAGAGATCGTCGAGTCCAACCCCCATGATGCTCTGAGGCTGACAGCATCCGCTGTCCAGGGACCTCATCTCATCCCCAGCCCATAGACATTACACCAACACCGTTGGTCTGTGCAGCCGCCCACACTGGGCAGCCTACACCCCATTCTGACCCCCCAGAAATAACCCCAGAAGGGTTTGAGCAGGTTGCTTGCTATTTTTCTCTCCCAGGCAGAGTATAAATATGGTGCTCCAGGACGTGTTTTGGTGGTGGGCTTGGTATAATTAGATTGATAGGTGGACTTACTGGTATTAAAGGGTATTTTTCAACCCAAACATATTTATGGTGCTAAAGAGTGAAACCAGCTACTTCGCCGGGGATATTGTCTGCAGCAGTCCTGGAACTGGAACTGCCAGGAACCTGGCACTACCTGCTTGGACAACTTCTTAAGACACCCCTGCATGGCCTTGGCCCCAATAAGAGTGACACAGCAGCTTCTCCCATCCCTGCCAGGATGGTGGGACCTGTCTCTCCACTGGTTTTCCTGTAGGGTCATGCTCTGCCCGCCCTCTCCCTCGAACATGCTGCTCACCCTGCACTAACAGGAGTGAATGTCTGGAAAACATGAAGGTCTTGCAAACAGTGTAAGAACAGCTAATGGGGCTGAGAGAAGAGAGAGGCCACGGAGTGAATCAAACCCTGGGAAAAACCTTGATGGGAGCCTTGGCCTCATTAGGCACCAGAAAATCCACTCCTGGGCCAAGGTTTGTCTCTCATGTGGATTCTCTGGTGTTTAATGAAGTGTGAGCTCCCATTACGGCTTTTCCAGCGGTTAAGACATTTGCAATGTGTGGCTTCTCTGATGTCTTAGACACAAGAGGGTTGTGCAGCAGCCTTGGAGAGCTCTGTCTGCCAGTCCCCAGGCACAAACCCAGAGAAAGTTATTTACTAGTTTATTTAGTTTCCTTATCCTGTTCCATCTATCCCACTGCAGCTGAAGCTCCTTTCCCCACTATCACCAGTCTCTCAACTGTCTCTAGGTGTTCCCAGCAATCTCTGAACATCCCAGTTTTGGTTAAATCATAGAATCATAGAATCATTAGGGATCGGAAGGGACCTCGAAAGATCGTCCAGTCCAATCCCCCTGACACAGCAGGATCACCTCCACCAAGTCACACAGGAACATCCAGGCGGGTCTTACATGTCTCCAGTGAAGGAGACTCCACAACCCCCCTGGGCAGCCTGTTCCAATGCTCCGTCACCCTCACTGGGAAGAAGTTCCTTCTCATATTGATGTGGAACCTCCTATGTTCCAACTTACACCCATTGCCCCTTGTCCTATCACTAGATGACGCTGAGCAGAGCCTGGCTCCATCCTCCTGACACCCACCCCTCACATATTTAGAGACATTCATGAGGTCACCCCTCAGTCTCCTCTTCTCCAAGCTAAAGAGACCCAGCTCCCTCAGCCTCTCCTCATGAGGGAGGTGCTCCACTTCCTTCATCATCTTCGTTGCCCTACGCTGGACTCCCTGCAGCAGCTCCACATTCCTCTTGAACTGAGGAGCCCAGAACTGGACACAATACTCCAGGTGTGGTCTCACCAGGGCAGAGCAGAGGGGGAGAAGAACCTCTCTTGATCCGCTAACCACCCTCTTTTCTGATCCACCCCAGGATGCTGTTGGCCCTCTTGGCCACAAGAGCACATTGCTGGCTCATGGTCATCTTGCTGTCCACCAGGACTCCCACATCCCTTTCTCCTAAATTGCTCTCCAACAGGTCAGTCCCCAGCCTATACTGGTACCTGGGGTGGTTCTTGCCCAGGAAATCCTTAGTGTTGCCACTGTCTTGGCTGGGTTCATTTCAGCTCTCGTAAAAATCCACCTAGTACAAAACATCCCATCTCTTGGCTGCCCTTGAACCCCCCAGGTTCCACTGGCATTAACCTAGTGCTTGTTCAATCGGCAAAATTAAGCACTTTGGTTTCAAAACACTTGTAACTCTCTATTGTTCCAATTCCAATGGATCTACTCTCCAATCTCCCCAAAATCAGGTGCCTCCTCTTCCTTGGCAGGGATGGGAACGTTGCCGATCCTCCGCGGTCCACGTTTTGTTCCATCCTGTTAGGCTATTGATGCCTCCTTGCTTCTCCAGGTTTATTGAGTCTGTGATTACAATCAGCTGTCCTGGTTCTGACCAAGGGTCTTCCAAGCTTCAGATCGTAACTTTACACAACCAGAGCTCTGCCTCTCACTAAACCCAGACTAATCTTTCAACCTGAACTCTAGATCCTGCATTTGCGTACGACGTTCCTCACTCAGTTCCTGCTTTCCAAACTTAGTGCCCTGGTCTGGCCCATGGGGTGATGTTAGGTCCTGGGCTGGGGTGGATGAGCGCAGAGGACTTTCCCAGCCTCAATCATTCTGTGATGCCGTGAAAACCTTTCTCCTAAACCTACTCACAAAGAAACAGACCAAACTGGAACAGGTTAAAGTGATTGTCCCACAGCAACTGCATCAGGCTGTAGCATTGATTTGGTTTTCTTTTCTAAAAAAAATGCTGAATTGGAGCATCAGGCAGAGAAGTCAGACAAAAGGGACTTTCATGAACCTTGGTGGCATCTCTCCAGGTTGGTTTTTCCTTCCCCTCTTTCTTTTCTTCCCCTCCTCTCTATAAAGTCAGAAATTTCAAAGCTCAGGCTTCAGCAGCAGTTTGAGGCAGAAGTGGGAAAGAGCTGAGTGGCTCCTGGTGCTCCTGAACAGGGTCTGGATGGAAGGAAGGGGCAGAGGAAGTGTGACTGACCCTCATGTGACAGGAGATGGGAAAACCCGCGTGATGTTGACCAGTCAGATACTGGTCTGCACAACCTTTGTGTCTGCAGGGCACTGGGAAAAGGGACTTGTGTTAGGTTTTGTGCAGCTTGTGGCCTCCAAACCAGCCCTAGAGTAGAGCCGATCGCAGCTCAGCATCTCTTGGTGGCCCTGGAGGAAAGGTGGGATCAATATGGATCAGTCCAGCAGGATTTATGGTGCTCAGAGGCTCTTTGACTGCACCCCTGTGCAGAGCTGGGTTTGACCCAAGCGTAGGATCCTCCTGGAAGAGCTATGAATTCCCCTCAGCACCACTTCTCCAAGATTTAAGCGAGTTTAGCTGTAGTGTCCCAGTTCTGGAGCTGCTTCTCAACATCTTATCTTTACAACAGAGAGCGAGGGAAACAAAGACCTTTAAAAGAGACTGGAGGAGTCTGGTTCCCACAAATCCAAGTTGGAAAATACTGGGGGATCGGATTTTTTTCTCTCTTGGCTCTGCTGTGGTAAAAATTTGCATCAAAGCTCATTCTGGGTTTACACTTTTTTAGATGGTCATAGAACCACCGAATCACTTAGGTTGGACTCCATGGTCTGAAAGACCTTTTCCAACCACTGATCAGCCACCAGTCCCGGTCACAGCACTCAGGAAACACGGCTGCACTGCTGTTGCTGATGAAACTGGGTTCCCTTCCCCTGCTGGCAGCCCTGGCAGGGAGCTATTTCTCAGACACTTCATGTCCTAAGCTGTGAGAGAAGCAGCTTCGCTTGCAGCTCATCCTTCTGTGGAGAAGCCTCACTGTCCACGAAGCTAAGAGGAACAGTCTGACTCTCCCAGGTTTACACTGGGATTCAGCGAGTCTTATTTAATACAGGATTTATAATTTTTAGATCACAACAAACCCCCTTTATTCACTGGTGGTCTTTATCTCACCTCTCTCTAGCAAAAGCACAGCCATGGCTCAGGTAGGTTCTGCAGTGTTTTGGAGCTGGTGCTGTGGAGCAGATGGCATTTATTGACAAATCTGCTGCTAAACTGTTTGTGTTCCCAGGGTGTTGGTGCAGCCAGCCCTCAGCACACTCACTGCTCATTACTAAAATACTCATTTCCCTGGAAAACCATGTGTGTCATCCAGACACAGCAGAAGCCCAGAGATGTCTCCAGCCCTCCCCCACACCACCTCCCCAGCACTATTTATACCCGTCCACACCTGGACTGTGCTTCCTGTCCCCTTTCCGAAGCCCTCAGCACCCACCCTACAGTAAACACTGTGCAGGGGATGAACGAGACCTTGATTGTACCTGGCACTGACAGCTTTCCAACCTCGCAGGTAGGAACTAACGTCCATGAGTGCAGGAGAGTGGTGGAGCAGCCCTAAAAACATCGACGTTTCCTTTTGTCCTTGGACCAGTGACGCTTCTGGCAACGGGAAGCTGAAGGAGGGGTGGATAAGGTATCTCTCCATCACTCCCTGGGAGCTATTTACATACCTCTCAGTTAAATGTCTGTGCACCGATTTGCATAGCTAATTGTGTGTCGTTGATGGTGTCATGGCACAGCTCTCCCCAAATAGGTCTGCTGTGGGGGATGATGAATGCACCTTGTCACTCCACCCGGAGGAGTGGGGGTAATTTGTACTTCTCTGTCCTTATCTGATTCAGAGTTTCACCCTGACACTCTTACTAACAAAGTTCTGCATTGCAGCAGCCGTGTAAACGACTCTTAAGGTGGAGAGAAGATGGTCCAGACTGGCTGGGGACTGGTTTCCTTCTCTCTGTACTGACAAGAATCACTCTTCCTTCACTAACAAATTCATAGAACGTGAGATGTCCTGATAGCCTGCTGTCCATGTATTTCTGCAGGCAGGTGAAGAATGTCACGCTGGCAATGGCTGTGAGCAGAGCAGTTGCCCAGAGAGATCGGGGAATCTCTTGGAGACCTCCAGTGCTCCAGACCTTGGCCACCTCACCCACTCCACAGGCCAGCTCTGCTTTGACGTCCAGCAAGCTGAATGAGATGTCAATTGCACCAATCACTCACACTTTTTCACCCTTACAGATATTAACTACAGTCTGTAGCTGCAGGAGAGTTGCTAAGAGCAAGAATTGCTGATGGAATGATAGAGTCGCTAGGGATTGGAAGGGACCTCTAAGGATCACCTACTCCAATCCCCCTGCAGCAGCAGGATCACCTGCACCAAGTCACACAGGAACACATCCAGGCGGGTCTTAAACATCTCCAGTGAAGGAGACTCCACAACCTCCCTGGGCAGCCTGTTCCAGTGCTCTGTCTCCCCCACCATGAAGAAGTTCCTTCTCATATTGATGTGGAACCTCCTCTGTTCCAGCTCACACACATTGCCCCTCGTCCTATCACTAGACGACACTGAGCAGAGCCTGGCTCCATCCTCCTGACACCCACCCTTCAAATATTTATAGACATTAATGAGATCACCCCTCAGTCTCCTCTTCTTCAAGCTAATAAGCTGAACTTGCATGTGATCCCCAGTGCTTCTTCCCCCAGTGCATTTTCCTCCGCTTCTCTGAGCACAGAAAATGCACCCATGGCACATCTTGTGGTCGCATCGGGGTTTGGACTGATGATGCTCTGGGTCCCGGCTCTGTGTACGTTGTTGTTTCAAACAGAAATCACACAGGCACTCTCATTAGGTGATGAATTAAACCCAAGGGCAGCTCATCTACGGAGCAACCCACCAACATGACCTGATTTGGCTTTCAGGATTCATAGCCTGTGCTCAGCCTGGACAGACACGCTGCACACAGGACGGCTTGAGCCCAGAGCGAGTCAATGTGCTGCCTGAAGAGGAGCATCTCAGCTCATGTTTGGTCCTGACCCACACTGAGCAAAGCCAGAGCTGCAGCAAAGGAGAACACTCAGCTTGGGCACCATGATGCAAAACTTTCCGGAGGAGAACAAAGTCAGAGAGTCCCTGCTGGGGGTGGAGGGAACACAGAATAACTGCTGAGCTCACACCCTCACTTCTTGCGAAACAGCTTCCCTGTTTAGACAAGCCCAGGAGATGTAGACATTCGGAATGTGTGTTTAATCTTTCAATCGCTTCTCTTCTTGCTGTCGCGATGTTTCTTCAAGGGTGAAAACAAGGCAGCTAGAAACTGCCTGCTGCTGAAGAGGTTGTCACATGGTTCCACTGTTCTGGAACCATTGACCATGTTCTGATGGATTGATGCCCTTAGGGTTAAGGAACTGTTTCACCCACGGCGTTCTCCTCCAAAGGACAACGAATATTTATGTGATGCCATCATGTGTTCCTGCTCACCGTCATTGTTGTGTTTAAACCTGTGATGGGTCTGTCTGGGCTGAGTTAATTGTCCCCCGGCAGCCNTGGAAGCAGCCCTCCACGCTGCACACAGGACGGCTTGAGCCCAGAGCGAGTCAATGTGCTGCCTGAAGAGGAGCATCTCAGCTCATGTTTGGTCCTGACCCACACTGAGCAAAGCCAGAGCTGCAGCAAAGGAGAACACTCAGCTTGGGCACCATGATGCAAAACTTTCCGGAGGAGAACAAAGTCAGAGAGTCCCTGCTGGGGGTGGAGGGAACACAGAATAACTGCTGAGCTCACACCCTCACTTCTTGCGAAACAGCTTCCCTGTTTAGACAAGCCCAGGAGATGTAGACATTCGGAATGTGTGTTTAATCTTTCAATCGCTTCTCTTCTTGCTGTCGCGATGTTTCTTCAAGGGTGAAAACAAGGCAGCTAGAAACTGCCTGCTGCTGAAGAGGTTGTCACATGGTTCCACTGTTCTGGAACCATGTTCTGATGGATTGATGCCCTTAGGGTTAAGGAACTGTTTCACCCACGGCGTTCTCCTCCAAAGGACAACGAATATTTATGTGATGCCATCATGGATTCCTGCTCACCGTCATCGTTGTGTTTAAACCTGTGATGGCTCTGTCTGTGCAGCTCTTCTTCCTGCGTCTGTCTGGGCTGAGTTAATTGTCCCCCGGCAGCCCTCACAGGGCTCTGTATTGGCAGCTTCAAAGGTGGTGGCAACACAGCTGAGCTTTGGCTACTGCTGAGCAGCGCTCCACAGCATCCAGGGGGTCTTTCCAACATCCTCCTCACCAGTAGGCTAGGGGTGGGTAAGACCTGGCGAGGGGACAGATCCAGGACAGCTGATGCCAGCTGGCCAAGGGTCATTCTAGACACCATGGCTCTGCTCAGCAACAAAAGCTAAGGGAAAGGACCAGAAGTGGTGGGACGTTGCTGTTAGGTTTGTCCTTAAGGCAACCACTGTGGGTACTGGAGCCCTGTGTTTTGAGGACTGGAAGGACACCGCCTTCCAGCTGATGGCAAGTAGAGAATAAAATCTTTTGTTTTCCTTTGCTTCAGTGTGTGACCTTTGCCAAACAGCCTTTATCTTGACCTGCAAGTTCTTTCCCATCTTGTTTTCTTCTCCCTGTCCTGCTGAGGAGGGGAGTGATAGAGCAGCTTGGTGGGCACCTGGTGTCCAGGCAAGGTCAACCCACCACAGTCCTTTTTGGCAGGCAGCATGGGGCTCAAGATGAGCAGTTTTACACAGTGCATGCTATCACTAAAGGAGTTATCGAGTGGCAGACAGGCTGCTGTGTGTGTCTCCGATCTTTTGGCTCCACCACCTACCACTTTATCCTGCTGTGCTTGGGAGGGAGCTCAGCTAGGACAACCTGACCACCCAGAAACCCAAGGAGAGGTCATGGTCTGGCCAGAAGGCAGAATTTTTTTAGCTTTGCCTGAGGATGTGGCTCACACCCAAGAGGCACTTCCATATGATGAGTTGTCAGGAGATAATAATTTACTGACAGATCCTTTTGTGTTGTAGGAAACCATCAGAAGTGGAAAGCTGCCGTGTGGAGTCCCACATAACAAGTCATTGAAGCCACTGAAGGAGAAGGTGAGTCATGTCTAAAGTACAGTTACTTAGATGCTCACATGCCCAAGGGCGGGGCTGCTGGAGAACACGGAAACAACGAGCAGGTAGACAAGGCTGTCAAAACCGAACTGGGAGCGTAAGGGTGAGCTATTGGTAGCTTGATGGGCCCATGAAGGAGAAGGACAACTAGGGAGAGGTGCTACATACAGGTGGGCTCATGCTCAAGGAGAGCACCTTACCATGGAGGTCACCACACAGGTCACCCCTGAACATGATAGATGCACTGCACTCAGGTGAACCACAATGTAAAGTCCCACTGAAACAGAGGACAGTGGCTGGGGTTTTCCACACAGCAAAGACTGGCAAATGGACTGTGTTGGATCACTGCCACGAACGCACCGAGGCCGTGGCTACGTACTCACCTTGGTGGAAGCAATGCCAGTTGGCTGGAGACATGCCCTGTACACCATGTCACCGCCCAAACCACCACCAGGAGCCTTCACAGGCAGATTTTATGGTGACAATGCACCCCAGAGAGAACTGAGCCAGACAGTGGGACCCATTTCCGACATAACCTCACAAACTCCTGAGCTAAGAAACACGGCACCGACCACATGTTCTCATGAGCACGTGAGGAGTGGAGGACACCCGGAAACCCGTGGGATGGCAGAATAATACCTGTTACAGGACAGTGGAGAGTAGTAAATTAGCATGTATAAATCTAGATGTTGGGTCACAGCTGGTTTAACTACGTAGCCTAAGTTTTCTTGAAACACCAGCCAAAAGTCACATTGATGGTCATCATTCCCTGTGGCCACCTAATGGTCTGTAGAGTGCCGAAGCACTTAACAACCATCCTCTGCCTCATACAAATACCACGTAAAGATCCTGAATTTTTCAGCATCAGTGAAAGATGTGGCACCACGGATGCAAACAGTTCCTCTTTTACTGCTTTTGAGCACGTGCTGCGCTGGCAGACGGCTGGGGGTTCGGCAGCCTGGCACACGGATCCATGGAGCATCTCGCTCGAGGGATGATGTAAACAATAAAGCTTTAATCAGCCCCTCAGATGGGAGCTGACTGGCAGAAGCTGCAAGAGTTCTGTTTATAACACCCGTATTTCAACTGCCTCTTTATTACTCTCCTTACTCTTTGTGGTTTTTACTTCAAAGTTGTAACCTAAAATAACCGTCGTTGTATTGGCAGATCTTCCGCTTGTCTGAGTGCTCGCACTGGGATTAATGTCCTACAAATGCAGGAGCTAAACACCCTCCTCTAAAACTGCCTGGGGAAACCCAGCACTCTGTCTGTGCAGCTCTTCTTCCTGCGTCTGTCTGGGCTGAGTTAATTCTCCCCCGGCAGCCCTCACAGGGCTCTGTATTGGCAGGTCCAAAGGTGGTGGCAACACAGCTGAGCTTTGGCTACTGCTGAGCAGTGCTCCACAGCATCCAGGGGGTCTTTCCAACATCCTCCTCACCAGCAGGGTGGGGGTGAGCAAGGTCTCAGCAACAAAAGCTAAGGGAAAGGACCAGAAGTGGTGGGACGTTGCTGTTAGGTTTGTCCTTAAGGCAACCACTGTGGGTACTGGAGCCCTGTGTTTTGAGGACTGGAAGGACACCGCCTTCCAGCTGATGGCAAGTAGAGAATAAAATCTTTTGTTTTCCTTTGCTTCAGTGTGTGACCTTTGCTTTTGCTTTGCTAAACAGCCTTTATCTTGACCTGCAAGTTCCTTCCCATCTTGTTTTCTTCTCCCTGTCCTGCTGAGGAGGGGAGTGATAGAGCAGCTTGGTGGACACCTGGTGTCCATCAAGGTCAGCCCACTACAAAACCTCCTCTGTATTTTTAGCCAAGCAACAAGCTGGTGTGAAGACAGTGGGAGTGCTGCAAGCTCATAATTTCCAGGGTGTTTAACCCCGCTCAGTGGTACGATTAACCTGTGATGGACAGAGCTGTAGAACATTCTTCTGGTACTGGTCCAGCTGCGGTTGCCCAGTGTCCACACTAGAGAAACTGCTGTCACACCTGAGTCCACCCTCCTGTTGACTGCTGGGAGCTTACAGGTTTTGAGCCCCCTGACACCACCCGTTCCTCTCCAGAGGAGCTCCTGGTGAACTTGGAGGAGCCAGCCCAAGCTCTACGCAGGGCTCCGTTTTGTAACTGGAACACGAACAACCTCAGCAAGGGGGGCCGGGCTCTGTCCTCTTACAGATGTTGCATGACAGCCTACAGGAAAACTCATCCCTCCAGCAGATCATTTCCTCTGCCACTCATACAGTGCATGATCCTCGCCGGGGGCACCTCAGCCTGGAGGGGATGTTCCTATTGCGGTCTTAAAGGGGACCTATAAGAAAGACGAGGATGACCTCTTCAGCAGACGCATTTCCAACGGGATGAGGGGTGATTGTTTTAAACGGAAAGAGAGGGATTTAAACTGGATCTAAGGAAAAAAATGTTGCTGCTAGGGTAGAGACAGCCTGGCACAGTTTTGTCCAGACAGGTGAGGGAAACCTCATCCCTGGAACCATGGCAGGTCAGGTTGGACCTTGGGGGTCTGAGCCACCTGCTGTGGTTGGTCAGGGCAGGGGGTGGCACTGGATGGGCTTTGAAGGTCCGGTCCACCCTCTCCTCCCCGCAACTCCCCACAGTGACCAAGGACCAAGTTTCCCTTCCCATTCCCATTCCCCCTTCCTTTTCCTTCCCTTCCCTTCATTCACCCCCCCGACCGCCGCTGCAGAAGAGGGTTGCGCGTGACCCGGACCCCCCACCCCCGGCCTCTCCAAACTCTGGATGACGTCACCAGTGACAGAGGAACCCCGCGATGGAGGTAGCACCGAGTGCGCGCCTCCGCGCTGCGCGTCCCCGCGGCGCAAGCACTCTGCGCGGAGCAGAGGGGAACGGAGGCGGGAGCGCGCGGGGGGGGGGGGTGGGAGCGCGTAGTCACCTGACGCCGCGGCCGACGCCGCCATTTTATCTGAACGTAAATGTGAAAGGGAAAGGCGGAGCGCAGCCCGCGGCAGAAGGAGGCGGCACAGCCGGGCCGGGCGCTGCCAGCGCAGCCGCGGGGCAGAGCCCGGGGGTCCAGAGGAGCCGCTAAGGCGGGGCCCGGCCAGGAGTCCCCGTTAGCAGCGGAGGGAGCTGTCGGTTCCTTTCCCGCGGAGAGGCTGCGCTCGTCCTCGGCGCGGGGAAGCCGCCTGCCCGGCCTTGCTGCCGCGGAGAAGGGCGGTAGCCGCCGGCAGGGCCGCACCGACCATGTCGGGGCAGTCGATCACCGACCGCATCGCGGCGGCTCAGCACAGCGTCACCGGCTCGGCCGTGGCCAAGGCCGTCTGCAAGGCCACGACCCACGAGGTGATGGGCCCCAAGAAGAAGCACCTGGACTGTGAGTAGGAGCCGGGGCTGGGTAGGGGGAGTCGGGCTGGGCCCGCGGTGCGGCCCCTGTGGCTTCTCCGCCCTCCAGCTGCTGGCGATGGCGCTGAGGAGGGGCAAACCGGCGCCTGGAACCCGCCTGGTTTGTGCTTCAGAACTTATTTTACACGTCGAGGGACTGAGGTTTGTAACGGCCTGTCCCGCCTGGGAAACAAAAATCTCCCCCGCCCCATGAACTCTTTCCGACGGGAGCGCCTTGGTTTCTGTGCTCTGGGTGCAGCAGTGCTGGCTGCTGGGTCGTTAACCTGGGGAGAAGGTGGGTTGGGTGGTGAGGTGTTGCCGCTGTGAGCGACAGGGTTACGTGTTTCAGCACTTTCCCGTCTTTCGGTGACGTGTAGCCCTTTAAATACCAGCAGTGTTTCCTCAAATAGCTCAGTTCTCTGTCCCGCACCTCCTGAGGTAAAAAGACACGAAGTGAGGTGAAAGGAACACAGACTAATACGTCTCTCCAGACTGAGGCTGTGTTCCTGTATTTGAAAGTTAGTATGTAAAACTCCTTTCTGTGTGCAAAATCAAGCAGAGAGTTGCCCCTGGTGTCTACAAACTAGCTGTGGCGTTGCTTTGCCTCCGGATTTAGTAACTGGGTAGCAATTGAAGTTACTGTTTGACTGATCAGAGGTGTTCTGAGCACTTTCAGCCGAGTACAGTGTGCAGTTACCCCTTCACTACCGGTTAAAAGTGTAGAAAGGGTGTATGTTGCCATTAAAGCAGACGTGAAGCTTTGTGCTGGTTTCTTTAAACTCAAGGGAGCAGGGTGGTAGTTTTGTAGCACTCGTCAAGTTGGTGGCACGAAGTCTTGTGGTTGGTGGCTGAGCTGGTGCTACTGAGGGGAGTCTCCTGTTGAAACTCTTGGAAGAACCATTATTAGTCAATATTGTTTGAGGATAGTTTGGCTTTTGAATGCTGTGGCACTTGTCTGTTAATACCACTTACTGTGTGAGAGCTTTTGGTATGGATCAACCGTAATACCAAACAACCAAGTATAGATCTCATTTGTTATTGAACAGAATGAGTGGAATCCAGCTACTATGAATATTGCGTCTATTGTGTTCTGACTAAAAGCCATAAAACTCAATAACTTAATTTTTGAAAGATATCTTGTTGAAGTTACCTGTTGTATCTTATATTCTGCCTGTGGTAAAACAAGCTAGCGAGGTAACCCTTGAGTCCAGCAATCGCAACACAACAGGAAGCCAGAAAGCAGTGACAGCTTGCTCAATAGCTTGAGAGCTGCTGAGGCTTAAAGGATGTATGAATCGTTTGAAAATATCCTTAAAATAATGTCATCTGCCACCAGTTACTTTCACAAAATAAGAAGACCTGGAAAAATTCTTTGAGAACAGCACAAACTACTCTTTTGCCCCTTGACTATCAAATTCCTTTGACTGTCTTTTGATACAAACCTGTTAGAGCTGTCAGTGTCCTGAAGGTCCCCTTCCTTGATGAGGTTTGTGTTTTGATGAAATTGACTCAAATTTTGAGTGAAGACAAAAAAGCTGCTTGTTCTGACTTGGGATCTGAAATAGAGGAATGCTTTGGTGTGGAGCAAATGCTGAAAGAGAGGAATGCTCTGGTGAGGTGGGGAAGAAAAAGATGTAAAATATAGTAGCACAAATTTTGATGTAAGGAGGGGTTACAAATCCCCATAAGTTTTCTAGTCTTCTGCATTTCAAACTTCTGCAAGCCTTTGCCTGGCAATTATTATTTTCACTTGAACTTAAAATTTATTTGTATTAAATGCAAGCAGGTAAGGTGATAGTTTAAATACTGCAATTTCTTTCCAGAGATCATTGTGTCTTTTCAAAGATACAGTACAAGTACTTCATATTATGGGGGAAAACATTGCTCGGATTTAATGCAACACTGCGAGTTGTGCCTTGATGGCTCCATGTGTGTGTCATAAAAAATGCTGCACCATCTGGTATTACTAGCAATTGCTGCTCGAAAAAGCTTTACCAGCAACGTGGTTCTGAGTATTGCTGCAGTTGTATTGGGGATCATGGAGGAGTATTGCTTTGTGCCCTCTATTCAGATTAATTCTTAAACTCCCCTTATCACCACGGTTCCTCAGCAGGAAAAGCTGCAATTATACAATACAAGTGTTTATGGGAACATGTTAAACATTCAGTGTGTGAACTATTGTTTCAGTGTCTTGGGATTTGTCTGACTACTAACTGCTGAGTAGCACAATCATAATTTTTCCTGAAGAGCAAAAAAAAAAAACCAAAACCCACCAGCCATAAAAAAAACCAAAACCCCAAAGCAACATCAGTGGGAATACTTAGGGTTTTTTCCTTTTAAAGTAGGTCACAGTGTCCTCAGTAAGTCAGCAGATCCGTTTTGTAATATTTTAAGATATCATAAAATGTTACATGGAGGCTGCTCTTTTCTCATATTGGAGCATCTGAAGGTCTTCTCTCTTTTTTTTTTCCAGCTTGGGTTCTCTCAGGGTTAGATGCTGCTTTTAGTTCTTGGCTAACTACTGAAAAGCTCTAACAAAAAATGAATAAACTAAAGCTGTAGCCAGGTTGGTAACAACAGAGTAGTTAATTGCATTTTAAACTTTTAAAAGAACATAGTCATGGAGAAAAAAGTAACTGTTTAACTTTGTATACAGCAGGCCTAAGAAGCACAGGGGAGAGAAAAGTAGTTGAAGTAGCTCTTGAAAGCTTAAAATTCTCATACATACATACATAAGCTTTGGGTGTCTTGTGAGAAGTGAGAACACAATGGTACAGTACCTGGGTTAAGTAGCTGGATTAGGCTCTTAAGCTTTAGGAAAAGTTCAGGTCTCCATCAAATGATCACAATGTTTTGCCATAGTTTGGGGCTGTGATATATTTGACAGCTTTTAGTTTTGGCAGCTAGAATTCAGGACTGTGGGGTGAACTGTGCAGTGTGCTTCTTGCAGAGGTCTGTAGCCAGTGATATGATACAAAGACATTCTCTTGAACTCTTGCACTGGCAGTGAGGTGTCTGGCTTTAACTCAGAGCTCTTCAATAATCTGCAAAGCTTTTCAATACAGTAATTAATTAAAGCTTTTTGAAGAACTTCATGGGCTGTCATGTACCCTTGTTTAGCGGGGGATGAGACAGAATAGCTTTGCTCTGATAAACTCGAGTCCAGGTTTAGCTGTTACACAAATGAATCAGATTGCTATCCAGTCTGGACAATTAGAGCATGTGGACATACAAATACTTGTATCAGTTAGGTGCTGTCTTTTAATTAAGTCTTTCAGCCTGAACTGTTGCATTCCTTAAGCTACACTCAGAGATTTTGCTGAAGTGGATCTTCTGTGATTTTTTTTTTGATCTATAGTTCATGGTGCAATTTCCAAAAAGAAAATGTAGTAATTTTTTTAAAGACTGCTGGTGTTGAAGACAGTGGTCTGAATTCTTTTTCAGTCCTGTCACACTATTGTTAATCCATGATAGTTGACTTTAATTTACCTATTTACAGTTATTGAGAGAGAGATTCCTGGATCAAGAAAATTATGATTTCTTGTTTCTTGAAATTTGGACGGTGACAGCTTTTGTCAGTTCCTGGCTGAGAGTTTTTCCCAAACCTGATAAATCCAGACATAAAAATATTTATGCCTGCTTTTCACTGAAGAGCTGCATCCTTTCACAGATTGTCTGTCCAGTATTTCAGATGAGCTGCAGAAGATAAATCCTTGGCACTCTTCTGGGCAGTGAGATTTCCACAGCTCTTGCGGGCTGTTTGAAAACCCCTGTGGTACTCTGCTGCTTTCACGCAGTTTGGTTTTTTTCAATGTTATTTTTCCCTGTGTGATGTTAGCACGTTTCTAAAGTCCATTCTACAAATAGCACCACAGTTTCACTTGCAGTTGAAATGATTCCTCTGGGTAACTGGCGAAATGCTTTGAGTTGTAAAGTGTTCTATGTAAGTAGTGTGATAAGAAACTGAACTTCACGTGCCCTGCACATTTCAGTCCATTTTTTTGCTGCCAACATCTGTATTGCAGTTGCCCAGCTGTCAGTCTCTCAGGTACATGTGTTTTCTTGTACTTCCAGGTGCATGGTGTTGGTAGTCTTTGCCTTCCCTGCTGCCAACTGTAACAGAGCCATGCCGTTGCCTCTGTGTAGATATTCCTAATCCAGACTGAGAAGATTCATTTTAGAGAAGTAATGCTTGCTTTTCTAGTTTGTGTGTCTCCAGTCATTAAGATTCAAATGTGTTGCTGGATTTATTATTGCTAGTTGAAAAAAACAGTAAATTACACTGAGTAGCCTTATTAAAGAGCCTTTTCAAGCTGAGGTTTTTGCAGTACGCTCTGAGGAAAGTCCACTTTAGGCCTGTGAAATGCATTGAGCTTTCTTTCGTTGTTCATTCTCTCACATTTTAGAGCTGTTTCTTTTGGCTAAGTTATTTAGTATTGGCAACTATGGTTTGTGTTTGTGCAACTGAGATTTTAAAACCAAAGGCCACATTTGTTTTAAATGCCCTCAGTAAAAATTGTCTTCAGGGGAGCAAATGTGTGTCTTAAGTGCATGGGACTTGCAGCTCAGATTCTCTAACCTGAAGCACTGCGTGAATTAGACCCTGAGGAGCCCTGTGCATGGGAAATACTTCATCTTGGTTGTCTTACAGAAAGAAGCCAGAAGCACATGCTGGAAAATCTTAGTGACTTTTACAGAACTGCTGGAGCTGTGCTTTTCAATCATGCTTGTGGGATAAAACAATAACATGAACTTCTCAAATGCACCAGAGGTCTGTCAGCTTCCAGTCTGTTGCTGTCACTTGACAGAAGGTTTTTTTTAGTCTTGTGCACCAAAGCAGAAGGCAGTTGCTCCCTTCTGGAAGCAGACATCTAGCTAGCTTTTTGTTGTAGTAAACCTTTCTAGTGCCATGATGAGCCAAACTGGAGTTTGGGGCAGTTTTTTAATGAACGTATGGCTTAGGGAGAGGCATTTGGTATAGTTGCTTAACAGTAGGGCTTGTGTCTCATTGTGCCTGAGCAGCACTAAGACCATATCTGGTATTGGTCTTGGACACAAGTTATACCAGGGAACTTCCAAGTGTTCATCCTAGGATCTGCCGGACCATCTGCTGGTAGACTTGAGGGAAAGTGACGAGATTGAAATCTCTGAATAGTGCTGGCAAAACATGAATGAAATGAGCTTGCTTAATTTGACTTGAGAGTGAGCAGAAAGTGTTTGGGGTTTAATCTGCAACTTCCTTTCTACATTCATCTCTTGCTTAATAAGCACTCTGTGCAGTGGAAGATTGGACTTGCTTAGTGGCCATGTGAAGGGAAAGGACTTCGTGCAGAAATAACGTTTCCAACAGGTTATCTGTGTGGTCTTTGACCTCAGCAGGTCAATGACATTTCTGTGACCGTTACCTTGTGGCAACAGTACAGTAATTGCTCTGTATAGAGTTTGCAGAGGTTGTTTTGGTTAGGTTTCTATTAGTTTGGGGTTTTTATCAACTGAGAATAGGGGTTACAACATTGTGGTTGCATTTCTGTGCTGCTCACAGGCTCTGGCATCACATGAAAAATACTGAGCAAGATCTAAGAGCAGTGTCTTTACAGTGCTCATTGGAAACCGGTGGGACTTAGGAAGACTTATTTGCCTTGCTGTGTTTTGAGACTTTCTTGGAAATGTTGTAAAGTTCTCATTCAGTAGATGAAGCTGTTGAGTTAAAATTGACATTTTCTTTATGTGAAGTCTCAAATTTGGACTTGTTTCATTATATGGGGCAATAACTGTCTATGGAGTCTTTGGACTTGTAGGAGTTTTAAAGTAGTTAGTAAATTTGACTCAGCGTCTGACGGCGGTCCGGCCACAAGTGGTAACAGGCATCTGCCCAATGACTTATTTTCTTGAATACTTGGATTTGTAAATATTGAAATATTTTAATACTGCAACAAGATTTTTGACATGTAGCTTGCTTAAAACTTCATTTCAGGGCTCTTCTTTTTGTGCAGTTATTGCAGCATTTTTGTGTTACTCATCAGGGTGAAAGTTTTCATCCCAACCTGCATGTTTTGTTTGGAAACCTTTGGCATCAGAATAGAATTAGTAACTTTTTTAGAATTTGCGTTGTATAGCTCTGTACTTTGACCAGATAGAGTCTGAAACTTTTTACTCTGCTAAGGTTACTCTGGTTATCAAGTTATGCTAAACAGTGATCCTGAATCAAAGGACTTTGTGTTCTTAATAAACAGATCTTTAAGATACATCTGTAATACGTTCTGTGTGCTAGAGCAGATAGAAATATTGCTCTTGGGATTTATATCAAGTATTTGGACCTATCAGTGTGTGATCTCCAGGTTTGTGTTCAAATTGCTTGTGACAATGTAGTCTGTCATCTACCTACTGCCAGTAAGACAAGTCAGCTGGCCGTTTCGGGGGGGGGGGGGGGNACACCTCAAATATTTGTCACTGCTCAACTTCCTGAGCACCTGCCCTCTGTCAAGTGCTTACACAGACAAACCACATAAACAACAGCACTGCCCTGCAACCAGCAGCCTGCTCCCAGGCTTGGCTTAAGTAGCAGGCCACAAAGGAAGCTTTTCAAACTCTGTGTTACTGGCCTTGCCCGGCCCTCAGGGTGTTCTTTGATCACACCTGAACTACATTTAGCTCAGAGGGAAAAGTGTCTAATGTGCATGACTTGAGAAGTTTAGAATAGTCCCGGATTCAGTTCTTTGGTGTCTTCCCAGCAAGTGCCTTTTATTCCTACTACATATCTGCTGGAGCCTGTTCTGGTTTTTCAGCACTACTCAGGCAGACACTTGAAGCTCTTTGTGACCTCCCAAGTTAATGTTCTACTCTTGAGTTTATAGTCAGTCTTGAACATAGAGCTTTTTTTATTTAGTAGCCTGAGACCTGCCATGATCCACCACAAAATATTCAGTAGGCTGGTGATTGGGTTATTTCAGCTGAATGAAAATGTGTGGAGGCAAATTCTTGCTCCTAATTTGTATAGAAAAGAGGCTTATTGAAGTGTTACTGTCATGTCTCAGTACTCAGGCCTAGGTTGGAGTTGCAGGGTACTTGCTGCTTGTTGATCTCATGAGGTGCAGATGTCTTGGCTTTTCCTTGCTTCTCATTTTTACGTGTTTTTTTAATGGGTTAGATTAAGTGGCTTCAGGAATTGAGTATCCAGAAGGTCTGCACTGGCTTTTGGGCAGTAGTTTGGGCATGGAATTTCTGCTGGAGCAGTTAGTTATTGATGAGATGTTTGAGATGAACTCCATAGAATTATTGAGATGTCTTTGAAGCTCATATTTTGAGGAAAATGCAATGAATTCGAGCAAGGAATGTAGGATAGCTCAATTATGTCTTAAAGAACTGAAATGAATGTTTCCAGGATTACTTCTTAATGTATAAACAAAATGACATGATAATCCTCTGTAAGCATGTAACTCATTGTAATGCTGTGATTTTTCTCATCTTTAATTTAGATCTAATACAGTGCACAAATGAAATGAATGTGAATATTCCTCAGTTGGCAGACACACTCTTCGAGAGAACTGCGAACAGTAGCTGGGTTGTAGTATTCAAAGCTCTAATTACAACACACCACCTCATGATGTATGGGAATGAGGTAAGACATTATTAGTTCTGCTAAAGCCTTTTTCACAGTGCTTTAAGAAATTGTCTCAGTCTATGAAGCATTAGACATTCAATTTTTCAAAGGTCTATGCGTTTCCTCTCCTGATAGCTTTAAAGTACTTCAGAGAAGATATTACTCCTTTATCATTTCAATACTAAGGTGTGTTTGCAGTTTACTTGCAGGTACCTGGGTTGAGCTGTGAGGGAATAATGAGTGACTTTTCTAGACTTGAAAAACTTCTGATGAGCTTTACTTCATTAGGCTACTGCTTATCAGTAAGAGCACAGCAAAAGTCTTGCTAGCGCTTCATAAATGTGCAGCCAACCTATTAACAGATAAGACTCCATACTAAAGAGGGGGAGGATTGTGGTGACTAGAATATTTGGTCTTGCAGATTATCATCTAAAGGGCTACTTTTTCATATGTTGTTGCCATTAACAATCCTCTGAAACAGGTTTCTCTTGCATTTGGTTCACTTAAATTATTTCATCACTAGGAACAGCTTCCTGGACAATGTGTCATTAAAATGTAGTCTTTTAGTCCTATTAAAAACTAAACCTTGTCTTAATCAAGTGACAGTTTAGTCCTGAACTTAGGTATGGTCTTTGCTAACACTTCCCCATGTTATTTATGTGCTTAAATTGTAGTTTCAATAGACAATAGACTGAAGTTGGAGGGTGAATTGAAGTAAAATTCTCTGCTTGGAAATCATGACTTGTTCCAAAGTGTAAAGCCAAGCTGAATGCTGTACATCAGTGTGTGTGTTTTAGTCTTTCTTCTTCCAGTGCAGTTCACATCTACACACTGAATCTTGGAGTGGAAAAATAAAAAGCAAACAACTGTCCCATAGTGAAAAACCAAAACTTAGAGTTGTGGGCTGCCAGTCAGTTCCTGTTTGCCCATACAGTATTTTGTAGTGTTAGAAGACTGAATGTTCATGTCTGTACCAAAACCACTCCTCAGCTTTGAATGGGTGTACTTGAAGCTTGAAAAAGGCTTGCTTTTTACCTGCTGAGATAATGCTTCTAGAACATGAGTTCAGTAATTTCAGGCAGAAAATGAGTGTATCCCTCACTCTTCTACTATGTTGAGGCCATTTTCTTAAACAGATAAAAATTATCAGATGCTTGGCTTCTATTTTAAGTGTAAACAAATAAAGCAGAAAGTCAAAATGTTGTCTGAGCAATGATTGTCTTGCAGTGGCTTGTTCAACATGACTACCTGTTTGTTGTGATGAAGGTTTTGAGTGAAACAGGTTCAAACTTCTCTCACCTGTGCACTGTGCAATGCAAGGGTTCTGAGATCCAGAAGGTGAAATCCTTTTGAAATGGAGCCCAGGACAGTATCTAATTTTGAAGTGCGTATAGACACATTTTGAGTATCAGTGATCTGTTCCCGACCATGGTCCGACTGCTTCTCTTCTATATCCTTTCAAATGCCGTACAGAGGTATACAGAGATCATATAAGCCAACTGGAAAACAGAGGAAGAAGTTAAAGCAGTGCCAGAACCATTGGTAGGCGAGCAGCCTACTGTAGACTTGTGTGAACTCTGTAGCCGTCGGCTGAGAACACACATGGAGTTTCTGATGAGGTGGTATGTGACAAACTGAGGAATCATTTGGGCCCCTTGGAAGATGAAATTACGGGATTTGGTTTAAATAGGACTTGTGAGAAGAATTTTCCTCTTGCTGTGCTAAGCCCTCATTACAAATCCCAAACACTAGTTGCTCTACTGAGCCTGACTGAAAAAGTTAGTTTGTGGAGTGTAATGGTCAAGAGCTGGCAAACAGGTGGATTTTCCATTGTATGAAATAGTGAGCCCTGGATGCTGTGGCAGTAGAGTGATTCAGAGCAAAGATGTAACAAGTCTGTTAAGCCATGCTGATTGTGATCCTCTTTATGGACTGAATCACAAGCAAAGAAACAGATTC
This sequence comes from Rhinopomastus cyanomelas, assembly GCA_013400115.1. Taxonomy (NCBI): domain Eukaryota; kingdom Metazoa; phylum Chordata; class Aves; order Bucerotiformes; family Rhinopomastidae; genus Rhinopomastus; species Rhinopomastus cyanomelas. Next base: position 189,925 of record VXBP01000413.1, read on the forward strand.
AAGAAATAAGTTTCCATCATAGGAGGTGTCTGGAGAAGAGACAGTTCTGGAGGGACCTGATAGCAACCTTCTTGTACTTGAAAGTCTCTTACAGGAAGACTGGAGAGGGGTGATCTACAAAGGCTTGTAGTGATAGGATGAGGGGCAATGGCTTCAAATTAGAGAAGGGCAGATTGAAATGGGATATTGGAAAGAAGGTGTGGGGGCTAAACACCAAAACAGGTTGCCCAGGAAGGGAGTTGAGGGCCAATCCATGGAGATATTCAAGGTGAGGCTGGACAAGGCTCTGGGCAACCTGGTGTAGTTGAGGATGTCCCTGCTCACTGCAAGGGGATTGGACTAGATGACCTTTGGAGGTCCCTTCCAACCCAGGCCACTGTGTGACTCAGTGAGATCTGTATGAAACAGTGACAGAAACTTTTAGATCTGTCATGCTGCCTGGATGTGTTTGTCTTGTATATACCTCTGTTATTTGTGGAGGCAGCTGTTATTAGTCAAAACTTAAATGCTATTTTGTCAGATCTCTGCATAATAACATGTTTTATATATTTTTATAGATATGTATAATTATAACCCCAGTGTCTCTGCTCAGCACAGTTCCAGAACCATTATTGTCCCCAGTTACTTGTAAACTTGGTCACTAGGCCAGTCTCTGACAGGAGAACTATGCAAACTATGGGAACTTAGATAATATGAGTAGTATTTTTGGCTTGTTTTCCAGCTTGTCTGTTCTCAACTGCAAAGGCAATTTAAGCAGCTCCCTCTAGAATTATTAGCCTTTTATTCATGGTCAATGATGTCTTTGTAAAAAATTTTAATTGAATATTTTTGCCAGACACAGTTTTGAGTTTCAGAAGCTTTGCCCATCAGTAATTTCAAATTTTCCCTTTAATTTTTCCCTTTTAACCAATTTCTGTTGTTGATAGAGGTTACTGAAAACAATGACAAGGTATGTGTCGTTTTCTTGTAGCATGCTTTAGTGTTTTGACTCTTACAACAGTGATGATCTCAATTTTTTTCCTCCCCAACAGCGCTTTATCCAGTATCTTGCATCCCGAAACACTTTGTTCAATTTAAATAACTACCTGGACAAAAGTGCCATGCAGGGTAAGGATCTTCCTCCAAAGGAAATGCCTTTTGTTTCTGTGAGTGTGTGTTTAGTGTTGTGCTCTAGGAGATGGATGGCATGTAAATGAAAGGGTGTCATGATTTATATTGCTTGAGGCACTAGAGACTGTCCAGACATGAACGCAGACAGAAAGAAAATGAGAATCTCAGTTACGTAGCTGAGTGCCAGAGGCTTGTAATGTATGGATTGTGTGTATGCAACTGTAAGTTTTAAAAAGTGAACTTCTACCACTGGCTGCAGAACACCTCAAATCTCTGAGAAGTTTTTCAATTACTTGCCCATGGTTGAAAACATTTTTAGGTCTCTGTGGTTTTTGAAGCACTTGAGAATAAATTACCCAAGTCTTTGGCATTTTATTAGGAATGTATTTTTAGTCTAATTTCAAGAATGTCAGAAGTGCTGCTTGGTTTTACGCAAATTGATGTAAAATGGGCCAGTAGAATAGTTCCTGAGAAGAACTTGAGTCACTGTACCCCTTCAAAATGTCTAACTTTTAAATGCTTAACTTGTAGGCTATGATATGTCTACCTTCATTAGGCGATACAGCAGATACTTGAATGAAAAAGCACTTTCATACAGACTTGTAGCAGTTGACTTCACCAAAATGAAAAGAGGGTAAGAGATTGCTTCTTGTTTGATCTTTTGTGTTGGAGGGAAGAAATGCCAGTTGCTCTTGAGCTTGTCATAGCTCAGTGTTCCTTTTGGCCCCTTGAAGCAATACAGTGTTGTTGAAACATCGTAATATGCTGAGGACTCTTGGTAACTTAGAGATGTACGTCTCTTACTCTGTAGGATAGATGGGGTGATGAGAACCATGAATGCTGAAAAGCTGCTGAAAACCCTTCCAATCATACAGAACCAGCTTGATGCACTCCTTGATTTTGATGTAAGTATTTTAAGCTTGGTGTTAGGTAGCATTCTCTCAATTTGAAATGAGAGCTTCGTTACTTTATTAAATACTAATTTACTCTCTCTGCTTTCCTCACAGGCAAATCCAAATGAACTAACAAATGGTGTTATAAATGCTGCCTTTATGCTCCTCTTCAAAGATTCCATTCGGCTTTTTGCAGCATACAATGAGGGGATTATTAATCTTTTAGGTATGTGAGTTTTGTTTTTTTTTTAGCTTTTGAACTTTTGTGAAAGATACTGAGGGAACTAAATAAAGACAATTCTGACTGCAGTTTCCTAATAAATTGTCTCTGCTCCATTACCTTTAAGCTTGTCTTACTTTCAGTGACAACTATCATAGGCTTAAAATGTTTCTACCTTGAATAATACATTTGGAAACAAATGGAGATGAGATACCATAGATGTGCAGTGAATAAGCTTTGGCAACTGGACTGTGAAAGAACTAATGAGAAACCTGGTATTTTGAGTATTAGGTACAGTCATTGCATGCCTGACCTTTGGTTTCGCACACGTTCTCTGTCTTAGCTATTCACTTTTACCTGGTCCCTGAATCTATGTGAGCCTAGAAGATGACATGTAGGCTTTTCTCTTCAAGAGTAATTAGATCTTAGCAAAGTGTTGATATGACCATTTAAGCAAATTTATGAATGAAAACAATTTATGTGGTTAATTCTTTTACTCAAGAAAGTATTTATAAATATCTAGGCAAAACCATCAAAAACGAGGGATGTGCTCAGTACCTTTTTTTTGGTAGGCCAGTTCACTGTATGTTCTACTTTGGTAGCCATTCTGTTCCATTTTGGGTATTGATAATTATAAATATTTGGGCTCAAAACTGAGTGAAACAGGATCTGAAAGTGTAAATAAATGCCAGAAAGATATTCAAATGATAAAGCAGTTGATCTTGTTGTGAGCTAATATGCTGACTTGAAAATACTTCCTCAAGTGCCTAATTTAACAATTGTAGCGATTCACATCCATGCTTAATTAAGCTTTGCATTCTGTTCTAATGTACAGAAATAAAAATAAAATGGTGTTTTTCCACTGACTGGCTTATTACCAAGGGTGTCAGGTACTCATATAAACCTGAAAATCTAAATAGCTATGAGTTACTCCTATCTCTTATCTCCCCAAATCTTGTTTTGAATAAACTTTTGCAATTTTGTGTCAGCTTTTTGCCAGTGAGGCTGTTAATCTTACGAGAGTTTTATTTGCATCTTCAGAAAGATACTTTGATATGAAGAAGAACCAGTGCAAAGAAGGCTTGGATATTTACAAAAAATTTCTAGCCAGAATGACCAAATTGTCAGAATTCCTCAAAGTAGCAGAGGTAAATACATTTACATCTATGGAGAGGTTATTTATTATTGAGCTGTCTGTACTTGTGCAGTATATTCATAATGACAAATTCATAAACAGAGCAATCTGTGCTTATAACTTCACTATCATAGAATCATCAGGGATTGGAAGGGACCTCGAAAGATCGTCTAGCCCAATCCCCCTGATGCAGCAGGATCACCTGCACCAAGTCACACAGGAACACATCCAGGGGGGTCTTAAACATCTCCAGTGAAGGAGACTCCACAGCTTCCCTGGGCAGCCTGGTCCAGTGCTCTGTCACCCTCACTGGGAAGAAGTTCCTCCCAATATTTATATGGAACCTTCTATGTTCCAGCTTACAACCACTGCCCCTCATCCTATCACTGAGAACAGCCCAGCTCCATCCTCCTGACACCCACCCCTCACATATTTATAGACATTAATGAGGTCACCCCCTCAGTCTCCTCTTCTCCAATCTAAAAAAATCCAGCTCCCTCAACCTTTCCTCATAAGGGAGGTGCTCCACCTCCCTCATCATCCTCGTTGCCCTACGCTGGATTCCCTCCAGCAGCTCCACATCCCTCTTGAACTGAGGGGCCCAGAACTGGGCAAAATACTCCAGATGTGGTCTCACTAGGGCAGAGTAGAGGGGGAGAAGAACCTCTAATGATCTGCTAACCACCCTCTTTTTCTGATCCACCCCAGGATGCTGTTGGCCCTCTTGGCCACAAGAGCACACTGCTGGCTCATGGTCATCTTCCTGACCCTCAGGTCCCTTTCTCCTACACTGCTAACTATACAAGGAAATGGTCTACAGATGGGGTACCTTAAAGAATGAGGATATCCATTAACATAAACCTTGGGTATCCTTTTATTAGCCAGACATACAGTAGACTTTCTGAGTTCTTGTTATAAATTTTGTGATACAAAATGTATGAGCTGAGTATATACAGTGCTCTCCAGTAAGCAGTGGGGGTGTTTCTAATGCTCCTGTAAGCTTTTCTGCATCATCAAAAGGTCTGGATAAAAAGCCATGTTGGCTTTGAGACGCAGTTTAGTGCACTTGTGATTTGTAAGGTGTGTTCTAGTGAAGCTGGTTCCAGTTCAGAAAGTTGTGAATTTCAATTTTTAATGTGTTGGTTTCTGTTCAAAGTTCAGACAACACTGTTTTTTCTTTCATTACATGTACAATAAATGTACATTTATTCTCTTTTTTATTTTGTAAACGCAGCAAGTTGGAATTGATCAGGGTGACATTCCAGATCTTACTCAGGTCAGTGTATACTTATCGTGTCAGTTAACCCAATTATTTTGTTTGTGTTTTGAGAGGTTGGTGTGTACCCTGCTAATCATTCCTCTTGAGAATGTGTTCTGTGCATGGATGGATGGGAAATATGTGTGGGCTCTTTTCCCAGGGATTAAGTGTACTCAGTACTCGTACTTCTCATTTCTTAACATCTTTTTATTGTTTAAAGCAGTAAAATTCAGAAAATAGTTTCAAGAACTTACGGTTGTTTTCACAGAGCATTCACTGGCACATGCCACAAGCATCTTGCCATGCTTGGAGGAAAACCCTCCATTTCACTGTAACCTAATGTCTTCCAATGAACTTTATTACAGTTACCTAGTTCAGTCAAGGTTTGGATTTTTTTTTTTTCTCCTTTCCTCGAAGTCTGAACAGATTTGATGTTCCTGTATCAACAGTAGTACAGGGGACATACACAATACAGGTTCTGATCCAAAATAGCACAAGAGCACAAAGTTACTCTTTGCAAGTTCCTTAAGTTCACGGGGACACTGTATTTTTGATCTAGGAGCAACCCAACAGGACAGATGTTTGTTATTCTTCCTGTAATGCTGTGAAACCTGATGGGTAGAATAAATAGTGGTCTGTCGGGAGTTAAACTAGAGTGTCTTTGAGGTCTGGAGTATTCAAACTGAGTCAGTATGAAATAGTTAAATTCTAATGTGTAAGCCTTGAACTGTAACATGTAATCCTATGCTACCGTTATAAATTATAGGCTGACCATGAGAAGCATATCTACTGTGAAGCTTTGCCTCAACTTCATCAGTGTCTTTTTAATATGGAAATCAAATTAAACCACTAACTTCCATTATTGGTTGTTTATTACTGCCTACAGGATGATTTCTGTCTGAAGCCACGCACGTTTTAGAGTCCAAATCTGTCATACTTACTCCTAGTAATTAGTAGTAATGCCTTTGAGAACTTGCAGGCCTTTGTAGTAGATTACCCTGTAACCAGCAGTGTAAGAGCAGGTAACAAGTGAAAGTGATGTTCTCTATTGGTATTTGATCTTGGCATCTTACTCTGCCTGTTGTTGGTACTGCAGCATTGGGCTGGGCTGGGTTGTGCTAATCAAATTACACTCACCTGAGTTTACACCTTACTGGCTTGGTGTGCACTTGCCCAGTTAATTGGGTTATTATATGGCTCTTGAAAGCAGGGGGTTTTTTATGTTATGAGAGCGGGAAATTGATCTTCCTTTTGCTGCTTTTTATGTCAGAAACTTTCAGCGAGCAAGCCCCTTTACATCTACTCTTTTCACAAGTTGTTTCTGGTAGCTCAGGATTTTGGCTGTAAGTGCACTCATAAATGAAAGAGATCTCTGAACTGTGGTGCTAGGTGTCCCCATTTCCTGTATGTGGGCAATTTTGGTGCCATTGTCCAGCATTCTGCTTCCATAGAAAATATTGTGGGATTTAATGAGTTCAATAATTGTACATTAATTTAGAGTCACATTCAAAGAATTTGCTGCAATTTCTTAATTCTTAAGCTTTCGCAAAAACTTGCTTTCACTGTGTTTTTGTTTCCAAAAAAAGTTCTGACAGGATCATGTCTTTTGTTTCTGGTCTGGTCTACAGTATTTACGTTTTTTCCAAATGTTTTAAGCTTCTAGTCTGTATTCTGGATATTCTGGAATATGCACATTTCAGAATTTCCTTAAGCTGTTCTTGTCAATGATTTTATTTATTCAGAGGATTATTATTGCTGCTACTGCGTCATTTGTTTTCATCCTTGGTTCTAATGTTCACAGTACTGCCAGTTTTTTGCCAGTTCCTGTAAAGAAAACTTTCCTCTTAGGTGACTTGTGTAGCGCTGGAGTTGTCTCCTTTCTGCCTGTGTTATGCATTTCATGAATACAACTGGGCCTTGTCCTCTGTACAGATGTTAGTCTGTCTTTGAGGGTGGGAGGGAGGCCAAGTCACAAAACACAGCCTTTTTCAAGTCCTACTGTCTGTATTAGCCTAGGCATCTTTTTTTGACATAAGTCTAAGATCTGCTCACGTATTCGATGTTTTGTTGGATGTTTGCAGCAATGAAAACGTTCAGAGAAGTTACTATTTTGCAGTTGTAGGCTTTATGGCTGAGGAGGGTGTTGAGAGGTTTTTAGAAACAGGTGTACAATCTGCTTTTCCAATCAGAAAAACTTGAGTGGCCTTGAAAAGAAAAAAAGACTGGAATTAGAGTACAGTCTCTTGATAGGAACTCTCTAGCAGTGCTAATTCTCATGCAATGCCTTCAGCAAACTGTTACTCTTCCCAGAAGGTAGAAGTATGGGAGGGTTTGATTGGATTGTCCCTGGTACTTCTCTGGAAATGTATTTCAAAATGTTGCCCCTTAGAGTTTAGCTGTCTAGTTTGAGCACTGAATTTATTCCTGACCAATTGTTGAGATAACTACACTGTCTTAGCTTTACCTAACTCTATTTATAGAAAGAAATATCAGCTCGGGCCTTAACTTTAAGCCAGCAGACTTACAGGATTATTTTAATTGCTTCTCTTGTAGCTTAGCTTGACCTTCACTGAGTGTGGGAAGCTAGAATTATGCTCAGTGTTTCAGAGGGGAACTTGCCAAAGCCTTGTGTGATTAATATTTTTCCTCTTTCCAGGAAGTGCTTAGGTCTAGCTTTTGCTACAGAAGGACTAGCAAGGGCAAGCTTGTTTTTTTTCCAAACTATGCCTATCGTGTCTGTTCTACCTACAGACAGTTGGCAAGTGGTGAGAGAGCCTTAATGTCTCTGAAACCCTGCCAGATGAAGAAGACTGAGCTGGCAAGTAGATTAAAACTTTGGAGGTCTATTCCCTTCCTCTCAGTCTGCAGTAGGATTTATGGAGTATGGTCTATGTAGTTAAAAGCCAAGAGAGCAATGTGGCTACAATAGTGTCTATCTAATTTCACAGGCTGGAAGTTGTTTTTAGAGAGTGATTTGGAGAAATGTTACTTCCTACTAAGACTGTAGTCACGATGAGTTCAATTTTATTCTGAGTTTTAAGCTGCTTCCTTCAATATGTCAAACCATGACAGAGAAGTATTTCTGTAGCAGATACAAGTAGATGGCAGCAAGAAGGTGCATTATGATGGGCACTTTTCTCTGGTTTTATGTAGGGCCTAAGGCAGCCCTGGAGTGCCTTAGTCTGTAGATTTTAAAATTGCTTTTTTTGGTTACCTATCAGGTAGTCTTCAACTTGGTACTCAATAAAAGCTATGGCTGTGCTCTCAAAAGTTGAGAGTATTTGAGTATTGACTACCTAAAACCCATGTAGGTGTCTCAGCCATTAGCTGAGGTGTCCTAGTGCCTGACATCCTGCTTGATTTCAGTGACCAGAAGTCTGTTTGTTGGAATCTTCTTCACTGGAACCTTCTTTGTTGCTTTAAAAACAGCTTAATGTTTAAAACCTTCTCATGAGCAACACATTTTCCTGAGAGGTGAATCCAGCAAAACACTTTAAACAGAGGGTGCTAGTTTCTACTGTTTTAGGCTTCCAGAGGTTTTGGAGTGATTAAGTTGGTTTACTCTGTAGTTTTATGTGGAATAGCTACTCACTCTGCAGTAGTGCTGTTGGCATCAGGTTGGATTTGATGGTGTGGACTATTTTTTGTCAAACCAAATATCCCACTGTAGTAGCCTTTGACTGTAAATATTTGACTGGAAGTGATTGGCTGCTTCTTATGGAGGAATGGGGACTGAAAATGCAGAGGCTTGATTTTGGTACTTCTGTGGGTTAAAGGAGTACTGGTTAGTCAGCTGTGGTTATTCTTGCTGAAAGCAAGAATGCAGCTTGTGCACATGGAAGCAGACTGCTGGGGGGAATCCTGCCTCCTTGGCTCTGCAGTGCCAATCCTGCTAAAGAACCACCACTGGGGAGATAAAATCCAGATGTGCAGGATGTCCATGAAAGCCAAAGGCACAATTATTGGTGTGAGAGTTTGTTTGCTTTCATTGGATGAGGAAACTAATCTATATACTAAACAACGATGTGTTGTCTAGAAGCAATGATTTATAAATACTTTAACTGCAGGCACCCAGCAGCTTACTTGAAGCACTGGAACAGCATTTGGCTTCGGTGGAGGGTAAGAAAACAAAAGAAGTCTGCGCTGCCAGCAGGTGAGCACTCAGCAAATTCCAGTGATGCCTCACTTAGGATTTGTTGTCTTCGTAGTCCCAGTTTCCAGGATTTTGTCATTTAGTGTTGTCCTTGAGTTTTATTCACTTCTAAATATATCTTCCTACAAGTATAAAGGAAGCAGCTAGCGTGTAGTAGTCTAATAGCTTAGTCACTTTTGAAATCTAGCTATGTCTGCTCTGTCTCATGACAGGTTTATGCTGTAATAAACCACTGAGCTAGAAGTGCCTGTGTTGTTTGTTTTAGCTTTTACTTGATTTACGTCTTTCGGCTCATTAGACTTCTGAGGTGTCTAGGTTTTGAGGCTCTTTTAACCCAAGGTTTAATGCTATTCATGTTTATAGTCAATTATCTACCTCTCAGAGCATGAATTTGTCCTAATCTGCTCATAGAAGTTCTTCAGTCCTTTCAAGAAGAGCCAAATTAGGTTAGATGCTTTGTGCTGACAGGGATTGTCGCTCTTTTGTCAAGTATGGTGTCAATATGTATGAACAGTACTTCTGACCAAAGAGTGATGCCTGTCCTGGCACAGGCAAGTGTGCAACATTGGTAAGTGCTGACAAATGTATTGGTGTAAGTAAATTTCCTAGTTGCCATGTTGCTTCTCAGATTATTTTGTGGTGATACTAGGTCGTAGGTTGGACTGGATGATCTCAGGTCTTTTCCAGCCTCAATAATTCTGTGATTCTGTGATGTTTATTTTTAAACTATTTTATTTTTGCAAGATTCTGAGGATTCTTCTAAAAATTACACCAGGGAATAACTTGAGTGCTTTATTTACAGGTGTCACTGTAATAAGTACAAACCAGCTTTGTGTGCCTCTGCCACTTCAATTGAATTGACTTCCAGTCTAGCCTATATAACACTAGAGAAAATATACATCTGCTATGTTCTATATTTTCCAATTCCTACCTGCTGAAACTTGAGGGAGTCATCGCGTGTGCTCACTCTGTTCTTTCAACAAACTCCCTGCTTAGGAATAGCTGCTTTTCTCTACCAGTGAGTAGTAGAAGAAAAGATGAGTGGAGAGGGAGTGATGCTCAACTAGATAAGGCACTCAGTGATTGAACTGTAAGTGATTGTGTATTTGACTGGTTTTCTTATTAACACTTCATTACTGTTTTCAGAGCCAATGCCCTATCCAGAGCTGTTTCCACACTTGCCGACACAGGAATGTCATTTAGCAGGATGGATGAGAAAGAAAAGCAGCAGGCATTGGAAGAGGAGCAAGCTAGGCTGCAGGCACTTAAGGTACTGTATTTCTCACAAGTCTGTATTCCAGGATGTTTTTATCTGGATACAGGACAACATTGTTTAAAATCTGGAACAGCGCAAGGTGTTAGCTTTACTGAAAGCTGAATCTGGAGTTCTGTCGTGTCCCATGCACATCAAGTGGAGCAGCTGGGAACTTCTATTGCTTTAATATCTGGAGGCACACTTGAATGATGAAATGGCTCTGCTCATGTCAACTGGAGACACATTGAAGCTGTTTGGGGTGTGCAAGTAAACTTTGATGGTAAAGCAGAGCTGTTTCATCTCTGGAGTTGCAGGTCTGGTGACGAATCTCCACTTGCCTGACTTACTGTAACCATATTTTTCAAATCTGTGCAAAATATGTTTCTTGCTACTAGCTACAGTCTTAGTGTGCCTTGCTGCCTGCTGCTGAACTGCTTCACCTTGAACCTCAGCAAGTGTTGTGATGGTGTCATTTGTGGGGTTTTGTTGGTTTTACTGTTTTCAGGAGTTGCATCAGGTATCTCCCCTCTTCTGTCTCCTGCTTTTATTCTAATAGGACTTGTTGCTGCTATAACAGAATCGTAATTAAATCAGTTGGTACAAATGTTTGTTTGGGAGTCAGGGAAGATTGCAGGCTCACTCAATGTTTTACTTGAAGAACGTAAGCAATGGGAGACAGAACAGTGCTTTGACCTGTACTGGATAAATGCAGTGGGCAGATCTGATGGCCACTTGGGGTGATTATAAGGCTCAGGTGAGAGAATGTAGAGAGGCAACTAGGAAAGCCAAGGCCTCCTTGGAATTAAAACCTTACAAGAGACGTCAAGGGCGACAAAAAGGGCTTCTTCAAATACATTGCAGGTTAAACTAAAACTAGAGGCAATGCAGGCCCCCTGCTGAATGAGGTGGGTGCCCTGGAGACAGAAGACACACAGAGAAAGCAGAGCTACTGAACACCTTCTTTGCTTCTGTCTGTACTTCTGGAGGCTGTCCTGATATCAAGCCCCAGACTGCTGAGGCTCCAGAGGAAGGTGAGACAAGAGAGGAGCCTGCCTTGGTTGATGAGGACTGGGTTAGGGGTACGCTTAGCAAACTGGATGTACATAAATCCAAAGGGAAGTCATGTTTGACCAACCTGATAGCCTTTTATGAGGGCATAACCAGGTGAATAGCTGATGGCAGAGCGGTGGACGTGGTCTGTCTTGACTTCAGTAAAGCATTTGACAGAGTCTCCCACAGCATCCTCGCCGCCAAACTAAGGCAGTGTGGACCGAATGAAGTGGATTGTGAGCTGGGTGCAGGATAGAAGTCAGAGAGTAGTAGTCAGTGGGACAGTCTAGTTGGAGACCTATGTCTAATGGAGTCTCCCAAGGGTTGGTACGGAGACCAGTCCTATTCAATCTAGTCATTAATGACTCGGATGAGGGATTAGGGTGCACTGTCAGCAAGTATGCTGATGAGACAAAGCTGGGTGGTGTCACTGACACCCCAGCAGACTGTGCTGCCATGCAGAGAGACCTGGACAGGCTGGAGAGCTGGGCAGAGAGACATTCAGTGACAGATAACAAGGGTAAGTGTAGAGTCTTGCATCTGGGCAAGAACAACCCGAGGTACCAGTATAGGCTGGGGACTGCCCTGTTGGAGAGCGGTGTAGGAGAAAGGGATCTGGGGGTCCTGGTGGACAGCAGGATGACTATGAGCCAGCAATGTGCTCTTGTGGCCAAGAGGGCCAACAGCATCCTGGGGTGGATCAGAATGGGGGTGGTTAGCAGATGGAGAGAGGTTCTTTTCCCGGTCTACTCTGCCCTAGTGAGACCACATCTGAAGTATTGTCTCCAGTTCTGGGCCCTGCAGTTCAAGATGGACATGGAGTTGCTGGAGGTAGTCCAGCATAGAGTAACAAGGATGATGAAGTGGAGCACCTCCCTTATGAGGAGAGGCTGAGGGAGCTGGGTCTCTTTAGCTTGGGGAAGAGGAGACTGAGGGGTGACCTCAATGTCTATGAATATGTGAGAGGTGGGTGTCAGGAGGATGGAGCCAGCCTCTTCTCAATGTCATCTAGTGACAGGACGAGGGGCAATGGGTGTCAGCTGGAACAGAAGAGGTTCTACATAAATATGAGAAGGAACTTCTTCACAGTGAGGGTGACAGAGCACTGGAACAGGCTGCCTGGGGGACTTGTGGAGTCTCCTTTGCTGGAGATGTTTAAAACACATCTGGATGTGTTCCTGTGTGACTTGATCTGGCAGGGGAATTGGGCTAGATGATCTTTCGAGGTCCCTTCCAATGCATAATGTTCTGTGATTCTGTGATCTGGAAGTAATGAGTGAATCAAACCTAAAATTAAGAACATAAATACATTTTTATTTTGCTGATTTAAGAGCAACACCATGTGGATATTATAAAGATGTGCATTTCTGAACAGCTGAACTGGACTGTGGAGAGATCCTAACAGTAGAGAGATGGGCCTGTGGACAGGTTTTTCTGACTAACTGCTAGCTGTGCTGATAGCTGTGTGGCTTGACTAGAAGTATCTTACTTCTAAGCAGTTATAAATAGTTAAGAATAAATACTTGAAGTCCCAAGTCCCTTAATTTTTTTTAAAGCACCTATTCTTATCTCTGGTTTCCATCTTGTTAGGACTTTACGGAAGAATTAACTTTTTTATTTCATAAGATTGTAATTGAAGTTTCATCTTGGAAAGGGCTTTCAGGACTGAAGGGTTTATAAATATAACTAAAAGGCAAACTATGTCTTATTTTTCAGGAGCAACGCTTAAGAGAGATTTCTGTAGTGTCCAATTCCACTCCCACATCTGCATCCCCAACCACCTTATCAGGCAAAAGTGTGAATACAACTGTAGCTGTTGACCTCTTTGCAGTGTCAGCACCCACAACAAATAGGTGAGAAATAGTTTGTTTTCTGAAGCAAGCAGAAATCACTGCATTGGCCTTTAGCTTTGCAATCAGCTGCCAAGTGCTGATCCTAGATACTTCTCAAGTACTTTTGAAGAACAACCTTTTGCTGAAGCTTTTCTGGAGTATTTGCAGGAACTTTGGTATCAGTCAGAAGTGCTTAATGACTAGTTTTGTTACATACAGTTGTTACTGATGGTATGAAATTTGCACCCCTACTATGGAATGTTCACACAACACAAGAATACAGTGCTTGTTACGTGTTTCTTTTTCTTGTTCAGCATGCCCAACCTTTCCAGCGATCTTTTTGATCTTCAGCCTGCATTTGTTCCAACTGTGCAGAGCACTCCAGCTATATCTACAACATCAAGCAGTGCTTGGGGAGGTGAGCCGACTTCACTGATGAAATGATGGGTGAATTCTTAGAATACAGATTCAAACTTACTTGCTTGCAGACCACTGAAAGTTTTGGATTCAGTGATTTCTAACCTTGATGGAATGTTCGTAAGAAGTTCTTTATTGCACATAACAGTAGTGTTGATGTGCAGTAGGTGGAATGAAGGATATATTCAACAGAGGAGGACAGGTAGAAGAAATGTGATTAAAACCCAAGTTGAAAAATGCAGGGAAATATAAAGTAAGCAGGTGTCACTCAAAAGATGCTGGACTAGTGTTTCCATTCCATTAATGATATTTAGTGTACATTTCATCTAAAAGGTGTTGGTGACTTCAAAGTACATACAAAAAAGCTGCTGTTCCCAGGTCCTCGGGCATGGCATGCTCTCTTCCCTTGCCTGTCCCTCAAAGGATAATGAGGACAGATGTCAAAGGACTGTCTTAAATGCTGAAATAAGGCAGGTTTAACACCACTGTAAGTGTTGATGCTTGAACAAGTGGAATGATACCATTATGAGCCACTTAAAAGGAAGATTCTTGAAGCAGAGTATCTTTTCTCTAACGTTTTCAATTGATAAATATTCTGTCATTCTCCCCTCTTCCACCCACTGGCAATACTAGAATTATTTTCCCTACATAGTTATTTTAAGTTTTATCGAAAACTAAAGTCTCATGTCTTTAACATGAGGGTCACTAGGTTGGAATATTTACAGTCTGACTTTGTCTAGAGATTCTTGTGTTCAGTTGCTTCAGTCTGTTTTTCCTTTCCATTATTTGTACTCTGTATTCTTTCCTTCACTTCTGCATCTCAAAGGTCCTTTCTCGGCTACAAATGGTTGTGTTGGTTCTCCACCTCATCTGGACATCTTTGACATGAAGCCAGTTGAAGAAGCTGTGAAATCTGTCACTCCTTTCATCAATGCTACTTTTCCATCCAAACAAACGGTGGAACTTTTTAGTGGTAAGAAACCAGCCAACCAAATTCCATGTAATTTCTTTGCAACTGGAGATCATCATCACAATAATAGTGCTAGTGATCTTGGCTAGTAGTCTTTTTGTGGCTTGGACCAATCTTCACTTTTTAAGTGAAAATGGTGAATCAGTTCCAGATACAGTAAATTATGTTTCCTTAAGGTTTTTTTCTGCAATGAAAAGAACTCATTATTTCGTTCAGCTTTCTTAGACACTGTAAAATTTGACATGTTCCTGGAAATTTTGCTGATTTCCTTCAAACTGCAACCTCCTTTCCTATTTATAATGGGGAATGCAGGAGTTACTTGAGCTTTTCAAATGTTTTAAATAAAGAAAATCCTTTTGTTACTTTTAAAATGTTTAACTTTTAACTGCAGGCATGATTTTGGGCACCCTTCTTTTTCTCTCTTAAACTGATCTTATTTTCTTTTCTCTTTTTACAAAGATGACTTTAGTGGTCATAAACCTACATATGCTTCTGTGTATCATCCTCTGACTGTTGATGGTAATTTGACTTACTAATCTTTTTTTAAACTTTCTGGTTTCACTGTAATAAGTAGTATTACTTTATGGGTGTACTCAGTTAAACTGTTTTAATTCAGGTTTTCCTCTTTCAGCTCCTCCAAGTACCACCTCTTCAACAATCAACGTGGACTTTGATGCTGTCTTTGGAGGAAAATCTACAGCACCAGAATACAGGACTACAAATGGTAAAAACCAGTTTCTGACTAATTTACACCCCAGAGGCAGCAGTTGAACAGCAATAATGCTAAATTGTTCGCAAGAACAATTACATTAATACATTTTTAAGCTGATTATGAGACTGATGAGATAACAGCCAATCAATTCAATTGTAGTGATTTACTTAAAAATTAGGTTTGACTAATCTCATATACTATGTAATAACATTTTCCTCTCTTTTTTGGGGAATGAACTCTGAACGTGGCTTATGGGATGTCTCTTTATGGGTAAGCTTCTCTTAATCTGTTTCCAGTGCTTTTGCCCTCAGTGTTTTCTATTGATACGTGATAACTAGTTCCCTCTAAGCTCTTTAAAAGGTGTAACTAGTTTTACATGCTTGTGTTACTTGAAAAATAGCTGAATTTGCATCTTTTTCTTGTGTTATTTTACTACGTACTCAAAGTCCTTGTGATCATACAGCAAAGGAACTCTTGTGTACATTGAAGGTAGAGTACTATCATAAAATCACTGCTGTGATGTGGTACAAGAACACTAAAAGCTCCATTTAGCTACAATGTAGTACTTCATAAAAATATAAGGTTAAATTACTATTCTCTCTAAGCCTTAAACTTGTGTTGAAACTCCACATATGAATACTCAGAATACTAATTGTGTTCTAGAAAGAAAATACCTCCCTGCCTTACAGATGTCTCCTATTAAACATCACATAACTGTTCTGCTAACTGTTGATTTTGTGTTCTTTGTTTAGCTGTTTCACTTTCTAGATGAGGTTTTGCAACCCACAGTACCACCACAAAGTCAAAAAACCACGCCAGCCAGCCAGCAAAGTGGAAGAATTTTGGCAAACGACCTTGATTCTTCACTTGCTAATCTAGTAGGAAGTAAGTGTCAGGCTTTTAAATTTAACTTTACCCTTTGTTACTTCTCTTGTTCCCCTGAACTAAAAATACTTACAGATTTTTGTCTGTTTCTCTTTTCACCCAGTTCTTGGCTTTGGAGGAACTCCATCCAAAAAGTAAGGACATATATGGGCATAAAATAGTCTCATGTGACCACCTGATGTGTCTCTGGCACAACATTAATATGGCAAGAGTATTAACTCTTGAAAGTAATCCGGTACCAAGGGTAGTGCTGAAACGGAGTGTTTGTCATCAGTCACCATCACACAGCTCACCTTAAGTAATTCATTTTACTTTGCAATTGCTCTAGGTAAATACTTTTGTGAAGCACCAGAAAGATCTTGCAGGCACACAAAACTCCAGTTAATCATGATGCAGTACAGTGCAGTAATGATATTTTACATGTAACGCAAAACAGACCCCCCTAGGCTACATGCTTAGTAGAACAGCAATGTCTATGTAGTTACTGAAATGCATTAATGCATGTTTTGGTTTTTGGTTATGTCATTCATCTAGCTGTTGCCTTTCTCTAAAAACTAATGCCACCATTTCTTTTTAGGTCAGATATGCAGTGGACCCAGCCTACAGAGAAAAAACTTACTGGTGGAACAAACTGGCAAGCAAAAACAAGCACATCGACCACATGGAACCCTACTCCCTTACCCACTATTCCACATATGGTAATTTCTGAGCTACTGAATTTATGCTTCGTCCTAGCTAATGCCCCTTTGCTGCTTTGAATTACTTTTAAAAGAGTAGCAGAGGTTGGCTGGGACAAGGCTGTGGGCAGAGAGGAAAGCCTGTAGGATCACTTCTCAAACTGAATGAGGTAGGGAGTTGATGCTTTGTCTCCCCACACTGTAAATTGGGTCATTAAGGACACAGAAAACCAGCCCTTCACTTGAGATGTCTGAATTCATCGTTATTTTCAATGAAAACAAATTACCCCAAACCAGAAAGCTCCTGCATATTTGAGATGCTTTCCCCTCCTGTGCACACGTGTGCACCTTTTAAGAATCCTAAGAATGTGTTTCAAGGGCAAAACTGCTGCTCCGTCCAGCTTTTGTAGAATTACCGATGCCACCATTCCTCTTGCTTTGTGTTCATAAATGAGTTGCGCGTAGTTGTGCTTATGATACTGGACTTGATTCTATCCCTTGGTTAGAACGTCCAGTTCAAATACCTCTTAAATAATTTTCTGTCCTTGCTCCTTTTGCTCTGCCAGAATGGAGTACACTATCCTGGATATGTAAGTCCATTTCTTGTAAATATGTTGGTTATTTTAAGTATTGAAACAATATGCATTTCTCAGAGTTTTATTATCTATGCTACTAGCATGCATGAGTTTATCTAAAATACCTGCATTTTCTTGATTGAAGGTACCTGCTCCTATCACGTACCCACTGACCACACCGCAAGTGCCTATGTACGGAATGGTAAGAACTGGGATTGTCTAGTATTTTTGAAAACTCCAGCTGTCTCCTCCAGTGAGTTTCATTACAGACAGTAGTATGTTCAGATCATCCTGCAACATGTACTTGTTGCTTTATAAGGTCAGTCATGTGGAGACTGATGGCCTTTGTCACACTGTGCATGGGAAGAGATGACTCTAAACTTCATACGGCAAGGGTTTTTTTAAAAGCTTTGCCTTGATTATGTGTCTGTGTCTGTATGTTTATTTCCTACTATAAATGCAATGTGAAAAGATACAACTCCTAGAGTTCGTTTGAATTTTTATGTAGCTTTTGTGTGGGGTTTTGTTTTTTCTGACAGGGACCTCCTCAGGTTGGAGCTGCTCCTTTGATGACACCTCAGTCGATGATGTATACACAGCCTGGTCTAAGGCCAACAAATCCTTTTGCACCTGTTTCTGAAACTCAGGTGAACTCTCTTCTTGAGATCACATTGAGACTTTAGTCTCGGTAAAAGTAACTGAGTATTTTGTGAAGGGCTGCTAATGTAGTTCTGGCTTTGAAAGTTCCTCAACAAAAGGCAGCAGCTTTTGCTGGTGAGGAAGCAAGTTCAGATGCTGAGAGCGTGCAAATGTTAGAAGCAAGCAAGAAAGAAAAAGTTGACATTTTAGTGGCTAACTTCTCACTGTATCTGTTAAGAAAATGTGAGTGGTGAAGATATACAAAATTTAGACTTGCTATGACATTGGCTGGATGTGTGGCTCAGTCATGCTGCCTTACGGCAGTGGTGAAACCTTTCTTGAAGGATGAGGTTGTGGGGAGAGGAAGCTGGCGTAGACAAGAGATCACTGAAGTTGCAGAAACTCTGCACTCCTGTCATCCAGACACCGATCGTAATGTTACTGGGGGATTTTTGTCAGTGTCGAAACCTGTAACGTGTAAGAACAAACTAGCTGAGCAAGTTGGTAATTCTGAAATGCTGAGAAGCCAAGTGTTACGTACGTGGCATTAATGTGTGGTCTTTGTTTCACAGATACAGTTTATGTAGAGCCGCCAAAGCAGCAAGATGTGAGAGCAACCAAATACTGGTAAAATAAAGGACTGAATTTCAATCTTTCCATGATGTGTTCCTAAACAGGGCATCGGTTTGTTCCCTGTATAAATACAATGTTATTTTGAATTGCAATGCTTTAGGGATTCTTGTTTATAACAGTCACTGCAGTGTGAAAGTCATGTTTGTTCACAGATTTCTTTCTTCTTGGTAAACTGCTCAACAGAAAATTGTATTGAAGTTGACTCGGAAGGTACAGGCTGAGAAGAGGGGGTTACATGGTTGCTCTACAACCTTACTCATCAGTGGATTACCAAAAGAAGTTAACTGAGGATGTCAAAGCCATTCATTTTCTCCATAACTTCTGTGGCTGTTGTAACCAAGACACAACACAAATGAAGTTGAGCAATAAAATTCTTACGTGCTCTGATAAACACTCTCATAGAGGAACGCTTGCTTTATCGTAAGGCCACTGTTGTGTGAAATCAGACAGCTTTTTCACAGTACAATAGCTGATAGTAATTCGCAAACTTTATAATGTGAGTTTGAAATGCTGTGAATCAACAAGTTATATACATATTACATATATATATATATATAAGGTTAAAATAATCAATTGCTCCGTTGGTATGTCAGTGTTACATGGCTAACTGAAAGAGCCAGCCTCTGATATGGGCTGAAAGTCCCTGATGGAGTAGGGGAAAACAAGTGCGTCACGAAGCAGCATGCGCAGCCTCCAGCGGGTGACCGTAGCTGTGCTCACGGCAAGTGGTAGCATCTTCCATAGCTCAAAGAGGAGTAGCTTTGGGAACCAGTGTTGGTATCTCCAAAAGCAGCAAATCTGAGCAGCTTGAAATATCTTGTTGCTAAAGTCAAGAGATCCATTTTCTTTTTTAAAAAGTCCATTCAACCAAAAGAAGCAAATGTTGCGGTAGCAGCAAACTGTCCAAACTCCCCAGCTGTAGAGAATGGCTTGTGCTGCTATTCTGAAATAAGAACTGTAAAAGTAATTATTTTTAAAAGTGTAAATATTTGCAAACTTTTAGATAATCTTTTTCTTTGATGCTGCAGTAACCTTTTTTGTCTTCTGTAGTAATTTCAAGGTGAAAAATCCTACATGAAGAAATCCAGACTCTTTTTGAGAGGAAAATCTTTTAAATCAAATGAGTTATTCATGATGGGCCGTGTGTGTACCGACTGCTGGCACATCTTTTGTATTTAACCATCTTCCTCCAGAACTGGAATTGGCTATGGAAATGCCTTATCTTGTATTTCTCAGTGTTGCATTAGAAAGTGTTAAAAGAATTTAAAAACCACAATTAATATCAAGTAAATGTAATGAGGGGCAACCTTTCTTCCAGAAGTGTTGTGGCAGATTACAATGAAAAGCAATCCTGCCAAGTAGAATTGCTTCTGTTAATGATTAATATAAACACTGAGTTTTCAAGAAATGAATAGTTATTGTTACAATAACTAGACCCCCAGAGCAGCATGTTTTTATTTCTTCTGGGGAGTCTACAACCACAGAAATATCTGAGTTTCCCTGTAAATAAAAATAGGCCTGAAAATCTTGTCACACTGTCCTGTCAAGAGAACTTGTAAAATGCACCACTTCCCTCAAGGTGGGAACAAGCCTTCTCTTTTTCTAAATGCAGAATTAATTCTGCCCAAGAAGTGCAAAAGCAGTGCTGTTTAACCCTAGGGAAATACTTTTTCCAGAGTGAAAACAACTCAAAAGAAACACACAAACCATCTCCCAAGCCCTGGAATCTGTAATTGCAAACTTGCTGGGAAACAGCACGTTGCAGAAATGTGAAAGTGGGAGGTTCTGCATGCAGAGTGATTTTTTTTTTTTTTTCTTTTTTCCTGTTTTTAAAGTATTTGGATGGCTGTACAGCAGTTCAGTGTCCACATTCAAATTACAAAGGGCTTCAAGCTTTAATGCACCTCTCTTGGGTTCAACAATTGTACAGTTTCAGCCAATGAGTTCTTCAGTGCCTATAGCTACCTTCCATGTGACAAGGGAATCGATGCCGTTCAGAATGCATCATTGTGTTGAGGGGACTGTTTAAGGAATCATGAATTCCCTTGATTTGTTCAGCATTGAGGAGTCTTGAGTTCAAATTAGACCAGGACATGTCATAATCAAGATCTGGGCATTAATGACAGAGCTAAGAGCACTACAGTCAGGTACTTTCTAGCATTGTAAGCTGTTAGGTCTCTCTCTCATCCCGAGTTGTGTAAGTAATGATCCGTTACTTTAATAAAATATGCAAATAAATGCCTGGCAAACAGTATATATTTGTTATAACATTATTGCAGAGCATTCTGAGAGTCTGGAATGTCCGTTGCTCAGAAATGGATTTAGTAGTAGGTGTAGTTTGCACTCCTTGTGACTTGCTCTAGATTTTGTAATGGTTCTTTGGTGTGCTTCCTTGTAGCAAAGCTGTCAGATACCAGTTTATTTAGTATTTGAAAAGGAGAAACAGCCACAGAGTACATCCTAAAAACTTTATCAGCTACCTTCTTTTAGCCTCATTTAGAATGATTTGATGCATTCAAACAGTTTTCAGATTGACCCTTATGCAGGACCAACTTCTTTTGCCAGCCTCTTCCTTGAGCATGTGCTGGCAAGTGTCAAATGGCAGAGCACTGTGTTTGAAATAACAAGTTAAAAATCAAGGGCTTGGGATGCTGTAAAGGCTTTTATGGCTCAGAACCTGTTCTTCAAAAAAACCACTCTGAAGACAAAGGTTGTTCTTGAAGGGTAACTGGTAGCCCACAAGTGCTGCGGGTAGCAGTCGTGATGAGTAAAAAAACACTGAAAGGATATGTATATACATGTGACTTCCCCTTCTGCTTTTTTCCAAGTTCTTTGACCAGACTCCTGTTCTGAATACTTCAGAAAGCCCGTCGCAGGTGTCACTCCGTGTCTGTTGAGCAAGGAGCAGGCCGTGCATTATGCCGTGCGCTTTGCGTCGTTGTATTTTAGTGGGTCACTCAAGCCTAACTGCTGGGACTTGATGCTGCTGCAGGGAGGCTGTTGATTGTGGGATTTACCCTGAAATACCTTCTGGGGGAGTGTGCAGAGGTTGCTTGTGTTAGGCCTGTGTTGGACTTGAACAGGTACCTTTCTTTAAGTGACTGGGGTTTTCTAATGCTCTCTAGGTGTACTTTGACTTTGCATCAAAGAAGTTTTGTTGAATTGTGTTTACTATCTTTTACTGGACACGTGTACTAGAGAAATCTCAGTTCTGTGCACGTGGTGGTGGGATGCTTTTAGGTAAAAATTAACAAATGGACTGTTGTTTAAAAAAATAAACACTGTAAAACACCAACAAAAAAAACCTGAGTACAAGATTGAATACAGGGTGTGTCCCCATGTGGGTTTTTTGATGTGATGCAGGGAGGGTGGGGTCACGATTAGAGTAGTACGCACTGTGGATCGGTGCTTCATCTGTACATACAAAGGAAAACTTTTGTTTGGGGTAGTTTGTATTGTAAGGACAACATCTAAAGGCACTGTGTATGGGTCATTTATTTACGTTTAAAAGATTATATTTTTGCGCAATGGAAACTGTACGTGTTCTCATTTGTACATTACCCATAGCTTGGAGTAGAGAAATCCTGTCGCTGTTACTCTGCGGATGTATCTGCTTTGTCACTGCACTGCTGCTTCGTGCAGAGTCTCATCACCATTTATTTAAGGAGACTGCAGTAACTGGTAGTGTTACAACGGGAATTGTAACATCAGATCTCTGGGGTATCTCAAACGCGTAACCTTGCGATTCAGTTTAATCCGTCATCAAAAGTTTGGCTGGAAATTTCGTCTTGGAGCAATGACAACACAGGTGCTGGAACAGATTTCCCTCACCCCAACCCACACTTTACATTATTTATTTAATAGGTCTTGTTTTGTATGTTACTTTTTTTCCCCATAACAGGTTTGTGCCTTTTATTGGATATTTATTTAAAAGGAGCTACTATAATTTAGGTGTTTGGGCTTTTTTCAGATGTCGTCTTGTACAGCTGTTCCTTTACATGAGTTCCTTCATTTTATAAGAACACAAGAGTGCGTGGAAAATATACTAGCCACAAACTGGAAAAAACAAAACAATTTTGAGGGTTTATGTTCTAAGAATTAATAATTTTTTTAAAAGAAGCCTAAGCACAAGACTGGCTGTGTTGATACTTTAACTGTGGAACTTCACAATTTGTTAATACACAAAACTGCTTTGTTTTTTAAAAAAACTGCTCATATCCAACTATTTGATGAAACAAGTTTTGGAAAAAAATAAACTTTGGCACATGTAAGGGGTGTGTGTGTCTGTGTCTGTGTCTGGTCATTCCTGACCTTTATTGGTCATCTTGGCCTTGGCACCGGCTGCCCAGCGAGGGGATTGGGTCACCATCCCTGGATGTGATGGTTCACAGTTGTGAAGATCTGGAGCTCAGGGACAGGGCTTAGCAGTGGCCTTGGAACAGTTGGGTTCATGGTTGGACTCAATGATCTGAAAGGTCTTTTTCAACCTCAGATATTTGAATCTTCTATCATGTGGTGTTCTCTGAGGCTTTGATAATAGTGGTAGCAAGTTATAAATGCTGTGCTGGGTTAGTTACTCTTCTGTGTTCGTACTGAGTGTGTTGTGATGCCCTATGCAAACGATCACAGTAACTTGACTCCATCAGCTGACGAGATTTCCGTTGAACAGATTTTCTGTTGGGACTCAGCGACTGGTTTTTCCTGTGCAGGGTTGACTGGCTGTGAGTTTAGGGGGCAACGGAGAAGAAGCTAAATTCTTGGTATGATAGTGGCGTGACACTAAGCTCTCCTGAAAGGGGGTGTCTTGGAATTGATGAGGTGAGAGACTCAATAACTGAAGTTACTAAGCAGGGGATATCTCCACCAAGAGTTACACGTGCCGATTGCAAGTAAAGGTCAGGATTCTGTTACAGTGATGGTACACATTCATGATAAACTGATGTAATTGTTTTACATATTCAGTACTTTTCTGAGAACCCACTATCATAGAGAGTGGGTTAATATGTACAATGCATTAAATATGTTAATAACAAAAGGAGGACCAGGGAAAATCTCCATCCTATTTTGTATTCTGGTTGAAGCAGTAAAGGTTGGGGGTTGCCTTGGTTGCAGCGACCACAAGATGGTGGAGTTCAGGTTCTCGTGTGGCAGGGACAGAATAGCTACCAGAACCACAACCCTGGACTTCAGGAGGGCCAACTTTGGCCTTTTCAAGCCATTGCTAGGGGAAGTCCCATGGGACAGGGTACTGGCAGGCAAGGGAGCTCAGGACAGCTGGCTAACATTCAAAGACTGCTTTCTTGCAGCACAAGAAATGAGTATCCCAACAAGGAATAAGTCGAGGAAGGGGGCCAAAAGACCTG
>VXBP01000413.1:214474-228312 GCA_013400115.1 Rhinopomastus cyanomelas
GAGGTTCTTCTCCCCCTCTACTCTGCCCTGGTGAGACCACACCTGGAGTATTGTGTCCAGTTCTGGGCCCATCAGTTCAAGAGGGATATGGAGCTGCTGGAGGGAGTCCAGCGTAGGGCAATCAGGACAATGAAGGAAGTGGAGCACCTCCCTTCTGAGGAGAGGCTGAGGGAGCTGGGTCTCTTTAGCTTGGAGAAGAGGAGACTGAGGGGTGACCTCATTAATGTCTACAAATATTTGAGGGGTGGGTGTCAGGAGGATGGAGCTGGGCTGTTCTCGGTGTCATGTAGTGATAGGACAAGGGGCAATGGTTGTAAGCTGGAACATAGGAGGTTCCACATCAACCTGAGAAGGAACTTCTTCACAGTGAGGGTGACGGAGCACTGGAACAGGCTGCCCAGGGGGGTTGTGGAGTCTCCCTCACTGGAGATGTTCAAGACCCGAGTGGACAGGTTCCTGTGTGACTTGGTTTAGGTGATCCTGCTGTTGCAGGCAGATTGGACTAGATGATCTTTCGAGGTCCCTTCCAATCCCTAATGATTCTATGATTCAGAGAGAAACTTAGTAACAGATGATGCAGAAAAGGCTGAGGTCCTCAATGCTTGATTTTTCTCATTCTTTAGCAGTGGAACTCTGTTGCCAGGACAATGGCCTCATGAGCTCAGAGGTACAGGGGAAGCAGAATGAAGCCATCACAATTGACAAGGAAGTGGTCAGCGACTTGCTACACCACTTAGGTGTAAACAAGTCTGTAGGGCTGGATGGGTTGCACCCGAGGGTGCTGAGAGAGTTGACAGATGTGCTAGCCAAGCCACTTTCCATTATTTACTCGAAATCCTGGCTAGCTAGGGAGGTGCCAATGGACTGAAAGGTGGCCAATGTAACACATTTACAAGGAGGGCAGAAAGGAGAATCCAGAAAGCTATAGACGTGTCAGTCTGACCTCGGTGCGAGGGAAGGTCATGGAACACAACATCTCAAGTGCCATTGCACTTCACATACAGGACAATCAGGGGTAGGGAGGCTCTTCAGAGAGACTTGGATAGATTGGAGCAATAGGCCAATGTTAATGGCAGGAGCTTCAATAAGGAAGGTTCCTGTACTTGGGCCACAACAACCCCATGCAGAGCTACAGGCTTGGGGAGGTGTGGCTGGAGAGCCGTGTGGCAGAGAGGGACCTGGGGGTTCTAACTGACCCAAGATGAAGGGGAGCCAGCAGTGGCCAAGAAGGCCAATGGCATCCTGGCTTGTATTAGAAACAGTGTGGGCAGTAGGAGTAGGGAGGTTCTTGTCCCCTGCATTCAGCACTGGTGAGGCCACATCTTGAGTATTGCGTCCAGTTTTGGGCACCTCAATACAAGAGAGATGTGACGGTGCTGGAGCACGTGCAGAGTAGGGCAGCTAAGCTGGCGAGGGACTGGAAAACAAATCTTGGGAGGAAAGACACAGAGAGCTGGGGCTCTTTAGTTTGGAGGAGGCTAAGAGGAGACTTCATCACTCTCTACAACTAACTGAAAGGACATTGTGGAGAAGCTGGTGATGGTCTCTTCTCACCAGCAATTAGTGATAGAACAAGAGGGAATGGGTTCAAGTTACAAGGTAGGTTTAGACTTGATAGAAGAATTTTTTCACAGAATGGCACTGGAATGGGCTTCCCAGGGAGGTGGTTGAGTCGCCAACCCTGGATGGAGGATTGGACTAGATGATCTTTCGAGGTCCCTTCCAATCCCTTATGATTCTATGATGTTTTTAAAGATTGTTTGGATGAGGTGTTGAGGGACATGGTTTAGGGGTGAACTGTCAGGGAATTACGAGGTGGGATCAACTGACGGTAACGCATCAGAAGTCCTAAGTCATTTATTGCTTGTTATACACTGTCTTTTATACTCCAAAGGCTCTCCAAGCATGAGCTCACACACAGATCAGGAATTCTCTGATCGGTGTAAGACCCTGTTCACGCGTCAGGCACATCAGGCTAATACACTGTGAGTGGCCACCCAAAACCCATGCAAATCGACCTCCAAATGTTACTGTACCATCCTGCTTCAGCACCTTTCTCTTCTTCCCACAGCCAGTATAGAAACATCCTGCTTTAACTCTCACGGCCCTCCTTATCTTGAGCCGACCTTCAAAACCTTTTATATCCCTGGTCTGGATGGGCCACATGTCCCTGCTCTTTGAAATACATTCCCACAGTGAACTCGTAAGGTAGGGTAGATGGTTGAACTCGATGATCCCAGGGGTCTTTTCCAACCAGAGTAATTCTGTGATAGGCATACGCCTTCAATGCATGTACAGTTGAGGTCTTCAGTGGTCACAAAGAGGGGGGTGCTGGTGGTCTTCTCGATGAAGGCTGGTTGCCTGTCTCACCTCATAGGAACGCGGATGTGCTGGTTTTATCAGGCCTTGTTCATTTCTGAACTCCTTTGGGTCATTCTGCTCTTTACAGCCCCTATTGTGGCAGCAGCCCATCCCACACTCAGCAGCTCTACATGTTCCTGTTCCTCCTCTTTTCCATGTCAGTTTTCCCGTATCAGAAGCTAAGAATCTCTCCTGGCTGGAATAGACCTCCGGGCTGTTCCTGTTCACCCCCGGATCCAGTACGGCCGGGTCGCCGCTCGTTCACGGGCTGCTGTCCCAAATGCAGTGGGATGGGCAGTGCCCAGCACGTCGTTGGCTTTGTAGAGCCATTACGGTGCAGAGGCATGAGCACTGTGTTCCGAGGTGCGCGTTGCCGTGCAAAAAGCCTCGCCGTGACCACCCAGCAGCTCGGAAGGCTTTAAGGGGGCAGTTTCATCGGCCGGAGGTGCCCGTGGCCCGCGGCGGGTTCTTCCTGCTCCACTCGGCCGCACCCCGAGCACTCCACGCCGCGCGCGCGCACCTAGCCCCACCCACCCCGCTCCCCGACAGCCTTTGCGCCATCGCTCAAGGCCCGGCGGCCAATGGCAGCTGCGGCGCGCGAAGCTGACGCGATGACGCAAGACCGCAGCGTCCCGGTGGAGGCCGCGCCCACACCGTCGGTTCCCCAAGATGGCGGCGGCCACCAGCGGCGAGCTGGGCGGCGGCGAGGCGGCGGCGGGCGCCAAGCGCGGCCCTCTAGGGATCCCCGAGGCTGTGTTCGTGGTGAGCGGGCAGGGGACGGCGAGCGGGCGGGAGGAGGGGCCGCGCTTCGGGCCCGGCCCTGCCAGGCGGCTCTTGCGGCGTGGCGGGGCCTCGGCCTGGCGGGCGGGGCCTGGGCAGCGCGGGGAGCGGCCCNCCCCCCCCCGCCGTGTTCGCGCGAAACAGGGTCTGCTCGACTAGCCTGCTGAGGCGGGGAAGCGGCTGCACCCTCCCTGAGCCACCCGGCCCTGCCCGTGGGCTCAGCACCCCTCCGCGGGCCGCTTCTTTTCCCTCCCAACTGAACAGGATCCCTGCATGGGGTCGGAGACGCCTCAGTGCTGCGCCCGGGAGTTGCTTCACTGTGATTCTGGATCGGTTCATTCTGCCGCAAACCCAGACCCCCTGCCTTACCTTTATGGTGTTCCAGTGGTCAGCTCACAAGCGGTGACTGAGCTGTCCTGTGACAGACAGTAAGATCCTTGTGCTTTCATCTCTGATAACCCAGCGCCTTTCTAGCATCATATCATAATCTTCTTGACTGTTGTGCAGAATCACTCTTGAGAAGCTACCATGGTGTCCGGCTTGGATTTCTGACTGCTGTGTCTCAGAAAGCAGGCAGAACTTGTTCATCCAACTTTGCAAAGTTATTTCAAAGCATTTAGTAATTTTGTTGGCTGGTTGAAAAGAAGGTTTCAATGACATCACATCAAAATTATGCGTTGTACTCCTTCTGCTGTAAGGTGGCTCATGGTGTGCTGCTTTATTTTGTCTGATCAATAATTATTGATCATGATGGCTGTACCTGGCTGCCTCGGGTCATCTTAAAATGTCAGTGCCTACCCTGAGTGCTGAGTTCTTCATGCTGCTCTGTTCCTGAGAATCAATTAGACTGGAGTGGGTTTTTTTTGTCCTGAAATCTCTAGCAGAGTTGTTTGGGCTGGGCAATCAAGTGCACTTATTTCAGGGTATCCACTTCAGACTTCTTTAAGGTTTTTTAATAATTTTTGGGGCCTGGCAAATTGTGCTGGGATGTAAAACCACTGCTGCCTGCTGCTGACTTCCTTCAACCCCCCTTGTGTACATGGAAGTGAAAGGAAAAAGTCTTGGCTTCAGCAGCCCTATGAGACCTCGATCATGGTGACAGGAGACCCTGTGGTCTGTAATGACTCTGCAGGGAGCAGGAGGTGGAACAAGGGGGTCTGTCACAGCCCCCATTTTCATGCTGGTAGCTTTCCATACAGTTCATGATTGATTCTATATTGTTCCCTTTTAGATACTTTGGTCAGAAACACCTCTTGTGCTGTGCTGTGCCTCCAGAGAGAGCTCTGGGGGTCGTGCCTTAGTTCTGTGATACTCCTTGGTCCTTCATAACCTTTTGTCTGGATCTGAAGCCCATTGAAGTTTCCCATTTCTCAGTCTGGAGATGTCTTCACAGGGGAGCTCCTCAGTGATGATCTTGAATGGAGGAGTTAAGGCACTTTTATTCAAAATTAGGGTACACTAAGACATTTGTAATGGTATCTTACCCAACAAAGTGAAAATACAGGTGTCCTGAGGGTCATTCTTCATTACAGACTTACTTTCTTCAGAAAATAGGTTAGTGTTTCTAAATCTCTGTACTCTCTCACAGTGATAGACTTCCTGGTTGCTTGCTTGAGGTTCCCCACCACAAGCCTCACACCAATCCCATCTGCAGAGATACTTTGTTTAAGGGTCTTGTTTCAGTTAGATGTTCTTCAAACCCTTTGTGGTAGATGCCTTTCCTTAGGCATCAAGCTGGAAGTCTTTCTGCCTCTCGGGATCTCAGGTAGCGTTGAACGCTTACTCAGGGGTTCAGCGGAGTCTAAAAACCACTACAGACAGAACTTTGGTTCTAGTTTCTTTTGAGCTGTTCTTGCTTAGCAAGTGTGTGAGCAGAAGGGCAGGGGCTGTAGACCTGAAAATGTAGCTCTCTTGTATTGTCCATGTGTGCCCATGGGTGGAGGTAGCTCTTTATTTGGGAAA
The DNA here is from genome assembly GCA_013400115.1 of Rhinopomastus cyanomelas. Classification (NCBI taxonomy): domain Eukaryota; kingdom Metazoa; phylum Chordata; class Aves; order Bucerotiformes; family Rhinopomastidae; genus Rhinopomastus; species Rhinopomastus cyanomelas. The sequence goes on from VXBP01000413.1 coordinate 219,578, forward strand.
AACACCAGGCCACATGGAACTGTGCTCTCCTGTCAGGGCTTCTGTGCAGAGTGTGTGTGTGACTTCAAGTTTGCAGAGAACATGATACCGTTGCACTGTACAGCAGTGGTGTTTCATCAGGCAGTTTCCTTCCTAAGAAGGTAGAGATGAGTTCCAGCATGTCCTTGCAGAACCTGTAAGATGATTCTGTAGTTGAGATGCTGCACACCGTGCCACGTAGCAGGGATTCCAATAGCATTGACACTCAGCTCTGCTACAGAGCTGTGCTGCTCAAGCTTGAAGAAGCAGCTGTGTCTCAGCCTTGCAGTGGGGTGAGGTGGGCCAGAAGCCCAACCAGCCTGAAAGCTGCAGTTGGAAAACCTGTGTGATAAATCTGAGGTTGCCTTGAACTAGGACAATATGTAGAGGGAGGACATCACCCATTGACAAGGGGCCTGGATTAACTTCTCAGCGTCTTTATTTCAAGAGGACCTGGGCTCTGTCTTGTCTGTACAAACAGGCCTCAGCTGAGGTAGAGGTGGGGATGTCAGGCAGTGTTGGGGGCGAGTTGTTGGCCACCTGTATTTGCCCATTTTGAGTGCTTTACATGAGCAGAATTCGCTTCCACAAGAGGGAAGTTTCATTTCAGAACATCCTCAGTCCTCACTTCTACAGCAGCTGCCTGAGTCTAGCCCCTGGCTGATTCGGTTAAGGCTTCTCTGGAGGCAGGAGTGCTGCTCACTCTGCTCTCGGCAAGGTGGGTTATAGTGTTCCTGAGGCACCTGGTCTGAAGTGGGGTCTCATGGGTTGTGCTGCCTGCTGGAGGCTCTTGTGCAGTTCATGTTTCTGCTGCACATTTCCTTAATAAGAAGGGAGGTTGGTGGCTTCTTACTGTATCACTGTCTGTGTAGCAAGGAGAGCTGAGGAGTCATGGTGGAGGGAACCAGCTGGATGTTTGATACTACTTTGGTCACAGAGTGCAGTCTTTGATGTGAGACTGCCAGAATGCAAACACCTCGTTAAACGGGAGAAGCTGAAGAGCCTGTGGTGAGGGTCCATCAGGTTTTGCAGAGCTCTGCAGACAAGTGAGGACAGAATTCACTCAGTGTGGTCATCCTGAATTACACACTGGGTCAGAAATGTGTGGTTGCTCTGGTACCAGCGTGCCCTTCAGGAAGCCAAGAGCATCCCTGGGCATCTGAGGCAGACACAGGCAGAGGTCACTGCTCAGGCCTCTTTTCTCTGGTTCCTTTTCCAGCTGATGGTTGGACTGGCTGGAAATGTTCTGTAGAGGCTCCTGTGGCTTCCTGCCGACTGCAGAAGGAGCTGTTGACTGCCTGAGCACATAGTGCTGTTTTTGTCACTCTGCCTCTCTCTGCCACAACATGCTCGCTCAGACCGTGATCCTTTCCCTTGATCAGTGTTACCCTCAGACGCTCATAACCTGATCAGCTGCAGAGGAGCATCATCCTGCTTCACTCACAGCACACCAGCAGCTGACCATGGTCTGGGCACATCTACCCCCTGGAGGTCTCATCTGACATGGGCAGGACTGTGGAACTAGCAAATGGCTGTGAAATCATCTCTGCACCCTTAGCAGTTCCCTACAAAAAAAAGGGAGTGGGGAGGAAACGAAAAGGTGACTAAGAAAGGAAATGGAGCAGCAGGATGACCATGAGCCAGCAATGGGCCTTTGTGGCCAAGAAGGCCTATGGCATCCTGGGATGGATCAGAAAGGGGGTGTTTAGCAGATCAAGAGAGGTTCTCCCCCTGCTCTCTGCCTTGAAGAAACCACACCTGGAACACTGTGTCCAGTTATGGGCCCCTCAGTTACGGAAGGACACAGAACTGCTTACAGAGCCACAAAGATAATGAAGGGAGTGGAGCATCTCCCTTGTGAGGCAAGGCTGAGGGATCTGGGTCTCCTTAGCTTGGAGAAAAGGAGACTGAAGGGTGACCCCGTTGATGTTTTTAAATACAGAAAGGGCAGGTGTCTGGAGGATGGAGCCAGGCTCTGTTCAGTGTCATCGAATGATAGGACAAGGGCCAGTGGGTGTCAGCTGGAACAGAGGAGGTTCCACAGAATTATGAGAAGGAACTTCATCATGATGAGGGTGACAGAGCCCTGGAAGGGGCTGCCCAGGGGGATTGTGAAGTCTCCTTCTCTGGAGATGCTTCAAACATGCCTGTCCATGCTCCTGTGTGACTTGATCTAGGTGATCCTGCTGTGTCTGGGGGATTGGTCTAGCTGATCTTCCAAGGTCCCTTCCAATCCCTAATGTTCTGTGATTCTGTGGAGTGATTTCCTGCTTGACTGCAATAAAAAAAGAGTTTGTTTCTGTATGAGACGCTGCTCTAGCCATAGCTGCAGCGGGATGATAGTGTGTCTGCACGTAGGATTTCTGTGCAACTCTTCTAACAATGAGGGTTTCTTTTTCTCCTTGAAGGAAGATGTCGATTCTTTTATGAAGCAGCCGGGAAATGAGACAGCAGATGTAGTTCTTAAGAAGCTGGATGAGCAGTATCAGAAGTATAAGTTTTTGGAACTTAATCTTGCTCAGAAGAAAAGGAGGTAAGTAATAGCATTTGTAGGGTCAGGCAGTGTTTAGCACAGTTCTGTGGTCTTTTAAAAGTTAAGTCTAGTTTTGTTAAACATCCCACAAAGTCAACAGCTGATGCTAGGAGAGTTTAGATTGGATGTTAGAAGGAAATTCTTTACTGAGAGGGTGGTTAGGTGCTGGAATGGATTGTCCAGGGAGGTGGTGGTGTCACCATCCCTGGAGGTGTTTAAGGAGCGAGTGGATGCAGCATTTAGGGACATGGTCTAGCGGTTAGACACTAGGAGAAAGGGCTGGACTCGATGACCCTGGAGGTCCTTTCCAGCCATGATGATTCTGTGAGAGCTAATTCCTGCAGCTCTTTGACTACAGCACAGATATTTGCTTGAGGATCCCATGCAAATGAAATTGCAGTGTTGTCCTCAGCCTTGAAGGCTATAAAGTACTGCTGTAGCCTCTTAATTTTACCAGCCTGCTTTAAGTAACGATGTTCTTGTCAACCCACATCAAGCTGGTGGCTTTTGGGTTAGTGATCTCATCTCCCTGAAGCTGAGCAAGAAGCAGGTTGTTAAAAGCTATAAATCAAAGCTTCAAGTAACATTGGTTTTAGGTTAAACTTTTCTTGGTGGCACATTCCTTTCACATGGGAACCTACCTGGCAGTTGCTGCTGGTCTCTGCTCAGCTGCAGGCAGGACCGCTCGGGCAGGCGTGCCCTGACCTCTGGAGAGAGCTTTAGTTTGAGCGTGACCCAGTGTCCTGTAGCTGTGAGGTATTGGGACAGCTCATGGCCCTCAGAGGAGACTCCCTTGTCCCCACAGTGGGTTTGATCTGTATTTCTGCTGAGGTCTTCCTCTGGGCAGATGAGAAATGCAGACACAGATCATCGTGGCCAACTGTTGGTGTGTTTGTTGCTGTTTGGAGGTGCTGCTCTGCTCTGGAAAGGCTAAAGGCCGAGCTGCCTTTACCTGCTGTGTTGCTCCAGTGTGTGTTTGTGAGCCTGTAGAGCTGTCAACAGAGTTTATGAAGGTTTCAAATGGAGGTTGGATTGTTTCAGAAAACGGATGGCTTGTTAGGGAAACCTTGTGTCTCTGTGAAATAATCAGTGGCGACTGTTGTTAATTCACAGGCTAAAAAGTCAGATTCCTGAAATCAAACAGACATTAGAAATTTTAAAACACATGCAGAAGAAAAAGGTAAGTGATTTTGACTGTCTAACGAGCAAAGCTAACTGCCTTTCCACCCTGACTCAGCAGATGGCCAGAAAGGTTTGTGAGAGCACGTTTAAGGTGCCTGTGTTGTAGCAGAACTGTTGCTGGAGGTCTGTAGTACTTTGTGAAAGTCCTTGGGTCCAAACCCAAGGTGATGCTTGTAACGCAGACCTCACCTGCAGTGCTGAGCTCATGAGCTTGTGGCTGAGCTGGGGCTTGTCCTTCCTCCTTGTCATTTGTTGTTTTTAAATTTATCTTTGTAAATGCTTTACTCCTGGGGCTCTTGAGTAGAGTTACCTTGGGTTCCGCCCGGGTTTATGGCAGAAGGCAAAACGTTGTGCTCTTTACATCTGGTGTTGTTGATGTGGGTTTCCAGTGAAAATAGCAACTTTGACTTTTATTTTTTGTCTTAAGGATTCCACAAATCCAATGGAAACCAGGTTTTTATTGGCAGATAATCTCTACTGCAAAGCTTCCGTTCCTCCTACAGATAAAGTTTGTTTGTGGTTGGGGGTAAGTAAAATGGAAACTTCTCTGAAATTGTTTGAATCCCTTACAAAAGGCTTAGGATGCTATTATGCTACTAGCTGCTCTCTCCCTCTGCTTCTAGGGGCTGTGGGTGTGATTCTGTTTCTGTGTGCAGACAGTAGCTGGGTCCTGCCCTCAGGGCAAAGCCCAGTTCTGCCGGATTCATGTTGGGTTGGATTTGGTTCCTGCACATTCCGACTTGAGAGATGGTGCTGTTCTTTCTGAAGAACCTCTTGATGAACATTTCCTGTGTCACCTCTGCTGCTGTGTGGTTCAGATAACCATCCATCACTGCTGGGATGGGAACAATGTGTTCAGCAAAACCACTCTGGTTGGCCAGTGGCTTCCAATCCTCTCGGCACTGTTTGTATCGAGCAGCTTGGTTTCCCTTCTCGTGCACGGTTTGAGGGGAAGGATGGGATTTCTGTTAGCCACAGGTACCGGCCCATGCGTAGGCTGGGATTTGTGCTAAAGACTGGTGGGATCAGAGCTCACAACAGGGATTTCCAAGTGCTTAAGAGGTGTCAGGCTGGGATCTTCTGTGTTCAGAGGCTCCTTAGATGTGGAGATGACCTGCTGATGTTTATTTTGAGCCTCATAAATCCCAGATGTTCCCAAATCCTTGTATTAGCTGCCAAACAAAGCTCTGGGCTGGGACAGAGTGGTGGCACATGCAGCACCCAAACGGGCTGAGCAGTTAGTCCCAGGCTCTCCTTCTTTTCCATCACAGAAAGAGATTGTTTGGAATTTGTTGCTTGTAGGAGGGTGCCGAATTCACAGATGTTGGCTCTGGTGAGCATCGCAGGTTTCATGTCTAACAAGAGTGTCAGAGAAGGTTCATCTGGCTGATGGTTCCTGCTGTAATGAAGTGCCATAAGCAGTTGATTTAGGTGTTCTTGGGCCTTCACCCTTATCCTCCTTGTTGCTCACAGCCTGCACATTGGGCTTCCAGTTGTACTGAATGGCTCTTCTCGGGATCCCTTTGGTTGGAAGAGACCTACCTTTAAGATCATCAAGTCCAACCTTCGACCCAGCGCTGCCAGGTCACCACTAACCCCTGTCCCTCTGCTCTGGGTGCAGCCCTGGAATCCTGTCTAGGTGCTGAGGATGAGATACTGATCCCAAAAGGCAGAGTGCAGCCTGCCAGGAGAGAAGGCCCCTGTGGCTCAGCTGTAGGACGAGAAGGGGTTTTCAGTCACCTGAGGGTTGTCAGTCAGTTGCTGAAATGCTGGAGGTCTCCTGTGGGTTCTGGCACTGCTCATCCCCCATCTGGTTGCCTTGGCCTGTCAGGACAGATGTTTGTTTTGATAAGTGAGAACAGCAGCCTGAAATAACCCTGCTGGGGCTTTGCCTTACCATGCAGGAGAACCAGCTGTTCAGAGTCTTCCTTTTTCGTTTCAGGCCAATGTGATGCTTGAATATGATATTGACGAAGCTCAGGCTCTGTTAGAGAAGAATTTGTCAACAGCCACCAGAAACCTCGACCTTCTAGAAGAAGACCTGGATTTTCTTAGAGATCAGTTCACCACTACAGAAGTCAGTATCCTTGATTTGTGTTGGTGAGGGAGGAGGTGTGAAGGTGATCAGTCAGGTCACGGAATCGGTTGTTACCTGTGTTTGTCCTGCCCTGGCTGCCCTCACAGATCTGCCAGGAGCTTGCCCTTTCCTAGCAGGGAAAAGGGGTGGCTTAGGCGTCACTTAACCTTTTTCCTTTGGGGTTTTGTATGTCTCTGTACTAGCATGAACACCTCCGGGGATGTGGGCTTTGTTTTTAATACTGAAAAGGGCCTTTAATGGTGAGAAAAGCTGTCAGCTGAAACATTGAGTCCTACATTTTGGCCACAATACCCCCCCACAGCTACAGGCTGCAGATGAATGACTGGTTTGCAGCCTGGCAGAAAGGGACATGGTAGTACTGACTGACAGCCAGCTGAACAGGAACCAGCAGGGTGCTCAAGGTGGCACCAAAGGCCAGTGGCATCGTGCCCTGTACGAGGAATAGTGCGGCCAGCAGGACTAGGAATGTCATTTCCCCCCCCACCACCCCGTACTGGGCACTGGAGAGGCCTCCCCTTGAGTACTGGGGGCAGTTCTGGGCCCCTCACTTCAAGAAAGAGATTGAGGGGCTGGAGCAGGTCCAGAGGAGCGCTGAGGCTGGGGAAGGGACTGGAGGGAAAGTCTGATGAGGAGAGGCTGAGGGAGCTGGGGGTGTTTAGCTGGAGGAGACTCAAGGGGGACCTTCTCCCTCTCTGCAACTCCCTGAGAGAGGCTGTGACTCTTCTCCCAGACAACCAGCACCAAGGTGAGAGGGCAGGGCCTGAAGCTGCCAGAGGAAGGTCAGGTTGGATGTTAGGAAGGGGTGATCAGACCCTGGAATGGACTGCCCAGGGCAGCAGTGGAGTTTGCATCCCTGGAGGTGTTGAGGGACAGCCTGGCTGTGGCCCTTAGTGCCCTGGTCTGGTTGATATGGTGCTGTTAGGTCCTGGGCTGGATGAGCTCAGAGGGCTTTTCCTGCCTCAGTCATTCTGGGATTTTGTGACTGGGATTTGGAGCTTTTGAAGTAAACGGTACAAATGCTGCTGATCGTAACAGTCAGGAGCAGTCTCACGTGTTAGGGCTTTGCCCCAAGTCAGCCCCTTCATTAAATGGTTTCTGCAGTGACTGTGAGGCGTGTGGCCGCTGTATCACCTGCTTTCATCCAATTTTTCTTCCTCCTCCTCAATCTTCTGAGCACCCATTTCCTTGACACTGCCCCCCAGATATGGCTAGAGTTTATAATTGGGATGTAAAGAGAAGAAACAAGCAAGACCCTTCCAAAAACAAAGCGTAGTTTGGCCAATTTTCAATTTTTCAATCTCCAAACATTTTTTTAATTTAAACCCCCTCCCCACCCCCCCAAAGTTCATCCTTAAGGGACTGGGTCACTTTAAAGCATTTTGGTAAAAGGTAAAATATATAAAACCTAATGGTGGGCACCGTGTTATTTATTTGTAACCTCAGCATTTGGGTTTGTGCATGCTTCATGGGAGGAGTTCTTTGAGAAGGCACCACCCGGTCCAGCGAAGGATGTTTGTGTTGATCAGAGCAGTCTGTCATGAATCAAGTCCTTGTCTTGGCGAGTTGAGGGATGTGTAGGAAACAAGTCTGACGGTGTAGCGCAGCGGTTCACTCATTCATTTCCGTGTGCAGCTGGTGGAGTTGGAGTCTGCTGGGGCTGAGGAGACAGTCACACAGCTGTAGAGGTCTGGGAGACAGCAGGAAGTCCTGGGTTGTGTTTCAGTCAGGTAATAGGCAACATCACCCTGCAGCGTTCCTCAGCACCCACCCGGGGCTGACTTGGGCCTCATAGCCACTGGGCAGTTACCTGTGTGTTACTGGACTCTCAGCACTTTACACACCGGAGCCTGCGACTTGTCTGCGAAGGGGGCGGTGAGGGGAGTGAAGAGCAGCAGTTCCGTCCCGTCTGCTGGTGCTCTCAGCCCGTTTGTTTTCATACTGGTGCGCACGTCACTCACTCACGCAGACGCCTGCAGTGAGGACAGCAAATGGCCAAGAAGCCCGTGAGCAAGAAACCCCTTCTACCATCCCTTACACCCCGCGTCCAGGTCAAACGTCTTAACAGCGCCCCGTGCGCGGCAAAACCTGTATGAGACCAGGGTGGTTCCCTGGGGTCTGTTGCCTGGTGTTAGCAGTGGGAGTCATGTTTTCCTCTTGGTCCTTACACAGCCTTGTGAGATCGTTGCCTTTTTACCTCTCTGAAATGAAATGCTCAGTGGTGGTGACAGTGGCTAATGTCCACCTTCTGGGACTGGGAGTACAGGTTTCGCTGCAAAACGAATGCAAACGTTCACTGTTCCATCTTCATGCCAGAAACAAAATACCTGTAAATTTTTTTGTACTTTTATTTCATGATATTAAAATAGTAAAACTCAACAGTTGTGGCAACACGTGGGGGGTTGTGCAGTTTTCTTTGTGGGAGCAAGTCGGGCCTGGAGTGTGGCCTTTTGTAAGGTCTTAGTTCGGGGCAGGTTAGCGGAGTGAGGTGGGGAAATGTATCAGCTCGTGAAGCCGGGGAAGTTGCAAGGGTCACCAGGCCTTGGAACAGGCTGCCCAGGGAGGTGGTTGAGTCACCATCCCTGGATGTGCTTCACAGCCGTGGAGATACAGAGTTTAGTGGTGGCCTTGGGGCAGTTAGGGTAATGGTTGGACATCGTGAGCTTGAAGGTCTTTTCCAACCTGAATGATTCTGTGATGGACAGTGCTGTGGCTGCAAGAGCCAGAGCAACAGGGATGGGCACAAAGTGGGAAAATCTTTGACAGGCTGAGGGAGTTTAGGGCTGTTCAGCCTGGAGAAGGCTTTGTGGGAGACCTCGTGGCAGCTCCCACCACCTGAAGAAGCTACAGAAAAGCTGGAGAGGGCCATTTTATGAGACTCAAGTGACTGGACAAGGGGGGGGGGGG
>VXBP01000413.1:237974-251760 GCA_013400115.1 Rhinopomastus cyanomelas
CTCAGGGGGGACATGGGGCTGGGGGAGGACGTAGGGCTGAGCGGAAAAATGGGGCTGATGGGGGACATGGCGCTAAGGCAGGGGCTCATAGGGGCACGTGGGGCTGGGTGTGATGTCCCTCTGGGGTTGCTGTACCAGGCCCAGTGCCAAAGACAAGCTGGGAGGCCAGGCAGACCGCAAAGGTGAGAGGGCACAGGGTCCCCTTTCTCAGCCTTTCCACACACGGGTGCATTTAATAAATGACCTGTGTACAACCCTAACGCCCAGTAGTAACCGCCGTTACCCAGCTCGTTCAGTCCCCCAAGTCTTGACAAACCCTTTTTCCCCTGCTCCAGAGGACGATGGACAGTGCTGAGGAGCCAGGGGTAGTGCCTGCCCCACACCTGAGCTCAGGGACGTCCGGCTGCCCACTGTGACCAGGCTGGCCAGCAGCAGCACGCAGGGGCTCTGCGATGGAGCCTGTGCATCCAATGATTCCCAGAGCAGTTTGGACCTCTGGAAGGGAATGTTAACACAATCTGTTAATAAAAACAGCAGTTTTTAACGTGCAAATTAGTCAAAACTGAAGAGGACTATTGACGCCTGTTTATTATTTATCAAAGCATTGGTGGGCTTTTTTAGAAAATAGAGGTGGTTGGGTTAAAGGCTTCTCCTGCATAAACCCTGCTCCAACAAATGCAGTCACGGTGACCGCTACATTCATGATTAGCTCCGCCGTGGAAGGATGTTGTTTGTAGCGGTCTGAGCCAGTTTGCAGACTGGACTGGGACGTTAGACCATTTCAAGTCCTGAGGAATAAACGACAATGAATGTTTTCAATACCCTTTGAAATGTATTTATTTAAAAACCCCAAAAGGTCTGACTTTCACAGGCCTCAGGACAGGAAAGAAAACTGATGGCACAATCTGCATGGCAGCGGAAGCAGTGCCACAGAAAAATATTAAAGCCATACATCTGAGATAGCAGCACATTAACCAGTGACTTGTGGCCAGTGACGCTGGGTGGGCATCTGTGCGCTTCATCGTATGGTTTCTGAGCATCTGATGCCCCCCTTGGTTCAATCCCACAATAAGCTGTGGTTTCCCTGCCCCCACACAGAGAATTCCCTCATTCCCTTTCTTCCACGGGGTTTTCACTCATCAGCACACCCTGCCCTTTCATCATCAGTGCCAGGGCATTTCTCCAGGCAGAGGTGCCAGTGAGAGCACCAAGGAGCAGGCTGGTGTCCAGCACGCGCTGTCATAGCCAGAGGAGTTCCTGGGGCATCACAGGCCTGTTTTCCCCAGCAGACAAGCCGCAGGCCCTGCGATGTAGGTTTTATTCTCCATTCCCTGGACAGACACACGCACGTGTGAACATGCTGTGTGACTCGGCAGCCACGGCGCTAATTAGCAGCAGCAGAGGCAATAGGGGGAAATGAGATCCTGGGAGAGCCCTTGCTTTGGTACCGCCTCCGAAAATAGGGAATCTGGTGTCTGGCAGTGACAGTAACTGAGATCTGATGCAGAACTGGGTTTGTTCGCTGGGGACAGGCCAGCCAGTTGCTGGGGAGGAGCTGCAGGAGCACTGACAGCAGCACTTGGAGAAACCAGCGTGGGCAGCCCCAGACTAGGAACAGTCCTTCGGCGCTGCCTGTTATGGGTCCAGAGCTAACTCCGGGAAGCCCCTTTCCCTTTGCAGCCATTAGCACTTCAGCTGCCCCAAATCCACCTTAGCATGGGTGAGGGCACAGCTGAGCCCAAAGGCATTGCTGAGCCCATGCTGGCATGCAAGGACCAAGCTCTCACATCTGCTGGCAGCACCCATGGGACCCCACAGGCAGGATCAAACCCAACTGCCTCAAGTTTGCTAAGGAGAGGTCCTGTGCAGGCAGCCTGCCCTGCCCAGGGCCAAGTGGGGGTTACAGCCTTGCCCAAGGTCTTCTTGTGTGTGCAGCCCCTGCACCAGGTGAGAAGTATCCACACAGCAGCCACTGGAGCAGGTGGGTCTTGATTAATGACCCCACTGCCAACTGTTGCTGCCTGTAATCTCTGCTCTGGAGTGGTTACATACGTCCTTTTAGCGTGAGATGACAAAACCCTAAGCAGATACTTAGAAGGGGCTTTGCAAGCCCGCTGCCAACCCATTCCTGCAGGTGGGTGCTCCCAATGGCAGGAGCTGCTGCCATGCAACCCCACACGAAGAGCCTGGCACCAGCTCAGTAGTCCCTGTGGTTGGGTTTGGATTGGATAGGATATGCAGCTCATCTCAGGCAGGAGTTCTCTGCTGTGGGGCTCAGAGAAGGTACCGAGTGATGCCCTGGGATGGCTAGGCACCAGACCCACCCCAGACTCCAGCAACGAGCTGCTGTTCAGAACCAGCCATGGCCCTTTCCACAGTGGACAGATGGAGCCGAAGCCATCTACGAGCCCACGGCAGCACTGCTCCCACCATGCAATTTTAATGCCCTTTCAGTTTCCAAGGATACAAAAACCAATCAATCAGATGCGATCCCTCGCTGTGGTGCACAGGAGCTGCCCAAGATGGCCCCTGGCCCAGCCTGGGAAGGGCAGTGGTGGGAACAGGCTGGTGAAGCAGAGCACCTGATCCCACAGGCTGATGTCCTCAGCTCTCTCAGGTTCTATATCCAAACTCCAATCCGAATGGAGCTACCCATCCCCATAAAGTGGCACCCAAGCACAGCCCTGCAAGAGTATGATTTCAAACAGGAGAGACCAGTTACCTCCTGAGAACAGGGTCATGTGGTGGAACGCTGAGGATGGCTGGCCACATGCAACAACGGCTTGTCAGCCCGTTCCCAAACACATCCCTATTCAGTGAGGTCTGGCCAGGAGATGTGACACAGAGACACAATCGCCCCATCCCCTGCCGTGTGCCACCAAAACTGTGGCACCGACTGCTTGCCAGGGGCACCATGCAGTGCTGGAGAACTGGCAGCCCAGCTGACAGCCTGCACTGGGACTGTCATGTAGGGCTTTGTGGAGAGGCGACAGCCTCAGAGTCTCCAGGAGCAGTGGCAGGAGGGAAGCTCAGGCAGGGCCGGGAGCCAGCAGGCACGTGGAGAAGCATCTGTCCCACCTTGGCTTTTGGCTGGGCACAAGTGCCTTTTGCAGCGGCGGGCTCCTGTGGCAGACCGGCAGCAGCTATCCCCAGGAAACTCCTCTGACCTACCTGCCTGTCGGCAGAATGCCAACAGTGAGCAGTGGAGTCCTGCACTCCACCACAGCCCAAGCATGCTGGTTAGGTGGGGCATCTTGCAGAGGTACCCACCACGGGTTCCCCAGGGTCACACCAGGATCAAATCAACAGTAACAGAGCAGACACAGCCTTGAGAAAGAGACTCATGGCTGAGTGATGCTGACTGTCCTGTTGATGGTCACCACTCATATAGGAACACTTCACCCAAACATCTCTCCTATACTTGGTGTCTGGGCTCCATCTGTAGCCAACAGAGAGAGGCAGGAATAGCTCTGAAGAGCTCTGTATCCCACTCAGCTTGATGCGATGAACTATATCCTCCAGCACTGCTGCTTTCTCTCTTGGCTGTAGACAACCATGTGGCACAGCACAGCACAGCCCTGTCCCCTAAGCAAGAGGCTCTGCCTCCTCCTAGGATGCTTAACACCACCACCACAAAGATGAGGCTGCAAAGCTAGGCAGGATCTGTGCTGGTCAGAGAATCTGTGAGAGAAAATGCAGAGAAACCTCAGAAATAAGCAGGCTCGAGTCAAGAACAGAGCTCCTGGGCACTGGGAACATTTGTTCTACAGCCTGAACAGAGAGGAGGGATTAAACTCTTGAGTGAAATATGGGCAACACATTTCCCCATGATGATAGCTGAAACATCAACTCATTACCAAGGGATGTCTTACTCCAGAGGTAGCTCCTGGTGTCCTATTTCAGATTATGAGCACATTAAAATGGTCATGGGTTGGCCACTTGAAAAAGGTGGGGCTCCCATCAGGAGACCATTATATCTACCTGAGCGTGCCTGAGTCCTAGAACAGACCCCCCATGGGGAATATTATATCCTTGTAGCTGGTTAGTCTTCTCAGAAAAGGAACAGGATCTGCTCAGAGCAAAGAGAAGCCATCACAATCAGGATAAATTAGTAATGGTGATTGGGAGAGAGAGAGAGAGTAGGAGAGGGAACGAAGTTCTTGTGATTTTCTTCCAACCAGACTGGGTGTCTGAGCTGCTTAGGTTGCTAGAAAGCAGCCCCCTGGCTTCCCCTCGAGCCAGAGCGCAGCCCACCTGTGCACAGCTACAGAGCTGCCTGGGACAGCCAGACCCAGCAGGTGGGCAGTAGGGGCTGTTAGATTGATGGAGTCTGTTTGCTGTGTCCAGTGTCAGCACCTCAAATGTGGTGGCAGCACGGGCAGGTCAGCAGAGCGAGGACGCAGGCAAGACACAGCTGTGTTGGCCCTGCTCGGCACTGGCTTCTGTCTCAGAAGCTGCAGCACCAGCTCCGAACCAGCTGAGGGGTGGTCTCTAAGGGTCCGCAGCCCAGAGACAAGTCCAGCCATAACACAATTTTACAGCATTTTAAAAAACAAGTATCTGTTGGCTTAGGAGAGTCCCAGTGTCAGATCACAGCATCACAGAATGTTGGAGATCAGAAGGGACTTCGAAAGATCATCCATTCTAATCCCCCACCGGAGCAGGATCCCCTAGATCAAGTCACACAGGAACATGTCCAGGTAGGTTTTAAATGTCTCTGGAGAAGGAGACTCCACAACCTCCCTGGGCAGCCCGTTCCAGTGCTCTGTCACCCTCACTGGGAAGAAGTTCCTTCTCGTATTTATGTGGAACCTCCTCTGTTCCAGCTCACACCCAGTACACCTGGCTTGGTCTAGGGCTCCTTTAAGGCTCCTGGAGGAGACACTTTCAGCTCTTCGTCATGTCCATCCCTCTCTCATCCCTTAAGATACAGATTCCTCCATGGAGCTCCTGGAGGCTGATGCTCACATTTTGCGCTGCTGTGAGCTGACCCAGAGACTTCCAACCAACCAGCCACGCTCAGAAGCGTGGCAGAAACTGGCAAACACCCCAGAGGTGGGACAGCCACCCTGGAGCTGTCTTCTCTTGCTCAGACGTCATTGCTATGAATCAGCCACGAATCTCCTGCTCATGGCAGGCCAGGAGCTGCTGCTACTGTGGTACCAAACCATGCTCAGAGTCCTCCTGTGGCCCCCACAGACTTCACCCTGATTCTCGCTGGGAGAGCTGCTCCTCGTGGCAGAGCCATCAGTACAAAGAACGTCCTCAAAAGCGTAGCCTCTCGGTAGAAGTGGTGCCTCCTGGCCAACCCCGTAGGACAAGACTTGTGTCCCAGTTCAGTAGGTCATGGCATTACAGGAGACTATGGAGCCAGTGGCATTTTCTCCCTGCATCTCCACAGTACTTTGAGAGCACTTGGGCTACTTTTGCCTGTCGTGGTGAAGGGGGAAGATGAGTAAATATTTAGTAATGGATAATTAATTCAACCACTTCTCCATCTCCTCCGAGACACTCCTGCACTGGAGGCCAAGTTCCAACAATTCCTTCTTTCTAAAACATTTCCAGTCATGAAGGTCACTTCCAATCTTGATGATTCAATGATTCATTAGTTTCTGATTCCTATAACATAAATGGTATTGCATGGACATAGGCCACATACTTTCTGGGTTCTTGCTTTCTTCTCCTTCCTTGCTCCTTCCTTTTTTCTTTCTCTCCTTTTTTAATAGTCATTAACCTGGAAAGCAGCTCCCCAGCTCTGTGTATAGTATCACAGCATCATCCAATTCTGTTGGAGATGATTCTGAGGTTGGAGAAGACCTTCAAGGTCATCAAGTCCAATCATTACCCCAGCATTGCTAGCTCACCACTAACCCACAGCCCCCAGCATCACCTCCACATGTAGATACTGAGGGTTGTGTTTTATATTAAGGATGATGTTGGAAGTCCCAGCCTGTACCCTAGTGCTTCCTGGGCTGCTCAGTCCCTGGGGTCACTCCTGTATGAGCTCAGTGACTGCAGTCGGATCCTGCTGCATCGCTTGCGCTCGGGAAAACAAGGGACTTAACGCACTTCTGCTACAGCCACGGCACAACAAGGTCTATTAGCCCAGGCACTCTGGATCACCGACGGCTGCGTGGGCTGGCAGGGTAATCGTTTACTCTGATAAACCACTAAATGCCCAAGAAAGCTGCTTAAGTTAATCGGGGCTTAATTGAAATAAACAAGCCACCAAAAGCTTAACAGCAATCCTTGATGGAATCTGGACGCAAAAACAAGTCCTGAGCCAAGCACCTCAAAGCAACTGCGATGGAACTGGCCCACTGACCCCCTTTTTCTCCCCATATTGGCACCACCAGTGAAAAAGTTGTCAATCTTCTGGAACACCGACACAACCATCTCCAGCCCCTGTGACACAAACAGCAGTGCTAGCAGCACAGTCACAACTGCACGGGCTAATCCCGAGCGAGAGGTGAAGAGGAGGAGGCAGGATGACTCCATTTTTGTGATGGAGAGGAGTCAGTTGAACCCTCCAGGAAGAACGATGGACCTACCTGAGCTGAAGCCCCCAGCACTGTCACCCACCTGTATTTGCAGTCCCAGCCTCCAGCATCATCAACCTTGTTGAAGCCGTAGCCGCTGTGTTTTCAGTTCGAGTGGTGGCTTCAATGTTTTTTCCTACCGCAAAATCATCATCTTTCTTCGTTTCCATGAAAGCTGCTGCCTGTCTTCCAAACGTCTTAATTCCACAGAAAAGTCTCGTTATTTGAAACGTACTTTTCCCCAGTCCCCATGTATTTGCAGCTGGCTGCAAATTTACACTGAGCTTGAGTTCACTGAAGTCGATCTATTCAAGAGCATCCAAATAGCCGCAGAGCCAAAATCCACATGGCAACAAAATCCAGATGGCTGCAAAAAATATTTCCCTGCGACATTTCACTTGCCTTCGGGCAAGTGACTTGGTCCACGCCGCAAACAGGTACGAGGAGACCAGCTGACGACGCGAGAAAACCATTCTATTTAATCCTAAACAATATGTACATCCAAAATACAATCACAAAGCTGCGCCTCAACACGTGTGAACGGCGCCGCTCTGCCACCTCCGGCGCGTGCCGGGCACAGAGCTCTTGCTAGCTGCTGGCAGAAAGGAAAATCCCAGCCACGGACAACTCGCTGGCAGCATCGGGCGGAAGGAAGGGCAGAGAGTCTAAGAGGCAGGAATGCAGCCCAGGCAGCCAGTGCTCTGCAGTGACCCTTTGCTTTCATTCACACCCTACTTACCTCTCCCACTGGTTCCCAACGGCTCCTGCATGACCTTCCTTCTGGCCCAGATGTACCAGACTGGCTCCAACTATTTCTCACTGAAATGTTTAGGGCATTTTAAAGGTGCAGTTGGGTCCATCAGCAACCTCTGGACAAGCACATAAGTTCATATTGCACTGAAACTGCCCTTCCTAGAGAAGCTGGCCTCAGGTCACCCACGGGAAACCCAGGAAAACAGCTCCTAGTTGCTGCCCATGGCAGGGGAGTTGGAGCTGGATGATCCTGTGGTCCCTTCTAACTCTGACTGACTCCACGACTTGGTCGAGGTGATCCTGCTGCTGCAGGGGGATTGGACTAGATGATCTTTTGAGGTCCCTTCCAATCCCTAATGATTCTGTGATTCTATGAAATCCCGCTGGCAGCAGGACCCATCGCTCCTCTCCTTCATATTCAGGCAGAAAGAAATTAATATACTGGACTTCCTCGTTGTCACCCTCCTCAGGTTCCTGCAGAGAGCCCTCTTTCTCTAGGTTCACCTCGGATCTCCATTTCCCTCGTGTCACAGATGTGTTGTCACCAGCAAAGCTTCCGCTCCCAGACTGCTGCTGGCGATCTGCAGCAAGTCCAGCTCAAGCACAGTGTGCACCCACGCAGGGGGTACGAACGACACCCACGCTGCTTCCTGCGTACAGCCGCATCTCCGCACAGCACGTAAGGAAACGGCACAAGAAGTAGTAAAACAAAAACAATCTACAGCTCCTTTCCCCCCGCTCCCAGTGTTCCCAGGGCTTCCTCAAGAGAATGATTACATGAAAAGGCAAATGAAGTTTCTTATCGGTCAGAATCAAGCGTAGCCTCAGTTTGGCATCTTCGCTCTTCTCTGTCGGGGAATTGGTACCCAGCATTTACCATCTCCGAAGCCCTGGCCATCAATTATTAACCTGACACTTGCCAGCCCAGGGTATGGTCGCTGTCACTTCGGTGCAGGCAGTTTCCTAACCCTAATGACCACAGTCAGCCTCTCTGTGGCACCGGCAGAGGGTTATTTCAGTTTTTTCCTCCCTGCCAGCGAGCGCAGGGGCAGCAGCCCCTCAATCCACTCATTGGCAGCAGACATCATCTCCTGCCAAAAGGCCACCTCCTCTTGCGTGGAGTCCATCCAGTCCACAGAAACGCCGTAGCTCAGACCTGGAAAGAACAGGAAGATGACAATGTTGGGAGCTACACTAAGAGTTTCCACTCTACGCAGAAATATTCAGTGGGGTGGTAACTGCTGCAGCCAGTGTCTTAACTGATTTCCCCCAGCAAGTTAGAATCACAGAATCATGTTGGTTGGCAAACGCCTTCAAGATCACCAAGTCCAACCATTAACCCAACTGTCCCAAGGCCACCGTTAAACCTGGCCCCTGAGCTCCAGATCTCCATGACTTTTAAACAGCTACAGGGATGGTGATTCAATCCTCTCCTTGGGCAGCTTGTTCGAAGGCCAGTGACCCTTGCAATCAAGAAGTTTGTCCTGATCGTGGAATCAAAAGTTACATCTGAACACCTCCTGTTCTTCAGCTAACGACCTCCACCTCACACCAGAGTTCAGAACAAAGTCACTATAAAAGTCACAAAACACCAGAACCCTAAACACGACCCGCCAAGGAAGACAAACACCAAGGTCAAGCCATTTCAAACCACATATTCAACCACATTTTCACCTGCCAACTACCTGTCAATGGGATACAGGTCTACATTTGGATGACAGCTCATCCTGGGGTTGAGAGTTTTACACCTTACTTGTGAGCTTGTTCTTGTTGCCCCTTCCCTTCCTACTACACAGATCGAAAACGGAGAGCTAGGAAAGGATGAGGGACAAACCCCACTGCTGGGCAGTGGGAGATCACAGAACATTAGGGATTGGAAGGGTCCTCAAAAGATTGTCTAGTCCAATCCCCCTGCCAGAGCAGTATCACCTAGATCAAGTCACACAGGAACATGTCCAGATGTGTTTGAAATGTCTCCAGAGAAGGAGGCTCCACAGTCTTCCCTGGGCAGCCCATTCCAGTGCTCTGTCACCCACACTCTGTTCCATCTCACACCCATTGACCCTTGTCCTATCATTGGATGGCACTGAGAAGAGCCTGGCTCCATCCTCCTGACACCCAGCCTTTCCATATTTATAAACATTAATGAGACCACCCCTCAGTCATCTTTTTCCCAAGCTAAAGAGATCCATCTCCCTCAGCCTTTCCTCGCAAGTGAGATGCTCCACTCCCTTCATCATCTTTGTGGCTCTGCTGGATTGGCCTCTCTCAAGCAGTTCTGAGTCCTGCTGGAACTGAGGGGGCCACAACTGGACACAATATTCCGGTTGTGGTCTCACCATGCAGAGTAGAGGGGGAGAGGAACCTCTCTTGATCTGCTAACCACTCTGCTTCTGATCCACCCCAGGATGCCATTGGCCTTTTTGGCCACCAGGGCACATTGCTGGCTCATGGTCATCCTGTTGTCCACCAGGACCCCCAGGTCCCTTTCTCCTATGCTGCTCTCCAACAGGTCAGTCCCCAGCCTACTCTGGTACCTGGGGTTGCCCTTGCCCAATTTCCTAACTTCAAGAATTAGTATCTCCACTGATGTAAAACACTTCCAGCTAAGCACAAGTCTAAGTCCTTCTCTGAACTGGAACCTCATGCCATCAGCATCTACAGACTGTCTCCCAGCAGAGCTAACTGCACCTCTGCTGAGGCCTTTCAGCAGGACATGGTCTAAATAAACCCCAAAACGCAGCAACACCTCAGCCTACACCCAGACAACTCCACGTTTACAACCTGTGACTGAACCCCAGCTGATGGACTCTCTGCACTGACCACCTTCCAGGTCCCTCTTTTGACTCGTTCCTGTCACTGAAGCGATTCAGGGGAGGACGTGGTGTGGACAGAGTCACCAGGTGGTGCTGTCCCACAGGACATTCGTGATGTCTCTGTCTCTGAGCTCTCTTTCCCAGAAGAAGCAGCAAACCTACGATGGAGATGTGCACTGCAGCCTGTTTTCCTGCGACAGCCGGAAGACTCGATGATGGATCCAAGGAGATTCTTGAGTTTTGCCTGACCTCAGAGTTGCTATCACGGTACCAGGGGCCCCTCCATCCCAGATGCTGTGCAAGGATCAAAGACTCACTCTACTCAGTGCTGCTCAGACTGCACCTTGAGCTCAGTGTAGTTTTGGTCTCCATTATACAAAAAAAAGACGTGGACAGGCTGGAAAAGGTCCAACGAAAGGCCATGAGGATGATCTGGAAGCCCTGCCACCTAAATAAAGGCTGAGAAAACTGGGTATGTTCAGCCTTTAGAAGAGAATGCTCGGGGGGACCCTAACCCCACGTCCCAGTGCCTACAGGGTGGCTCCCACGAAGAGCTCGACTCCCTTTTTACAAGGAGTCACATGGAAAAGACAAGGTGTGATGGGTCTCAGTTACTCCTGAGGAGATCCTGATTGGAGTCCAGAGGATAACTCTTCACAGTTAGAACAATCAACCACCGGAACCATCTCCCAAGGGAAGTGGTTGATTGCCCAAATGGGATCCATGAAGACCCAGCTTGACAGGCTGCTGGGACAGATAATTTCAACCCTATTTTTAGCTGGATAAGTTGGACTAGATGATCCTTGAGGTCCCCTCCAACCTGGTGTTCCGTGAATCTATGAAATTCTCACCAGCAACCGATACTCACCGGTGCCAAGGCCCAGCCGGATCCCTCCCAGGAAGTGGTTGGTGAGTTTTTCATGATCCCACACAGTCAGTTCAACGCAAGCATCCTTCAGGTCCTCGGTGTGGAAGCCGTCGTACACGATGGTGTGATTGAAAATGGGGTTTGGGTCTCTCTTTATGACTCGGGTCTTCTGGTAACTCTTCTTACTGGTGTCTGGAAGCACGTAGCTTAGAGAAGAGAAAAAAGACTGTGTGGTGCAGAACAGCACCCTGCACTTCAACTGTTCCTACAGTGTTCCTCACCCTAAATGAGCCTAAGAGCTGAAGCAAGGAGGAATTGGGTCTCAATGAAAGAAACCTCTGTATATTTTACTGGAAATATTTGTAAGGAGAAGCTGAGGGAGCTGGGCCTGTTCAGCCTGGTGAAGAGGAGGCTGAGGGGAGACCTCCCGGTCACTACAGTTACCTGCAGGAAGGGGTAGTGAGGCAGGGGTGGCCTCTTCTCTCTAGGGACTAGCAATAGAACAAGAGGAAGTGGGGTCAGGATGTGCCAGGGGAGGGTCAGATTGGATCTTAGGAAAAACTTCTTCCCAGAAAAAGTGGTGAGGCCTTGGAACAGGCTGCCCAGGGAGGGAGTGGAGGCACCGTCCCTGGAAGGGTTCAACCAATGGTCAGACATGGTGCTTCAGAAGATGGGTTAGTGGTTGGGGATTGTTGGGTGGGCAGGTGGACTTGATGATCTTGAAGGTGTTTTCCAACATTGAAGATTCTATGATTCTATAGTTCTTAGAAAAAAAAAAGCCCCTTGTTTTCCCCATGAAAATCTATTTAAAAGCAAAAATGTTGAGACAAGAGGATAATTTCTTAAATCTCCTGCTTTTGGCAGCGTTGAGTCTTTTGCAAACTGGTATTTTTACATAAAAAAGGGTCATTCCTTTCACTTATTTCTATTTTCCTAAGTTTTCATCACTTCAGTGCTTAAGAGGCCATTTCAAAATGATCAGGTAGGCTTTCTGAGCAGCAGACCTTTCTGCAGGAGGACTCTGTGAGGGCTTAAAACAGATCAAGAAATCATGGAGAGCAGTCAAAAGTGCTTTAGAAAGTTATCTCCAAACCCCCTTAAAAGATTTTTTTGAATTCTCTGGAGTATTTGCAGCACCTGTTTCTGTGATCCAAGCCAGTTCCACAATCGTGCCCTTACCACTTCACAAAGGAGTCAACTCCAGAAGGACGCAGCTGCAGCAGGTCCTTCACATCCTTGACCCAAATGTGAACTTCACCAGTGGGAGGGTTCTTGGGACCTGCCGTTTGGGAGAAGAGGAAAAGCTGTCTCCAGTCCTTACAACAACGGGCAAAATGACAGGCTTCCTCTCCAGGGAGCAGCAACAAGGCTCCTCTGTGCTCTCGGGGCCTCGGGAGCAAAGGTCCCCTCTGCCTGGGTACCACAGCACTGCCACAGACGCTGGTACATGGGCAGCTGCAAAGGCCTCCAGACACAATGGGCTGGAGCTGCTCTGAGACTGGAAAGGAGAAGGAACTGCTGGGCAAAGCCAGCCTTGTGCCTGCCCCACAGTAGCAGGGGATGCGTGCTGCTGTGACCGCATCACGGCGCTCAGCGGTGCCCATAGTGCTCAGAAAAGCAGGGTAGTTGTTGAGCCCTTCCAGTCTCCCCAGGACTTTCCTAGCGAACGTGGAGGTGAGGCTCAGATGCAGACGGGCTGTCAGGCACTGCTGCTGGTGCCCCTGTGGTTCTCTCTCGTCTGTTCCCCTCTAATCAGCCCATAAAGAGCTGGGGCACTGCAGGTTGTGTGGCCACGTGCAGGCAGGACCTGTGAGCACACACTTACCTAGGCTTCCTGGAGGGACGTACTTGATGGACAAGTTCATCACGCCGCGGTGATCCACACCATTGACAGCAGAGAGGCTCTGCAACACAGAGTCAAGACCCACCAAGTGAGGGCTGGTGCCAACACAGCAAGGCAAACGGGTTCTGAGCTCAGCAGAGGGGCACCACTGGACAAACCCTGGCTCTGCACGGCTGAGAAAGCCAATCCTCAGGGCAGCTCCTTTCTTTGTGCTTTCGTTCTCAAGCTCAGCCCCTCAGAGCCAAAAGCCCGAAGATTTGGAGCAGGACTGCTCTTCCAGATGTGTGCAATTGGATATCATTCAGTATCTTAGAATCCATAGAATCTATCAGGTTAGAAGGAACCTCCACAGGTCACCAAGTCAATAAGCAGGGACATCAGTTACCAGACCAGGCTGCCCAGAGCCCTATCCAGCCTGACCTTGAATGGCTCCAGGGATGGGGCCTCCACCACCCCTCTGGGCAGCCTGATCCAGCAATTCCCCACCCTGAGACTTAAAGGCTTTTTCCCCCTGTCCAGCCTCACTCTGCCCTTTTCCAGCTTCAAACCATGACGCCCTCCTCCTATCATTGCCTGCCCTTGTGACCAGTCTTCCTCAGCCTTCTGAGAGGCCCCTTCCAGGGATTTCACAGTATCACAGTATCACAGTATTATCAAGGTTGGAAGAGACCTCATAGATCATCAAGTCCAACCTGTCACCACAGAGCTCAAGGCTAGACCATGGCACCAAGTGCCACGTCCAATCCTGCCTTGAACAGCTCCAGAGTTGGCGACTCCACCACCTCCCTGGGCAAGCCATTCCAGTGGCCAATGACTCTCTCGGTGAAGAACTTTCTCCTCACCTCAAGCCTAAATTTCCCCTGGCGCAGCTTGAGGCTGTGTCCTCTTGTTCTGGTGCTGGCTGCCTGAGAGAAGAGAGCAACCTCCTCCTGGCCACAACCACCCCTCAGGTAGTTGTAGACAGCAA
>VXBP01000413.1:252893-313201 GCA_013400115.1 Rhinopomastus cyanomelas
TCACCCTCATCAGGAAGAAGTTCCTTCTCATATTAATGTGGAACCTCCTATGTTCCAACTTACACCCACTGCACTTCATCCTATCACTAGATGACACTGAGAAGAGCCTGGCTCCATCCTCCTGACACCCACCCCTCACATATTTAGAGACATTAATGAGGTCACCCCTCAGTCTCCTCTTCTCCAAGCTAAACAGAGCCAGCTCCCTCAGCCTCTGCTCATGAGGGAGGTGCTCTACTTCCTTCATCATCCTCATTCCCCTATGCTGGACTCCCTCCAGCAGCTCTACATCCCTCTTGAACTGAAATGGCCAGAACTGGACACAATACTCCAGATGTGGTCTCACCAGGGCAGAGTAGAGGAGGAGAAGAACCTCTCTGGATCTACTAACCACCCCCTTTCTGATCCACCCCAGGATGCTGTTGGCCCTCTTGGCCACGAGAGCACATTGCTGGCTCATGGTCATCCTCCTGTCCACCTGAAAGATCAAATCCCTTTCTCTTTTGAAAGGGGATCTCACACCAGATCTCAGAACACTCCAGGAAGCTCTACAGGTTCTACAGAAAATGGCACCTGGATATTGACCTCTCAGGCAAGTTCTATGGCATCTCCTTGCACTCTGCTGTCTGCTTTTGAGGGCTGGTTTCTTTGTGGGTAGAGACAGAGTTAAAGTCACATCAGAGTTTCTGTTGATTAGTGTAAGATCACATTTATTGGAGTGTCCCTACAGATCAGTGGTCACATAAGACCTGGCAATGCCTGTGTGTGCTTAGAGCAGTGAACACTCCTCTAACATGTTACAGAATCATCACAGAACCACAGACTGGGTTGGGCTGGAAGACCTACAGAGCTCACCCAGTGCCAGCCCCCTGCCACGGGCAGCGACACCTCTCACTGGACCAGGTTGCCCAGAGTCCCATCCAACCTGGCCTTGAACACTTCCAGGGATGGAGCAGCCACAAACTCCCTGGCCAACCTGTTCCAGTGCCTCAGCACCCACACTGTGAAGAATTTCCTTCTCACATCTAATCTAAATCTCTCCTTTTCTAGCTTAAAGCCATTTCTCCTCATTCTATCACTAGGGAATGTCAGGGTCTTACTGGGCTTCCCCAGCTTGTTCTGCTCCACCACACCACCCAAAGACCTGAGAAGAGCCAAGAAAGACTTCTGTCACCCCAAAGGCTTCAGGGTTAGGGTTAGGACATGGAATTGCAGCAGCTCACACTTACTCGGGGCTTCAGCGGGTACCAGTTGAGTTTCCTGTTGCTCCAGTCCCAACTGGCCAAGTCTACTTCAATCTCTCCCAAGAAACTGTTCCGTCCCAGGGGGTCATTGTGCCAAACAGAGAGATTTAATTTTTGGATCAGCAATACCATCTTCTCTATTTTATACTAGAGGAAGAAAGAAGAGTCAGTTTGTTCCGTTTTTGTCTTTCTCTCTCTTTCACTACTGCAAATAAACTTCTCAACAGCTTGAAGGAGCTCTGAGACACTCAAATCCCCTCCGCACATGCACTAATAGACCAATCCCACTCGGAACATCTCGGGGTTTGTCCTGTAGACCAGTGCTACCCTGGCAAGGCTTTTCTGCTGAGCACAGCAAAATCTATTCATCACAGGGCAAACCCAACTTCTGAAGGCTTCTTGACACAAGCCTGGGCAACGTTAAATAACCTTCTAGGCTTTGAGGAATACCACCACATCACGAAGACCTGCGTCTCTAAATTCACAGAGCCAGTCAGGTTGGAACGGGATCCTTGGGATCACTGAGTCCACTATCAATCCTAGTCTAAGAAGTTCCCCCCTAAACCAGATCCCTCAACACCACATCTAAACAATCCTTAAACACATCCAGGGATGATGACTCAGCCCCGTCCCTGGGCAGCCAGTTCCAGGGCCTGACTACTCTTTCTGTAAAAAAATTGTTCCTTCTGTCCAGCCTGACCCCCCTCTGATGCAGCTTGAGGCCCTTCCCTCCTGTTCTATCACTGATGATCTATGAGATGGGACCAGCACTCACCTCTCTACAACATCCCTCCAGGTTAGTTGTAGAGAGCGATGAGTGACTTCATTGAGACCTTCCTCAAACTAAACAGCCCCAGGTCCTTCAATCGCTCCTCATAGGATTGATTCTCAGGGAAGGAATGAAGAACCCCCCCTTTCTCTGGCTGTAAGTGCATCTCTAATCCCAACATCACAGTGAGGGTTTGACAGAGATGCCTTGGGTGCCACCCAAGAGAAACCTTTAACACCTCTGCCCTCACAAACCCAAGGGAAGTTCTTTGCAGGGTTGGTGGAGGCAGGAGAAGCAGCCTGGCCCAGCAGCACTATCCTTCCAGACCTGGTCTCTACAAGACAGATTTTCAGGGTGAGTAATTTTTCTTACTCGTAACACCTCATTGTAAATGGGATTCACTGTCCTCTTCTTCACTGAAGTCTTCCTCTTACCCATTCTAGCCTTGTCAGGAAGCAGGTAAGTTTTAACGTACCTAGGAAAGAAAACAAATCCCAGCTGGATGCTGCCCCGAGCTCTGATGACGCTCTTGGACATGGAAACAACAGGCACAGAGCTGAGTCCTTCAGAGCAATGATAAGGGACCTGCTAGGATTTTAACTTGGCTTGCATGTGAAGATATGACCCTCACTGGAGGTGGCTGGGTGCCACCAAATTCAGATCAGGCAGCCTGGGAAGCCCATAAGACCATCCATCCATCTTTTGAAATGCCTGTAACTGCAGCGTCTGTGAGCATTCAAAATCAGGGTGGAATCAGAAAAGAGAATGAGGTGGAAAGCTTTCAAACTCTCCATCAGGGTTCAAATCCAAGCTCCTTCTCATCATCTTTCAAACCAGAGCTCTCTAACCTTTATACAGCTGCCACTGTGCCCCTAAGAGCACTTCTTTATGGACTTTCTTTCCATACAGACATGTGTCTGCACCACCAGAGTTACTACCAGTGTGTTCACCACCAAGAGATCGAGGTTCACATGGCTGCAGAGAACATGTGCCAGTGCAAACAGGAACTGTCATAGTGATCAAAGCTTTCTCTGTCTGTTCAAATCTAAGTCTGTCAAGACTTTACTGACACCGGTGACCCTAGAACCATCAGCTAGGTCAGTCCCAGCAGCAAGCATGTACCAGAAGTGTGCAGGAAGGAAGAGACAGCATAAAGCATCCTCCAGACCACAAAATCCAGCAGCACAGAAGTCACAAGGGACCTGTGTGTCACTCACGGGTCAGATCTGCCTTTCTTCTCATCCACAACAGCCAAGTCCTTGCACTGGGACACATGGACCTGGAACTCCCGGTTCTTCTCATCATAGTCTAGAGCAAACTCCACGGTACCTTGGGCATCCACACTGCCAAAGTCGCCGCTGTAGACACTGAGCACGCTGCCGCTCACCTGCCGGCAGGGAAAGCAAGGTCAGGGTCTCTGGCTTGACTTCTGCACAAGGGAGACAACCTGAAAAGAGCATTCCCAGAGAAGTTCTCCACCATTTCTGTCCCAGTGCACCGTCATGTCCTTGACCGCAAAATTAAGGGTTGGGAAAGTGAAGAAGGGTCTCATGAGTTTCTCCTTCTGTGTTGTTCCTGACATCACTGTAGGGAGACTTACAGACTGTTATGAGGAGAGGCTGAGGGAGCTGGGTCTCTTGAGCTTGGAGAAGAGGAGACTGAGGGGTGACCTCATTAATGTCTCTAAATATGTGAAGGGTGGGTGTCAGGAGGTTGGAGTCAGGCTCTTCTCAGTGGCATCTAGTGATAGGACAAGGGGCAATGGAACATAGGAGGTTCCACATAAACCTGAGAAGGATCTTCTTCCCAGTGAGGGTGACAGAGCACTGGAACAGGCTACCCAGGGTGGTTGTGGAGTCTCCTTCTCTGGAGATGTTTAAAACCCACCTGGATGTGTTCCTGTGCAACTTGGTCTAGGTGATCCTGCTGTGGTGGGGGGATTGGACTAGATGATCTTTTGAAGTCGCTTCCAGTCCCTAATGTTCTGTGATTCTGTCATACTGGACTAGACAAGCAGGAGCAGTCATCACTGCCTGGTTGCTCGTTCACAGTGTGCTGTGTATCGTGTGTGAAGAGCAGGAATAACTCCTGTCCTGAAGAGCCCCTGTCCTGCCAGACCAGCCTGAGTGCATCTACTTGCCACAAAGGCACAGGGAAATTAGGGTTCTACAGGTCCCTTGTTTTTCCAGAACAATCTGCCTTTGCCCACACACCTCAGGCTCCTTTTTTCAAGGCTTTGGCTTCCATTGGTGCAAAGTGATGAAGGAAACAAACCTCATCTCCAGAAAGATGAGAGGATTTGTGATTGCACCTATCCCTCACGATTCCTGGCAAGACAACATGACAGCTAAAGCTGCTTAGAATGAAAATAATTAACCCTCTGGGCACTTTTTTGTGGCAGAGGCATGAACATCTATCATAAAACTTCCCAGCAATTGACTCAGTTCTTCTCTGTCTCTCCTGACTTCCTTTGGTCTGAATTTCATCCTATTATAACCCAGAGGAACTTGCTGAACATCTTCTCATAGACCTTGAAGCTGCATTAACCATCCCAGGAGGATACTCACCCCAAAAAAAAAAAACAAATGAGATTTTCAGGAGCAACTTATGTGACTTGGACACAACAGGCTCATTTATCACTCCCAGGCACTCCAGATCAGGAGGACACATGTGCCCCAAAGTTCAAGGTACTTTTAAAATACATTTATCTACATCGATAGGGGGGTGGTTAGCAGATCAAGAGAGGTTCTTCTCCCCCTCTGCTCTGCCCTGGTGAGACCACACCTGGAGTACTGTGTCTAGTTCTGGGCCCCTCAGTTCAAGAGGGATGTGGGGCTGCTGGAGGGAGTCCAGCGTAGGGCAACGAAGATGATAAAGGAGGTGGAGCACATCCCTTACGAGGAGAGGCTGAGGGAGCTGGGTCTCTTTAGCTTGGAGAAGAGGAGACTGAGGGGTGACCTCATTAATGTCTATAAATATGTGAGGGGTGGGTGTCGGGAGGATGGAGCCAGGCTCTTCTCAGTGGCATCTAGCGATAAGATGAGGGGCAATGGGTGTGAGCTGGAACAGAGGAGGTTCCACATCAATATGAGAAGGAACTTCTTCCCGGTGAGGTTGACGGAGCACTGGACCAGGCTGCCCAGGGAGGTTGTGGAGTCTCCTTCACTGGAGATGTTTAGGACCTGCCTGGATGTTCCTGTGTGACTTGGTCTGGGTGATCCTGCTGTGGCAGGGGAGATTGGACTGGATGATCTTTCGAGGTCATTGATTGATTCTATAGATGATTCTATGACAGCATCATAGGGTTGGAAGGGACCTCCAGAAGTCATCTGGTCCATCCCCTCTGCAACAAGCTGGGACATCATTCACCAGATCAGATTGCCCAGAGCCCCATCCAGCCTGACTCTGAATGGTTCCAGGGATGGGGCCTCCACCAACTCTGTAGGCAGCTTGTTCCAGGGATCCCCCACCCTCAGATTCCAGAACATTTTCCTCATGTCATGACCTCTCCTCACCAGCTTTGCTTCACATATATTCCTCAAACCTCACACACACTCCTCAGAGTTAACTCTAACAGGAACACAGCACATCCCAGCACTTCTGAGCAGCACCCCCACCCCAAACCTAAGGAATCTTCTAAAAACGCTCAGCTAACCCCACTCAGCTCTTTTCAGCTCTGCTTAGGAGCTGAAGCTTTTGCTGCCCAACCCTTAGGTTTTTTGACAAAGTGAAGGATGAGCTTGCAGAGGCCCCCATCTGCAGTCCCAGCTTTTTCAGAGCTGGGCCACTAACACGTCACCCCACAGCCAAGAACAGAATGCCCCGTCTTCTGCACTCTGCCCAGGCTGCAGCGCGTCTGCACTTCGGAGCCAGGACTGGGGGCTACTGCTTCCTGTGAATTTATCAGAGTCTCTGATGCAGGATGGTACCCAGAGACACCCCTCTGATGCGAGCAGCCATCACCGGTTCTTTCCTAACGCACCTCACAGAAACAAGCGGGATGGTCCGGAGGCCGCATCCCCTGGAGCAGCCTAAATGCAGCGTCACCGCCTCCAGCTGAGCAGCCCTCTGCAGTGAGACAGCGACAGCAAATACCTACCGAGGAGACCGATGCCATGTCAGACGAGTGGCTGCCAGTGCTGGGCGTCTTCTTGTGCTTGTGGAACTGGAAGCTGATTTCTGAGGCCGTGTCCGACTCTGTCTGCTCAGAAAACAACAAGCGGCACCTTTAAGCTCTGCTGCGCGAACGCCTGGCAGCACCACAGAGCCAGCCTGACAGCTCAGCAGAGCCGCAGGAAGCAGCCATCAGGTTAGAAGCGTGGAGGGGAGCGCAGGGACTGTCCCCAAGGGCATCCCCTCCGACCAAGGCGTCATTAGCTGCCTCCATGCATTGCTGCAACTGCCCGGGCTCCTGGAAAAGCCACAGAATAATGTGGGGTGAGGCAGAGGGAAATGCTAGAAGCCCTCCAGGATGGTAGGGTTGGTCTAGGTTACCTGGGGCTTTCTTCCTCGTGTATTTATGCCATAACATAACANGACAGGCTCTTTTCACTTGCTCCCTGTGATAGGACAAGGAGCAATGGGTGTAAGTTGCAGCAGAGGAGGTTCTGCCTCAACACAAGGGGGAACTTCTTTACTGTGAGGGTCACAGAGCACTGGAACAGACTCCCCAGGGAGGTCGTGGAGTCTCCTTCTCTGGGGACTTTCAAGGCCCGCCTGGATGTGTTCCTCTGTGATCTGTGTTAGATAGTTTTGTCCTGCTGCGGCAGGGGGGGTGGACTCGATGATCTCTTGGGTCCCTTCCAACCCCTAACATCCTAGGATCCTATGATCCTATGAACTGAGGCATGGGCTAAAGTCCTGGTGGAGTCCAGGAGAAGCATTCCCATGTGACCCACTGCCATCCAGGGGATTCTGTGAACACCATTACAGCCATTTCTGGTATCCAACCTACCTCAGACAACAGGAGAGGAGAGGATCTGCTCAGCTCTTTGACTCTTTCAGGCTCAAGGAACTGGTGGGGTATCAGCTGGGGTTTATTGTACGCTGTAGGTACAAACAAAATGGGCATCAAGACACCTTCGCAGCATCAGGAAAATATAAGAAGGTCTGAATTTTGCTTAAAAGCATAAGGAAGGAGGGAAAGCTTGTGGGAGGCATCAGAGTGCCACCTACTTGTCCCATCTGTGTTGTCTGCCATTTAGACTGACCCTCCCCAGGAAAAACACAAACCAGTTAACACCTTAAAGCAATTATCAGTGTTTCCACTGGCTGTGAGGGAGTGAGCAAGGAAAAGTTCCTCTAGTGGCCAATTTAATCAACTCATTAGCCTAAGGACTTGTATCTTGGCATCACTTTCTTTGTGTGTGTTTAATCTGGGCTAAAACCACGCAGACCCACCTCCTGGCCCAAGAAACCAACCACTCTCATGTTCTCCTCTTGCAGCTCATTGACCTGTAAAAAACAGCTGTCAAAGGACTGGACTAGATGATCTTTCGAGGTCCCTTCCAGTCCCTAATGATTCTATGATTCTATCTACATTGGATTGTTTGCAGTTATTTGACTTGGTCTGGGTGATCCTGCTGTTGCAGGGGGATTGGACTAGATGATCTTTCGAGGTCCCTTCCAATCCCTAATGATTCTATGATTTGTGGTTTCACCATGGCACCCACCTCTCAAATACCCTGCCAGACAAAGAGGTGGCCAGTAACTGGGGACCTGAGAGGAGCAAGTCAGAAAGCTTCTTATCGACTTAGAAAGGCAGGTACTGCACTGCTTCAGTGTCTAAACAAACCTTACTTGTTCTCTCTTTATCTTTTCTCAGTAGCTCCCTCCAAGAAGACCATCTCCATCCCAGCAGAACTTATTTTGAGAAGACAGACGTGCACAGACATGCTGTGCACATGTGCCCAGCATGTCACAGTATCACAGTATTATCAAGGTTGGAAGAGACCTCATAGATCATCAAGTCCAACCTGTCACCACAGAGCTCAAGGCTAGACCATGGCACCAAGTGCCACGTCCAATCGTGCCTTGAACAGCTCCAGAGTTGGCGACTCCACCACCTCCCTGGGCAGGCCATTCCAGTGGCCAATGACTCTCTCCGTGAAGAACTTTCTCCTCACCTCAAGCCTAAATTTCCCCTGGCGCAGCTTGAGGCTATGGGGAGGCTATGTCAGCTATGGGGAGACATCCTTTGGCAGTTTCCTCTTACAGGAGTTTCCTTTTACGTGATTAATGTTTGTTTGCTGCTTACTGCTCTTATTTCCAAACATGAGTAACTCATCAAACAACTAGCCCTCCCCACAGCTTGTTGTTCTACTGCAAATGATGTCACTCTGCTGAGGAAGGTTTCCAGGATAAATTTTGTGGCTCTGAATAAGCTTCAATAAGGGGAGGCTACACCTTCAGTTGTCTTGCGAAGACCACATCACTGAATGGCAGTGCATGGGGGATCTTAGAATCATAGGCTTGGGAGGGACCTTCAGGGCTCATCTAGTCCAACCCCTCTGCAGCAAGCAGGGCCATCACTCACCAGACCAGCTGCCCAGATGCCCATCCAACCTGACCTTGAATGGCTCCAGGGATAGGGCCTCCATCACCTCTGTAGGCAGCCTGTTCCAGAGACTCCCCACCCTCAGGTTCAAGAACTTTTTCCTTGTGTCCAACCTCAATTGGCCCTTTTCCAGCTTAAATCCACAACCCATCCTCCCATCACTCCCTGCCCTTGCAAACAGTCTTCCCCAGCATTCAGAGAGGCCCCTTTCACGGACTGGAAGGTCCCTAACGTCTTCTGAAGCATCAAGCTATCATGTGCCACACAACATCCGTGCACTTGGCACTGAGGACAGGCTGGGCACAGTCACAAGGTGATGCAGCACGTCTCACCCACAGGCTGCCCTGAATGGGACTCTGTTCCCTCCATAACTACAGGGCAGGTTCGGATGGGCTTGACTGCTTCCTCTGAGTGGCTTTCTCATCTCAGTCCTGGCAGCCTTGGCCTCACCACACTGCTCTTAGGTCAGCTCTTAGCTGTACCCTTGGCAGTGCCCTTGGGGTACTCACTGGCTTTGTGCTGCTGCCTTCTTACAGGCTCCCTTCCTCAGCTGCAGCTTTCTTGGTGGCATAGATGGGTTTCTTGGCCACGGGCTCCTTCTCCTTAGCTTTTCACAGACAAACTACCACCAAAACATGTCCCAGCTGGTAGCTGGACAGACTAGCCCAGCAAACAGGGTCTGCCCTGGGTGAGGTAGGAGACCCAGGCTGGGCACTGCAGCCCAGTGAGTGACAGGAGCCTGCAGCACGGCTCACACCAGTGCTGGATACGAGGTCTAGCAGCTCTGACTGATCCCCTCTGCAGGCTGCCAGGCAGTTCTCACAGCACTCAGCAGGGGAAGAGGAGGGACAGACAGAGCCTTATTGCCAACCCTTGCTGGCCAGTAACACACCATCAGCAATTTCCCAGCTCCAAATTGAAATCTAGGCACCACAGGATCTCCAGTTTGATGATGAGCTAATATGTCATCTTCCTGGTCTAGCACGTGCACAGAAGCACCAGAGCTGCAGAACTCAGGCATTACCTGTCCCCTTCAAACCAAAAAGGACAAAGAAAGGTGCTACTCACTCTCCACGGTGGTGTAAATGTTCACCATGCTCTTGGCAAGGTTAACGCTGTTTGCCTGGGCCAGTGCCTGAGTGGCCAGAGAACGATCCCCATCTTCCTCTGGAACACAGGAAAAGCCAAGTCAACAGAGTAGACACACAAACACGAAGGGCAGCATGTCCACAAGCATGTGTATGTGCCTTGTGTGTCTCCTTTCAAACCATCAGTGCACTTTAATATCTCCCCCTGAGAATAATCCTTCACACTGCAAGGGGAAAGGTAAACATCAGTCCAACCCAGTCCCTAAACCAGACTGGCCCGTGCAAAGAGCTGCTGGTGCTGCACAGCCATCTCTTCTCCAGGTACAGGAAGACAGGACATTTGGGAAGAGCAGCTCAGAAGCTCTCTCCTCCTAGGTCTTTGCTTGGCAGAGAGCAGAGCTGAGGGCTGTCAGAGCCCACTGTGAAATGAGCTGCAATTTTTGCTCATAGTAAGAGCCCATCGAGCCCTGAGGAAAAGGCTCATAAAGTGGCTGCTGACACCACTGTGGCTGAGAACATGTGCCCTGTTGGCTAGGACTCCTTGTTCAGCCTTCTCTGGCTGCAGTTTGCTATCCTAAACCACTGGTGCATTCCCCAAGCCCCAAAATGTCCCTGGAGCACTGACGACCAGAGGCCGTATCAGGGCAGCCTGGCGGCCAATGTATTTCTTAAACACTCTTATGTCTTATGTCTTCTGTTTGTGCCAGACTCAACCCTGCCACCGCAAAGGGTTCCTCTAGCCCCACATCAGAGCAAAGCAGAGAAAGATCCTGTGACCTGCTGCAGGTGACCCTAAAAAAAGGGAAGGCTGTGGCAAGCTGTGAGGCCAGCAAAGCACGAGGGCTGCTAGCAGGGAGGAGGACAAGGGTTGGCACTGCCTGCTTCACACCTGCACCACGCCGCACGCGACCGGGCTCCAGCGCCGTTTGCTGAACGCATTCAGCGCTTGCCAGCCGCACACGCTGCCGCACAGGAGAAACAGAGACAACGGAAGCGCAAAAGGCGGAGGGGCTAGGGCAGACCGCAGGCATAGCCATGGCTCCCTGGAGGGATGTCACAGAGGGCAGTCACAGCCCTCAGTACCTGAGCAAACGGCCGAGTCCATTCTCTGGACGGGTCCACTCTCT
This sequence comes from Rhinopomastus cyanomelas, assembly GCA_013400115.1. Lineage (NCBI taxonomy): Eukaryota > Metazoa > Chordata > Aves > Bucerotiformes > Rhinopomastidae > Rhinopomastus > Rhinopomastus cyanomelas. The sequence continues at coordinate 263,678 of VXBP01000413.1, forward strand.
CTGGCTGGCTCACCGCGTGCTGGCTGCTCGGCAGGCTCACGTGTTTTGTCCTCGGGTAGCTCTCCGTTTATTTCCATGCTGTCGTGAGCTCCCAGATCAGACCTTTCCTCTTTCTCATCATCGCTTTCACCATCCGTGAGCACCGGCTCGATCAGTATCTGGACCCTGCTCGCCACGGATCTCACAGCGCGCTTGCGCTCTTCCACCCCAACGGGCTCATCTGGAGGCGGCTCTGGCCCCGACTCCTCTCCGGTGGGTGACTCAGTCTTGACGGAAGGCGCTCGCACAGGCAGTCTGGACTTCTTGGAGCAGCGCTGGGCTGTCTTCTCCTCCTCTGGCACCGGTGGCTTCCCACTGCCTTCACCCAGCAAGTTGTTCCTGGTCACAAGGCTGCCCTTGCTCTTGGCGTACGTGGATCTAGGAAGGGAGGAGACCGAACCCTTCCTTGCAGGGGCTACGTAGCTTGGTTCCTCCTCGCTTGAGGACAGGGTTATTGTCCTTTTGTAGGGGGTTCTGGTTTTGATGAAGACACCAGGTTTCTCATCACTGTTCTGGCCTGGCCCAGACTGCACTGAGAGCGAGCGGCACAGCTTGAACTGCCGCCTATCTGCTTCCACCCAGCTGGGGTCCTCTGGAGAGTTTCCTATCATCACAGAGTCTGCTCCCTTCTCCCAGAAGTTCTTCAGGTTCTTGAAGTGCTCATGATTGAGGCCAATGTCCTCCTCTTTGTTACTCATGGAGGAGATGGTGTAGTTCACTACTTGCTTGGCAGCCTGGCTGCTCTCCCCCTCCGCAGCCAGTGGTTTGGGGCTTACCAGCAGCTTTCTAGTTGTGAGGCCATTCTCTGCTGACCCCACATGATTCCCAAACTGCTCGGGTCTGGGGAAAGTTCTGCTTGGTTTCCTCTTAACTGGAATCTTGCTGGGAGCGCAGGTTTGTTCAGATGGGGTTTTTGTCCCTGCTGTGGTGCCAGTGGCGCCAGCAACAGCCTCCCCTCCAACCGCACTGTCAGGCTGAGGCAGAGCGTCCTCTGAAAGGCTGGTGGGCAGTGGAGACACTCCATGACCTACAAAGACAGCAGACGCTCACAGCCTGTTCTGCTGCATCACATCACACTTCCCTGGAAGGTCTGGGCTGTAGCCAGCAGGGTGCCCAGGTGGCCAAGAAGGCCAATGGCATCCTGTCCTGCATCAGGAATGGTGTAACCAGCAGGAGGGAGGTGATGTTGTCCCTGTACTCTTCACTTGTGAGACTGTACCTTAAGCACTGGGTCCAGTTTTGGGCGTCACAGGATAAGGAGGACATTGAGGGGCTGGAACGGAGCCAGACAGGGGCAACAGGACTGGGGAGAGGGATAGAATACAGGCTCTGTGAAGAGCAGCTGAGGGAACTGGGGCTATTTAGTCAAGAGAAGAGGAGGCTGAGAGGAGACTTTATTGCTCTCTACAGCTACCTAAAAGGTTGTAGCAAGGCTGGTGCTGGTCTCTTCTCTCAAATTACTAAGGAGAGGAAATGGCCTCAAGTTGCATGAGGGGAGGTTTAGACTGGATCTGAGGAAGAAGTTCTTTGCTGAGAGCGCGGCTGGGCACAGAAAGAGGCTTCCCAGGGAGGTGGCAGCGTCACCATCCCTGGAGGTGTTTAAAAAAATCAGCAGATAGAGCACTTGAGGCCATGGTCTAGGGGTTAGGGAGATGTTGGGATGAGGGCTGGCCTTGCTGAACCCGGAGGTTCTTTCCAGCCATCATGACTCTATGATTCTATGATTTTCAAAGGGAAGCCAGAGGGAGCTTCCAGAAACTACCAGTATGTTTGTGTTTCTTTCCCATTTTGATACTGGTAAGCCCCCTGCCACCTGAGGAAAACCCCGAAAAGCCCAGCCCTTCTCTATGCGACAGGACAACAAAAACCCTCTGAGCTCTAAATTATTGCTGTGAGCTGGGGGGTTGGGTTTGTTTGCAGCTTTGCTTCCAGTTTTCCTACTGGCTGTTTCCTACATTCCAATATCACACTGAACACTCAAGGCAGGGAAGAGAAGGCAACTTGGATCTGAGGGGCAAGGAGCTGTGAGCCAAGCCCTCAATTTAAAACACAGTGAGAGTCAGGAGACGTTTTAGTCACTGGATTTTCTTTTCTCTTGGTCCCTACTGCCTCTGGCATAATTCACACAAATGCTGGTAGCCTGTTCTTTGATGCCAAGGGAAGAAACCACGGAATAATTGAGGCTGGAGAAGCCCTCTGAGGTCATCCAGCCCAGCCCATCACCACATCGGATGACCAGGGCACTGAGAGCCACGGCCAGTCTGTCCTTAAACACCTTCAGGGGGTAGGGACTCCATCACTGCCCTGGGCAGGCCATTCCAGGATCTGACCACCCTTTCCGTGAGGAAGGGCTTCCTAACATCCATCCTAACCCTCTCCTGGCAGCTTCAAGCCCTCCTCTCTCATCCTGTCGCATCTTGTCATTTGGAGTTCGAAGCGGAGCAACACGACCTCCAAGGGTTCAGTGGACAAAGTATTACCTTTGGTAGCCACCAGCGAGCTGTTTGCTGCAGCCACAAATGGACTTGTTGCACTGTCGCTCTCCGAGGAAGACACATCGTGTGTGCTGGATCTCTGAACGGAAAACAAACCTCATCAGTGCATACAAACTGGTCAGACTGGAACAACGTATTCCATCGAAGGGCAAACACTGGAGCCCCTGCAGTAGGCACAGGCCCAGGGTGTCTCACAAGCAAAGCAGGAGGCTGCACATACTACCTTGTGCGATGCAGATAGTGGGGCTGAAAGTCTCGGCTTCGGTTTCGGCAAGACGTTGCACTCCTCTGCAGCGTCGGAAGCAGGCCAGCAGGACCTGTGGGACAGGAGAGAGCCCTGAGTGTGGAGAACAGTGGCAACCATGTGCCTGTGGGGTGATTAGGCAGCCATCTCAGCTCTGCTCAGCTACTGTCTCGCTTTCATCTACCAACCCAGCCCGACACCAGGCGGCCCAGAGCTGCTGCTTTCATTTGTTTTCTCCATCCTGCATCCCGGACTTTCTGCCTGTGGATCCTTCGTTAAGCAACACACAGTGATGAGCTGCAAGAGGTCTGGAAGCATTGTTAGGGCCCCTATTTAATACTAAGCTGGGGCAATGGCCACCTCTGAAGAACGGTTCTGCAGACAACAAAATGCAAAGGGGATGAGAGCACAACTCAATAAATACATGAGCATTTCAACGCCTTCTCCACATCCCATGGACACTGCGTGAGGCCTCTGATCTGCTCACTGCAGAGCTTGGAGTGGGTGTCTGCTTAGTCAGCACAACGAGAAACCCTGCCCGGCCCCGACGGAGCACCGAGTGCTGGACACGGAGGTTGGCACCACGGGAAACAAGCAGTTTCCTCCAGCAGTTCACAAATCACCACATAACTGCTGTGAAAACCCAACCAGAATATCCTGACCTGGGAGACGGCTCCTGTTCTACTGGCCCCTTATCAAATCCTGCAGGAAGGGACCCTTCTGGCACAAGATTGCTAGCACTCTGTTATTAGGGGAGCACTGATGTTCTGACAATTCCTGGAAAAAGGGCATTAAAAATCCCATATAACCTATTATAACCTATATCATTCTATACAGCCTTGGAAACTCAGCCAAGAGCAGGGTTTGAGGCTTCCATTGTCATCAGCAGGAGAGCAGCAGCAGTTACCTCTCTGCCCAGCTGCTAGCGGGCTCAGGGCAGGCTTTGCTTTCCAGACCCGTCCTGATGTGCTCGTTGGCCTCGTCTGTAACACAACAGAGAAATTCACATTTATTCCCACTTTGTAACTGCCAGGGCCATTTGTCCGGGGGAAGGAAAGGCTTGTGAAGTTAGTCCCACCAGCACAAACCCCGAGGATTTAACAGGAGATGTAGAGCAGGTGGAGGACTCTGCCTACTCTTCCCCCAGATGGGGGAGGTCCTGTGTGCTCCTCACACACCAAAGGTATCTCCATAGCCCATGGGACCAAAGCCAGCTGCCCAACACCTGACTCACACCAGGAGCTGCCCCATCACGGGGAGCCATCGCAGGATGGGGCTGCAGATGTCGAGGCAGCTGATCTGTTCCAGGATTTAAATTCAGCCATTTCCTGTTTTGACTCAAAGTCACAGGATCTTGGCAAACAAAGGAGGGGGCCAACAGAGTAAATGAGATGCCTGCTATTTTTACTGGCACAGGGCTCAGCTAGGTCTTCTCAGCTCTCACAGACCCTGAAGGAGCGACAGGCTCCGCAGAGCAGCCTGCCAGGGGTAGAGCTGCACTGGACATTGCTGGCAAACAGGCTATCTTGCTGCTGCTGCCAGCCCTAAAGGATTAAACCCTCAAACAACAATGAGAAACTAGTCTGGTCAACACCATCACAGATTCACAGTGTGGTTTGGGTTGGAAGGGACCTTCAAAGCTCACCCAGTCCCACCCCCTACTGTGAGCAGGGCCATCCCCAACCAGAACAGGCTGCTCAGAGCCCCAGGGTCCAACCTGACCTGGGATGGTTCCAGAGATAGGGCTTCTCCCACCTTTCTGAGCAACCTTGGCCAGGCTCTTACCACTCTCAGTCCAAACAATTTCTACCTTCTAGTCTGAATCTCCCTCTTTCTTGTCCTGTCACAGCAGTCCCAGCTAAAAACTCTGTCCCCATCTTTCTTATCAGCCCCTTTAAGTACTGAAAGGCTGCAAGGAGGTCTCCCCAGAGCCTTCTCCTCTCCAGGCTGAACAACCCCAAGGTGTGCACCTGTTTATTCACACGCAGCTAGGTCTGTTTTGAAGAACAAAGCTTACCTGTCCCCAAACCTGCCTGATGGGTTTAGGCTGTATTTTTAGACACCACCATAGAACCCAGGCACAAAGGATTCAGATGTGACATTAGACAACTACCCCTCACTGGTTATCTGGGTAGGAAACTGCACTGAGCCCAAAGGCAGCCCAGTCCTAATGATGTCACACCAGTGCTGTTGAAGTAAGACATCCAGCAGCAGCACAGCCAACCTGCGGGTAACAGAGACACCCCAAGATGGAACTTCAATCTCATTGCCTGGGCATCCCCATGGAGAAATGTGCTGCAGCTCCAAGTGTTTCTTCCCTGCAGGGAGGGGACCATGGCAGCATCACTTGGGCTGTCAGCATTAGGACACGGATCTAGCACCGGCGTGAGACGGCAGTTGGGGGATCTCATGGCTTCCACAGTGGTGGGAAGTCACTGCCAGTCTGTGGGAGGCAGTGGCAGCTGGAAGGCAGCTCAGGCCCAGGTTGGAAGGGACCTCCAAAAGCATTTAGTCCAAACCCCCTGCAGTAAGCAGAGACAGAATCAACTACACCAGGTTGCCCAGAGCCTTGTCCAGCCTAATCATAGAATCACAGAATCATCAGGGATTGGAAGGGACCTCTAAAGATCATCTAGTCCAATCCCCCTGCCAGAGCAGGCTCACCTCACTGGAGAAGCCATGGAATCAGGGTCACTCAGGGTAGGAAGGAACCATCATCCAGTTCCAACACCCCCAGCACAGGCAGGGACACCCCACCCTAGACCAGGCTGGCCAGAGCCCCATCCAGTCTGGCCTTAAACACCTCCAGGGACGGGGCCCCAACCACCTCCCTGGGCAACTCATTCCAGGCCTTCACCACTCTCGCGGTGAAGAACTTCCTCCTCACATCCAGTGAAAATCTACCCATCTCCAGCTTTGCTCCATTCCCCCTAGTCCTGTTGCTACCCACCATCCTAAATAGCCCCTCCGCAGCCTTTTTGTAGGCCCCCTTCAGATACTGGAAGGCCACAATAAGGTCACTTGGGAGCCTCCTCTTCTCCAGACTGAACAGCCCCAACTCTCTCAGTCTGGCCTCATAGGAGAGGAGCTCCAGCCCTCTGATCATCCTCATGGCCCTCCTCTGCACTCGCTCCGGCACATCCACATCCTTCTTGTAGTAAGGGCTCCAGATCTGGACTCAGTGGTCCAGATGGAGTCTCACCAGAGCAGCGTAGAGGGGGAGAATCACCTCCCTCGACCTGCTGGCAACATTTCTCCTGATGCAGCCCAGGATCCAGTTTGCCTTCTGGTAAACCTAACCTTGAATAACTTCAAGGATGGGGCCTCAACTCCCTCCCTGGGCAACCTGTTCCAGTGCTCAACTCCCCTGCTAAAGAACTTCTTCCTAACATCCCATTTCAATATTCCCTTCTCTAATTTGAAGCCAGAGATGCCAGCTGGCTGGAAGCAGAGTAACCACACACAGAGCTCCCACATTTTCCCTTTGCCTGTCACGGTTAAAAAGACCTTGACAACTGAAGACCACATCCATTTCTCACCTCACTTCCAAAGACATTGTGCTGTATTTGCTTTTCACTGACGCCTACACCTCAGACACTGCAGGCAGAGGCAGTGGGAGGTGTCTGTGTCCTCCCATCCCAACCACTTCCCTTCAAAACAGTCCAGCCACGGTCACAGCCATCCCCAGTGTCTACACCCACAAACAAACTGGTGATGAGGACACTGTCATTCAACAAGACGAGTGAAATGCCCTTGCTAGCTTTAAGAGGAGATGGAATAAGAGCAAATCCCAACAGAAATAAGCAGTGGCCTGACCAGTTGGACCTGTCCATGCCTATATTTATCCACATGTGTATGGAACCACTCCTCCAGCTGCTCTGCACATTGCCTGTCTCTCTGCAACAGACACTAAGGCTTTGGGAACAGCGTGGCTCACCATGCCGTTGGGGCTGACCTGCCTACACAGGTGGACAAAAGGTCTCTCTCAGAAGATTTTTAGCTCTTGGATATCCATTGCACATAAGCTCATGGAGGAGTTCTCTCCAAGTTGAACCATCTGTGCTGCTGTAGTTTAAATATAGGGTATCTGTTCCATACAGTTATATTAGTGCCCAGCACTAGCATTTTCTATTGTGTTCTTCACCAGTTATGAAGACCTTTAGGGATCCATGCGACCCTCCCTTCTGAAGGTTAAAACCCTCCTCCAGAGAAGGTCACTGGGCATTCTCCTGGGCAGGCACAAGTTTCCAGCCCTCCCCAGCCCACTCACCATGCAACGTCAGAAGTTATCTCAGCAGGGGTTTTCTGAGCAGGAATTTCTCTCCCTAACACAGTCACCAAAAAGATCAACTGGGATTAGCAGCCCTGGAGTCATGAGCACATTACACTGGTTTGGCTAAATGAACATGCACCCCCTTCATCATCCCGAAAGCCAGCAGGAGGTGGCTGGCTGACCTTTCCAGAAGGAAAGAAGGTGCCAGGCTGGCAGCAAAGGCCCTAATCAACTCTTCTGCAGGCTGAACCTGAGCTGCAGGGTCAAACCATTTGTGAGGGGGCTTCATCCTGCACCCCAGGGAGCCAAGCACTGCTCTCATCAGGACAGCACTCTTGCAGAGAAGTCAGAAAGGTAAGTGCTTGATTTTGAGCACTGCAGCATCAGCAGGACATGGAGGTGCTGGAGAGTGGGCTAAGACTGGGCTGGTTAGGGGTCTGGAGAACAGGTCTGAGGAGGAGAGGCTGATGGAGCTTGGGCTGTTCAGCCTGGAGAAGAGGAAGTTGAGGGGAGGCCTCACTGCTTTCTACAACTACCTGACGGGAGGTTGGAGTGAGGCAAGGGTTGGCCTCTGCTCCCTAGTGACTAGCAATAGGACAAGAGGAAATGGGGTCAGGTTGTGCCAGGGGAGGTTCAGGTTGGATCTCAGGAAAAACGTCTTCCCAGAAAGAGTGGAGAGGCCTTGGAACAGGCTGCTTAGGGATGGGGTGGAGGCATCATCCCTGGAGGTGTTCAACCAACAGGCAGCCAGGTGTTTCAGGAGATGGGTTAGTGGTTGGGGGTTCTAGGACAGACGGTTGGACTTGATGATCTTGAAGGCCTTCTCCAACCTTGATTCTGTACGTGAAAGATACAACCTATCTGATAACTACTGCAGGAGATGAGAAGACACCAGTAAACAGCAAAGGCTGTAGAACCTCGATCCTCAACCAGTGCTGTAAAACAGCAGTGGGAAAAAGAAGAGGAAATAATAAAATCACATATTATATCTGTGCTTCACCAAAGTCTGAGGATAAAAGAAGAGACAAAGAAGACAAAACTTGGAGAAAGAAATAAAGGCTACTCAATCTAAACAATCACTGGAGTATGATGCAGTAGCCTTTGCTTCTTCCTTCCCAAACCAGCATTAGTCACCAGGCTGTGTATTACTGTTGCAGTGACAAGATTACTTCAGATGATAACTGGAGACTACATCTCACACTGCACATCACTAAGTTAAATCTGAACCCAGCAGGGCTTTGGATTTTGCTTTCCTGAAATGGGCTGCAAGCTCCAGGTGCTCATGCAACAGGCAGCTGAAGCCAGTTCATTGCCAGCCTCTGGTGGCTGGGCTGCAGGTGAGAGGGCGCTTGTCTACCCTGGGCTTCTCAAGTCTGTCTCTTCCTGCAGAGAGGATGCAGCTCAAACACACAACCTCGAAGAGCAGAGACGGTGCTCTGCAGCAACGGGCACCCAACTCTGGCAAGCTGTTGAGTGGCAACATGCATCCTTAATGCCATGGATAAAAGCGACGGGACACGATCTGTGATGGGCCTGTTCTGCACCAGAGGCCCCAGTGAATCTGAGTTACAAGAGCTGTCAGGGACAAGTAAAAAGCAAAAAAGAAATGAGGCTCTCAGGGAGGTCCCTAGCCAGTCTCTAGTTTTGGGACTGTGTCTAAGTAATGCAGAGCTGAGAGAGGTTTCTGAAGTCCAGGCAGCTAATGTTACAGAGGTGTCCTGACCAAGGAGAGCCACCAAACAAAGGAGAGGTCTACAATGCTGCTACTCCAGAGTAGGGATGGCCAGCTGGGCCCAGGAAAGAGGCTGAGCTGAACTGATGGAGATGACATTTGAGGTTTGGACAGATGGACGATAATCCTTGATCTAATTCCTGTGGAAGAACAGAGCCTAGTTATAGGGACTGTGGTAGACTTTGCCCAGAGCAGCCAGCAACTCACCAGTCACGTCTAAGTACCTGTGATCACCCTCCCTGACAAATATAATGGAGGAGGTTGTGTGAGGCTGGGCTGCAGTCTCACAGTCCTGCTGCAGGATCAGTTGGTCAGTCTTCAACACCTAGCTGAGGACTGGATTTGAATCATCCTGGTTCCGCTCTGCACAAATGGCCAGCACAAGTGCCAGGCCTAGTGTGGCAACACAGGAACTCAAGGTACAGTCCTACTCAGTTCACACAGGACTGATACCTTCTCTTCTCTGCCCTGAGCTGACAAATCTGCTTTGGTCTGTTTCACCACACGAGAGCTCCTCTGCAGTCACACAACACACACTCCCTCTGCTTCCTTAGCACACGACCCCAGACAGACCTTTGCTATGGCTCAGCAGCCTGGGCACCACTCAGCCCCAAAGCCCTTTTTACTGGGAAAACCACAGTGTGCCTTGGAACTATTCCCATGTAAGAGCTAGACATGGACCCTCTCCAGTGCGCAAATATTTGCCAGAAGAGAGGCGCCCCTCCGTTTGCAGAGATGTGGCTGACTACACCACCCCAAGAGCAGCTGGCTCCTGGTTTTGGGACGACTACTCAGGAAATGGTGGAGGTGCAGGGGTGTGTTTGACCCCAACACAGCAGTTTGATGCCAAAAATTTCCCTGGGAAACAGCTCTTGCTCTGGCTCTCTGCCACACTTCCATTTTTCCTCTGGGCCCTGATTTTGATTCTCAGGTATGTTTTTCTAGAACTGAAAGCTTAGCTGAGAACCCCCTTATCACAACACACCGGCAGGTCCCCGACAAGCTCCCGCGTACAGAGACATCCCATACTGGACCACTGTTTTGCGGCCCATCAATTTGTTTTCTTGAGACGCACCCCGGTACGTACTTTCTAGTTTGCCCTTTTTCCTTCTAATCGATGCTCGAAGCAGATCTGGCCCCGCCAAGTCTTCCTGAAAGCGTTTTGCCTTCACTTCTGAAAACCATTCACCTGTTACAAACTTCTTCTTCGTTTCGTCCTTGATGGAGCCTTGTATCCGCCTGAAAGTCAAGGAAAACATTAACCACCAAGATCTCCAAGGTTTTGACTTCCTCTGAGCTACCTCCAGGGTGTAACTGTCCCATTCACCTGTCTGAGACTGTGAGGGATCCCAAGCTTGTTCTCTGTAATCACAGAATCCTTAGAGATTGGAAGGGACCTCAAAAGATCATCCAGTCCAATCCCCCCACCGCAGCAGGATCCCCTAGACCAAGTCACACAGGAACACATCCAGGCGGGTCTTGAACACCTCCAGTGAAGGAGACTCCACAACCTCCCTGGGCAGCCTGTTCCAGTGCTCCAGCAAAGCTGATTAATTTTGCTCCTGAAATGGAAACAACACCCTGCAAACGTAGCCTTCGCCACCTCCAAATCCTACAAACCCAGATCAGAGGCTCCAGGCAAGACGGTCTGTCCAGCTGTGAGGATTTGGGACTGTTTGCAGGTCTTGTACCTGGTTTTTGATCTATCAATCTCTTTACGATCGGTGAAGGTTTTTGGATCAAATCTGATGCAAACCAAGGAAATAAATAGCGTTATTTAGGGGAGTAACCATCTCTGCATCATTCTCGTCCACACTGCTCCTCTCCCGGCTCCTCCTGCCGTGCCAGTTTCGGCACTCAAACAGTTACCTCTCCTTCCTGAGCACTGGCTCTCCTGCTGTAACTGCTGGGCACACCCAGGCTGGGTTTTGGCACCTAAACCCGTCAGTGCCCTGTTTGCTGGCCTCTACTTTTAACCCTCCCTCTCGTTATTTTGGTTCCACACCACAGCCTGAGCTGCCTTCCAATTGCCACTGCCTCCCACAGCCCAGCACAGTTCAGGGTCTCTGTGAGGTCTGAGAGGTCACACAAAACTCTCACCTCAGTCCAATTCTCAGTAATAAGAGGGGGCAAACCCCCAGATAATTGTGAAGCCTGGATGGGTCACATCTGGCTGCCCAAAGGCCAGGAGGTAGCAGGTAAGAGACATGCAGGGACACGTTAGAACCAACAGCTGGGGGAGCTACACAGCTCCCATCTACATCAGGGGTGAATCAGCTCCTGAGAGGGCCTCGAGGTGCTGGGCCAGAGGAGATGTAGGAACATATCTTAATCTTGTTGACTCCAGCTCAGTGTAATGACTGACTGACTTCAGGTCACCCGACAGGCAGGTCATGTTGGAGCCAGACGGGTCCCTACTTGCTCCAGAGGTCTAGCTGCTTCTAGCCACGCTGACAGCACAGGGCTCTTGGCACCGTGCTGGGCAGGATCTGTCTCACTCTGCTGTCACATTAAAGCTCTCTGTGCAGCAGCTTCCGCAGAAAAGCAAAACAGAACTAACATAATCCCAATACTTTCCCCAAACCTACTCTATTGCATTTCTGAAGAACAAAAAAAACCCCATAAATTAAAAAGTCCAGAGAAAGCCTTGTTTGAATTCAGTGGAGCTGTTGGAGCATGCAGACACCTCCAGCCCAGGCTGCCTGCATGCCACCACTGGCTCTGCTCCCTCAGCTCTCACCTTGAGCACAGGCCAGGGCATGCCACCTCTCCAGAACTTGCTGCAGAGCTACCTACTCTCTCGCAAGCCCTGAGCATCCCTCCTGCGTGGGACTTGCTCTTATTTGGCTCCACAGCGAGTGGAGACTCAGCCTTCACAGGGGGCAAAGTGGCACCACCGCCCGCCCTGACGGAAGCACTCCTTTCTTGCTGTGGGGAGTTTGGTGTCAGCTTCCCAAGCCCGGGGCAGCCCAGGTGGCCCGATGGCGTTTACGCGACAGCAGCATGAAGCAGCCCCTGATCCTGAGCATTGCGATAGTCAGTGGCAAGTGAGTGCGTCCTGGCTCTGAAACGGCTCCCTTTGTCACACCCTCTCTGCCTGCACCTTGGGTGCTGTACACACATCTCCACCCCAACGAGCACCGAGGGGACACAAAGCAAAGATGAGGAGGTGCAGTCTCCTTTTAAAACATTCTATGGGACTTCTGAGGAGAACAAGGTAGCAGCTACTCCCCTGCTCAGCCATCTGACAGTGAGAAATCAGCAGCTTCCTCCTCAGGCAAGGAAAGAGATGGTTTTCTCTTGGTGTCTCTGGGGGCTGCTGATTAACTTCACAGGAGAGCCCAGCCCTATGGTCCTGCAGAGAGGGGACAGCAGTGACAAATGGACAGCTGAGAGGACAGGAGGTGCAATGAAAAGCTCTGTCAGGATCCAAGCAAAAAGGGAGAACACACACACACACACACAGACCTCCTCCTCTCTTAAAGAAGTAAATAGATCCCCCTGGGGTAGTTCATAAACTGATGGTATTGGATGCTCTCTCACCTGATGCGATCTCCATCCCTCTTCTTCAGCTCTGCATCTCTCTGCAGAACCTTCATTAGCTTCTCATACTCCTCGTCAGTCAGGAAGCTTAAGTCCAACATCTTCCCTGAAATCTTCAGTTCTTCAGGCAGCTGAAGCAATGAGGAGCTACTCCAGCCTGGGCAGCAGCAATGCCATGGGCTGCTCCGTGCAGCCCACCCAGGAGCACCCAGCGAGACACGGCTGGAGGAGAAGGTCCTCACAGCGGCACGGCCTGGCTGGGAGTCACATTAGCCCCTGCATTTGCACCTCCAGGCTGCGCACCGACACGTTGCTCTGCACCACATGTCTGGCCCTGCCAGCAGAATTCCCTCAGCTAATCCAGCTCCTTCGCTTTTCCTCAGGCACACTGGCAGCAGCTGAGAAGCCAACGTCAATCCGGCAGGCAGCACGGGAAGGAGAGAGCTCACCGCCCTCCTGAGCCGCCTCGTTAGGTCTCAAAAGCTCCTCTCACCAGTGGCAACTGTGGCACCTCTGGCAGGCGTTTTCCTCAGCCAGGAAGTCTCTTTCCACGGAGCTCAAGCATCCCTGCAAGGAAACAGCACTGAGATGCCGATCACGATAAGCACAGCATATGGCAGGCGAGTGTGTACATTGGAGGTTTCACTGTGTTCTTCTGCAGAAGCTCCAAACCAAGCTGCTCTATGTTCCTCCCCGTCCCACAGCTCCTCACGCAGCTCCTAACCCAGACCACGCTTTATTTCAGCCGCTTCGCCCCTAACAGCTGACTCAGCACTACAAGCAGAACGTGCACTTTACAGCATCGAACTCCCTGGGTCCTCACCTCCAGGCTTCTTTTCCTTTCTCCAGTTTGCCCTAAACAACGCTGAGGACAGGCAGCCAACCTCTGAAAGCAGTTGCCCAGTGCCCTGTCGTGTGACTGCTGAGTTGCACCTGGGACTACCCAGTGGCTGCTCATGTTCTGTGGTGCCTGCCCTTTGCTTTGGGCAGCTCAAACAGGACTGGAGCAGATCGCTTCGGGCTTCAACACGCCGAGAATGGCCAGTGGCTGCAGGGCGGAAGAGTAAATCGTGCATTGCTCTGCTGCCTTCTTCCTTTCCCCTGGCAAACCTGAGGGTCAAGGTGGTCCTCTGAGGAAGCAGAAGCTCTGCTCGTGCCCGTGCAGGCTATTTTCAGCTCGCCAGATGGGATTTCTCTGCTGTTTCCAGGCACATTGGGGGACTGCAGGTTTCGCCACACTTAGCTTCCTCTCCAAAAGCCACAGCCTTGAGAGTCAGGTCTTTAAGAAGGAATAAACCTCAACTTTGATGACAAACAGGCTCTAAAGGTCATCAGACCCACTCCTTAACCTCAAGTCCAGTATCAACCTCTCTCTGTCTAGTCTGCCCTTTTGAGGAGGGCAACTACATCCCTCTTAGGCTACCTTGGCTACCTGTGAGCAAGTACCTTCTTCCTGCTGCCTATTTCAGGCCTCCCTGACATTTAAACCTGGTTTTGATCCAGCTTGGTTCCTCTCTGGCTCTCCGACACGATCCTACCTCTGCACAGCCACGTACAGAGATTTCTGGGACAGTTTTTATTTTTAAAGAAGTATCTGGGGACACAGCTCTCACAGCGTTTGCCTCTCCAGAACCCTTATTTATTTTTAACAAACCCGTGGTGTGTGGGCTGAAAGCAAAGGCTCATACTTATTCATCAGCCTGGTAGCCAGCTAGAACCAGAATAAAGGCTTCTTTGTTCTAACCAGCCTTTTCCTTCCTGAGAATATTTCGTCTGCTAGAAGGAACAGTTGAGGAGGGAGGAAACAGTTAACAGAACCAAGCAGCCACCTCCTTCTTTTGTTCTAAATAGTTAAAAATCAAACCTCTGGGCTGTGGGAAAGTGAGCTGGTCCACAGAGCTCCTTCACCTGGAGGAGGTTCTGCTGGCAGCCTCTACTGCAAAGCTGCTGGCCCAGGCCACAGGAGTCCACAAGGCTGGGGAAGGATCTGCACACACAGCCTCTGATGGGTACCATTCTACCACAGTTTGGATGCTGCAGAGGCTTGGAATAGGAGAAACCTCCATGAACCCCCTCCAGCAATAAAGGAGAGCACGCTGTTTGCTGACTTGGGTCTGAGATCACCACAGATTTCGGATAACAATCATCTGAGCCATGCAGCCTGTCACAGACAGGCAGACTGCACCCTACCCAGCCATCCTGCAGATCACTTAACCCTGGAGCTCACGCTCCTGCTTCTCACGCAGCACCCCACAGGTCTGCTTTGCTCTGCTGGACGCACGTAACCCTCTCCCCTCTCAAAGCCTCAGTAATGAACTGTTCAGAGACCTCAGAGATGATGCTGTAAGCGCCTAAATTAACAGATCCACAAGAAAGCCAGGACTCCACAGAGCCAGGGCTGCTTTCAGGCTGTCCTGCCCAGTCCTCACTACCTTTGTATGTGGCAGGGGAGGGAAGCACAGAGTCCTCACTGATTTGTAGGGCAGTGGACGGAGTCATCGAGCAGCCCTGGGGCAAATGTTACCCCTGACTAAGACTTCCTACGTGTAAGAACCTTTACCAGCCTGCTTGTTTAAATTGGATTTGGACAACCTGTGACAAGCAGAAAGACAGTCGCACTCTCCTTCCTTCCTGCTGGTGGGAGACCTCTCCCAGGTCAAGACTGTCCTATGGCAACAGCAGCATGGAAGAGCAAACTGTCTGTGTCCAGACTGGCAGCATCTGGTTAAAGACCGATGGAAAGCATGCAGAGCAGACCAGGCTGCTCCCAGGGGCTGCACCACCACGATGATCCATTGTAGGGGAGCAGCACTACTGAGTCCTGCCTCTTGTCACGGCAAAATGGGTTCTGATGGCTTCAGGAACGGCCATAAACCTGAGCAGAGGAGCACACTGGATGTTCAAAGGACTTTCTTCCCTGTAACAGCTTTTCTGGGGAAGAAAATGTCATAAAGCAGATCAACGTACACACCCTGCACACGTTGACAAATGCTGGGCACGGAGTCTAGCAGAAGCATGACCTACCACATGGGATAACTGGATGCCCCTCTTACCTTGAGAGCTTTTGATTCCCTGTGGTGTCTGCCCAAGAAGCAGCCAATGCTGCAGTCACCAGAGAAGACCCACGATGAGCGTGTCGCACCACTGTGCGGCTTGTCAGGCACAGGAGGAGACACGAGGTCTGTTCCATTAAAGCAGCATTCTGGATGGGCTCATCTTATCTCCCAACAGATTTCCAGTGTCAGTTATGTTGTGATCCACCTCCTACTCGATTAGTTTGCAATTCCCAAGCATTTTCTTAGAAAACCCAGTAAGAGTTACTCTGCACTCATTTGCTCCCAGTTCCCATCTGGCAGACCTATATCACTGCTGTGATTTCTCCTTCAGAGTAAGGGAGTTAACAAACTTTGAACACTCTTTTCAACCTCCCCTGCCCCGCATCTGGCTTAACTGCTGAAGTGCTGAACAGTGTTTGGGTGCAAAAAAGCCCTTCCCAACAGCTACAACCCCTGATTGCTCCACCTGCAAGGCTGGTTTTGCAGTGAGGAAGGGTGGTGTCCCCCACAGTCTGCAGAGCCAGGAGGGAATAAGGCAACGCGAACCTTCTCGTGTCTGTCCCAAACTGCCCCTTTCCCCTTCAGCAAGGCAGCAGTGTGACCTGCACCCCCCTCGGCACCAACCCAACGTCAACCTGTAAAAGTAAAGGGGCAAACAGCACCAACCTTTCTGAGCGCAACACACCATCCTCATGGGAGAGCTGTGCATGAGGGCACAGGGAGTGGCACCGCATCCTGACAGCCTGGCCAGTGCTTGTCTCCTCGCTTCTTCGCAGCACGTCCCTGTACAAGTGATCCAAACCAGCTGAACCTGTGCCCAAGGTCCTGCCTCCTCTCAGCTTGGGGCCATGCAGCTGTGCCTGCAGGGAATAGCTGGAGAAGGTGCAGTTCTGGAGACCTTTCCAAAACAAACACTTTGACTAACACTGCGTAGGGTTTCTGCAGCACTGGGAGCTCTTCAGGAAAGGAGGTAAGCTGCAGACCTTTTGCCTGAACTGATAACCCTGACTGATTCTGTGACTGGGTCTAGGTGATCCTGCTCTGGCAGGGGGATTGGACTAGATGATCTTTCGAGGTCCCTTCCAATCCCTAATGATTCTGTGATTCTATGATTCTATTCTATATACCCTCTCTTCTTATTACAGTGGAGAAGGGTGTTATTCAGGGAGTTTTTGAGGGTTTTTTAATTAACTGTCTTTCGAGCAGCTGTGCCAGGTGAAAATTAAACAGTCTCTTAGCGTAGCAAGCGCGAAACAGCCCCTTTGGGAAAGGCAAATGCTGAAGAGGCTGTCGCCTCCCTCGTGTTGCACTTTCACCGCATCTCCGGGAGGTTTAACGCAGCTTGCGGCTTGAAACAGAGTGATGTTAATGCTCTTCATAACTAACCTGAGCACAGGCTGCTCAGATGCACAGGTCCAGCTCTGTGCTCTTGCTGTCCGCTTCCTACAGACATGACTTATCTGCAAACATTCTGCAGGGCGCTCCAGTCTCTGTTCTGATTTCTCAGCCTGCACCTCTCCTTCCCAATGCTGCACTTCTTCCTCAGTGCTGACGTGTGAGATTAAGCCTATAGACACACAGACCAAGCAGATGGATGCCCCATCCCTGGAAGTGTCTGAAGCCAGGCTGGATTGGGCTTTGAACAACCCCATGGAAGGTATCCCTTCCCACAGCAGAGGTTTGGGCGACATGATCTTTAAGGTCTCTTTCAACCCAAGCAGATGTATGATTCTATAACTTCCTTGACCAAACACTACATTGCATGAAAAACAAGAATTGAAGAACTGTAACATGCAGCCACAAATAATGACAGCGTAGGACCATCCAGACCCACCTGACCCTTTGAGACCTGGAGCTGTGCATAGCTCCGAGTAATAAAACATCCCTACCAAAGCACAACACAGCCCAGAATGGATAACACTGATCTCACGAGGCTGTTCATAGCCAGGTGAAAACAGCAGGCAGCTGGAAACGCCACTTGCCTCTGTTCACACTTCTTCCTCACACATTATGGCATGAAATAAGCTCCTTTTGCTTTACAGTGTACAGACACTTTCCTTTCAGTCGAGACAGCTTTTGTAGGGCAGGTCAGAACCGAGAGCGGCATTGTGCTAGGAGTGATGGATGTGCTCCTGGCACTCACTGCAGCTCCCAGCACATGCTGTAGTTAACAGCACTGCACAGACTTAGAGTCAGAGCTGCCATACCTGTACAGAGGCTGGGACCAGCCTTATGCCTTTCCCCGTCTCATAGTGAAGGATCCAGACTCGCTTTTCTTCTGCTGGGAAGCCACAAGCCTGACAGGCTGCTGCAACAGAGGGCAGCCAGCTGTGTGAGTGTCAGCACTGTGGCAGCTGGGCTGATGTCAATGGTGTGAAAGGCCCTCGGGGTGCAGTAACACAGGTAGGAATGGTATTGCACAAGTCCACAGACTTCACTGCTCCAGTATCAAATTGCTGCAGAGTAAGTGCAGCCAGTGTAACCTTCACAGGGAAATGCAGGTGCTCCTAAGGTACAGGCTGCACAGTATAGAATCATTAGGGATTGGAAGGGACCTCAAAAGATCATCTAGTCCAATCCCCCTGCCACAGCAGGATCACCTAGACCAAGTTAGACAGGAACACATGCAGGCGGTTCTTAAATGTCTCCAGTGGAGACTGTACAACCTCCCTGGGGAGCCTGTTCCAGTGCTCCCTCACTGTGAAGAAGTTCCTTCCCAGTATATTCTGTCTGTGCCTGCACTCACACTGGTGACCTTCCTCTCTCTGTGCCCACATTTCCCTTCTCGCTGTCCTGCAATGAACAAATAAAACACCTGCCTTTCGCTTAGCCACTGCGAGGCGAAGCTCCGCAGCACCACAAGTGAGGGCTCTTCCAAGGTGCATGGATTTCTCACCGTTCACAACACACCACTTGTAGCTGTGGACTGGCTCATCCTCTGTAGACCAAGAGCTGCCTGAGGCGACAAGTACAGAGGGTGTATTTAGCACAATGTGAGAAGCTGTTCCACTAAAAATGCTGTGGCTGCACTGTGTTTGCACTGGTACTGTGTCTGACTTGTCCCAGTGAAGGGAGAGAAAAGAGCTCTACAGCTCCTCATAAGTCTCTAAGTCATACAGAAACGGCCTTCAGATGAGAGACAGCTGATAAGATAAAGAACTTCAAACAAAGCAGGCGGTTGTGGTCTCCCAGAGCAGTCCATGTACGAGCACATCTGTTACCATCACACAGTAAATGTCAAGGCCAAATTCCAGCGGCACAAGGCTGCTTTAGTCTCACCACTTGCTAAACACCCAAATTCCTTGAGCTCAAATACTGCAGATTTGATACAGATTTACACAGATACTCAACAGGTTTACACAGGTTTTTCATAGAATCATAGAATCATTAGGGATCGGAAGGGACCACGAAAGATCATCTAGTCCAATCCGCCTGCAACAGCAGGATCACCTAGACTGAGTTACACAGGAACCTGTCCAGTCGGGTCTCAAACATCTCCAGTGAGGGAGACTCCACAACCCCCCTGGGCAGCCTGTTCAGTGCTCCGTCACCCTCACCGTGAAGAAGTTCCTTCTCAGGTTGATGTGGAACCTCCTATGTTCCAGTCACACCCATTGCCCCTTGTCCTATCACTACATGACACCGAGAACAGCCCAGTGCCATCCTCCTGACACCCACCCCTCAAATATTTGTAGACATTAATGAGGTCACCCCTCAGTCTTCTCTTCTCCAAGCTAAAGAGGCCCAGCTCCCTCAGCCTCTCCTCAGAAGGGAGGTGTTCCACCTCTCTTATCATCCTCATTGCCCTACGCTGAACTCTCTCCAGCAGCTCCACATCCCTCTTGAACTGAGGAGCCCAGAACTGGACACAATACTCCAGGTGTGGTCTCACCAGGGCAGAGCAGAGGGGGAGAAGAACCTCTCTTGATCTGCTAACCACCCCTCTTCTAATCCACCCCAGGATGCTGTTGGCCTTCTTGGCCACAAGAGCACATTGCTGGCTCATAGTCATCTTGTTGTCCACCAGGACCCCCAGGTCCCTTTCCCCTACACTGCTCTCCAACAGGTCAGTCCCCAGCCTATACTGGTACCTGGGGTTGTTCTTGCCCAGATGCAAGACTCTGCACTTACTCTTGTTATAGCTCATTAGATTTTTCTCAGCCTCTTTCCTCTGTTCAGCGAGGGCCGTACATGACACGATGTACCATTCCCACCTTGGACTTGGCACTGAGCACTGGTGTCAGCTGATAAGCAGAGCAGGCTGGCGGCCAGCAGCTCTCACCCTAGTGAAAGCTCTTCACTCCCGTGTGCACGCCAGAACCATCACAGCACTCACTTCATTGGGAGCCTAGCCTTGGGTGGTCCTCTCGTTTTCAGTTGCTATCTCACATGACACTTTCCAACAACGAGCAGTATGATGGGGAAGCTCAACTGCTTCATTAAAATCTCCTTCCTCCTCCTCCCCTTGGGCAGCTTCAGCAAAGAGCATCCACTGATCACACACGGCCCCAGGATGCTCTGAGGCACACAGGAATTCATCCCAGCAGGAAGGTCTCTTGTGAGCAGCCAGTAGAAGATATTTTAGAACAAGAATGCAAAGCTAAGCCCAAACCCAGCAAACTCGCCTCCCCAGCGCATGTGGGGAATGATCCACTGGCTGCATTAAAAGCAGGTGAACTCAGCCGATTTGCACTCAGCTGCTCCTGTAGAAGGTTATGGAAGGAAGTGGAGCACCTCCCTCATAAGCAGAGGCTGAGGAGCTGGGTCTCTTTAGCTTGGAGAAGAGGAGACTGAGGGGTGACCTCATGAATGTCTCTAAATATGTGAAGGGTGGGTGTCAGGAGGTTGGAGTCAGGCTCTTCTCAATGTCGTCTAGTGACAAGACAAGGGGCAATGGGTGTAAGCTGGAACAGAGGAGGTTCCACATCAATATGAGAAGGAACTTCTTCCCAGTGAGGGTGACAGAGCACTGGAACAGGCTGCCCAGGGGGGTTGTGGAGTCTCCTTCACTGGAGATGTTTAAGACCCGCCTGGATGTGTTCCTGTGTGACTTGGTCTAGGGTATCCTGCTGTGATGGGGGGATTGGACTAGATGATCTTTTGAGGTCCCTTCCAATCCCTGATGGTTCTGTGATTCTGTTATGAGACCCACATTACAGACCTGTTTGTCCAGGCTTCCGTTCCCCTTGGCAAAAACTGAAGCATAAGGAGTTTTAGCCAACACAAAGCAACTGTCGCGCAAGAGATTATCTACACGGAACTTGACCCAGCTCCTTCTAGCAAGGAACTGCACAGGTGGAATTTGCATTGCGGACAATTTACTTCCTTTTATCCATTTTCAATTACATGAATCATCCTCCAGCTACCAGCTAGGGTAAACACGACCGAGTTCCTCAGTCCTAACCACAATTTCCTAGAGCCAGCATCGCCAAAACAACAACCCATCAGGGGAGAAGTGTGACTCAGCCTCCTGAAGGTCACTGAGGCCTTTCACTGGCAATAAAGTGATAATCCATTGCTTTAGTTCAAATATTTGAGGCTCCTGTTTATTTCATAGGTGGGGACTATTTGCAGATCTTGCAGTATGTAGTTCATGGTAATTCTACAGATTGCTAGAACACAAATAAACAAGCACAGCCACCTGGCACCGCAAAATCCTCCAAGACCCCACTGAACAAGGATGGCCATGGCCCAGCTGCAAGGGAGGATCATAGAATCATTAGGGATTTGAAGGGACCTCGAAAGATCAACTAGTCCAATCCCCCTGACACAGCAGGATCACCTAGACCAAGTCACACAGGAACACATCCAGGCGGGTCTTACATGTCTCCAGAGAAAGAGACTCCATAATCCCCCTGGGCAGCCTGTTCCAGTGCTCCGTCACCCTCACTGGGAAGAAGTTCCTTCTCATATTTATGTGGAACCTCCTGTGTTCCAGCTTACATCCGTTGCCCCTCAGATGCCAGTTGTTCAGAGACGTTGCCGTTTTCCACGGGGAAAATATCCCTGTGTCCAGGCTTCCCACCCAATCAAGGGAGAAAAATCCCGTTACCTTGGCTTTAGTGAAGCTAGCTGTCCTGTAAGCGGTGGGTTTAGATGCCATATGGTGTGAAGGTTACTCCTAAAAGCATCTCCTCAGCAGCTGCAGTTGAAAAGGCAACAGCAAATACAAATATGGGAGATAAAAGTGAGAAATCAGCAGCTTAAATTCAGACCCCAGCAAGCAAAGGTTCAGAGGAACCCTTGCCCTGTCCCCACTCATCCTCAGAACCTGGATAATTTCAATATGAAGCAGGGAGACGGAAGAAGTGTTTTGGTTTGGTTCAAATAGAGAAGCTGGAGGACTGGAAGATGACCAAAAACCCAACTAGCCAGGAGAACTCCTGGCTTTTATTTTTGACCCCCAAAATATTATCCGACCTCAACTTTGCTCCCTTCCTAATGCCATTCCTCTGTGCCTGTCTCCAGTGGTGACCTGTCAGAAATCACTTCCCTGACCCCACTTGTTACACCCCAGCGACACCGAGCTTGTAACACCTGCCTGGCCATGTGCAGCGGGTTAGGAGCTCTCAGAATCAGGAGACATCTTGATGGAAAATAAAAACAAACACACCCCCCCAACCCGTGGTTGTGTAATCCACTGGGAGCTCAGACGTCAAAAATACGTGGGGCCCAGTCCCTTTGTATGGCTTTGCCTGTTGAGCTCGACGGCACGAGGCAGAGCACGGTGCTGAAATCCACGGGGAGCTGTTTGTTTAGGAAAGTTTGAGCGCTGAGGGAGCCTTCCTTCTGGCCAACAATTCTTTCTAAGCCAGGATGATTCTGAATCACAGAATCATTAGAGATTGGAAGGGACCTCAAAAGATCATCTAGTCCAATCCCCCTGACACAGCAGGATCACCTAGACCAAGTCACACAGGAACACATCCAGGTGGGTCTTTAAACATCTCCAGTGAAGGAGACTCCACAATCTCCCTGGGCAGCCTGTTCCAGCGCTCAGTCACCCTCACTGGGAAGAAGTTCCTTCTCAGGTTGATGCGGAACCTCCTCTGTTCCAGCTCACACCCACTGCCCCTTGTCCTATCACTAGATGCCACTGAGAAGAGCCTGGCTCCATTCTCCTGACACCCACCCTTCACATATTTAGAGACATTAATGAGGTCACCCCTCAGTGTCGTCCAAGCTCAAGAGACCCAGCTCCCTCAGCCTCTCCTTCTAAGGGAGGTGCTCCACTTCCTTCATCATCCTCGTTGCCCTACGCTGGAGTCCCTCCAGCAGCTCCACATTCCTCTTGAACTGAGGGGCCCAGAAAGAACTCCAAAATGGAATGGAGGCAACTGCAAAACACTGAGGTGCTTCTCAGCATTGCAAGTGGCTCTCCCTCCAACACCTGGGAAAGGGAAAGTTTTGAAAAACAGTCTTCTAAGGCATCATCTCCTGAGCTGCAGTTCCTGGTCTGTGATGGCAAAGCACTGAGGAGCTATGTCCAGAGCGTGGGGTCATGCCCACAGGAGGAATCTGACACCTTGTTATCTACAGAAAGAACAAAACTCACCCACTTCCACACTCTGTGCCCTGCAGCACTCATTCAGGTGAAAGATCTGGTACTGAAGTGATCCCAGTGAGCACTTACAGGCAAGAGAAGCCTGGCACTGCCAGCGACGGGCAAGAGTTCAAAAGGAAATTAATTATGAAATTAAATAAATCAGCTGCCACACTAATTTCACGCCGAAGACACAGCTCTCAGGTCTTCTCTACAGGACAAAGTTAGAGCAGGTTAATTAACTGCAAGCACAGCTCGAACCAGACATGCCCAAAGGAACACAACTCCAAGTGTGGACACAGACAGCGACTTGCCTCAGCTCAAAACAAAGT
The DNA here is from genome assembly GCA_013400115.1 of Rhinopomastus cyanomelas. Lineage (NCBI taxonomy): Eukaryota > Metazoa > Chordata > Aves > Bucerotiformes > Rhinopomastidae > Rhinopomastus > Rhinopomastus cyanomelas. The sequence goes on from VXBP01000413.1 coordinate 286,935, forward strand.
TTAGGTGACTCAAGGGAGAAATGCAAACACAGATCACACCTATATAATTCCATCACTAAAAATACACTCAGTTTCAGATGGTCATCTGGTACCATTTTCTGCCCAGACAAAGTGTTTTTTCCATCTGTAGAGCTCAAGGAACACTCAGCAAACCTCACAGGAAGCAGGGGACCTTTGGGATAAGAACAGGAAGATCACCTGCATGGCTGAGCAATAGAATCACAGAGCTATTGAAGCTGGAAAAGCCCTCTGAGCTCCTCCAGCCCAGCACAACCTAACGGTCACCACATTGGCCAGACCAGGGCACTAAGGGCCACATTCAGTCTGTCCTTAAACACCTCCAGGAATGGGAACTCCACCACTGCCCTGGGCAGTTTTAGCTCTGGTTGCTTGAGGTGAATGAGGTTTGCAGCTTTTACAGGAGCAATAACAACTGAACCCCTGCCCAGACAACCCTGGATGACAACGCTGTTGTGCGCAATGCGTGTTACACACCCCAGCAACAGCAACTGCCCTGACACCACCCAGTTTCTCCCCTCCTTTGCAAAAAGGCAACTTCATTTTTGTTCAGAGCCACTATCAGTTATTTCTCAGCAGAGCTTTGCTGCCTGTCAACGCCATGGGACAGCCACCCTCTCCTCTCAACTCTGTCACAGTTATGACTGCTTTCTCCCCCCCCTCCCACCTCTGAGGTGTGATATCAGTACTGATTTAAATGCAATCAAAATGAGCCAGATGGAAAACAAATGCTCTGTCCATGCCATGCTAGGCCATGGTTGGGGCTGACTCTTTCCCAGTGATGGAGGCCCATCAAAGGGATGTGATTTACTAGTTCACGAGGAGAATCAGTTTGCACTTCAGTTACACAACTGTAATTAAAGAAACTTGGGCACCCATGTGGAGCTTCTCAGATATTCTGCCACAGGTGGAACAAGGAGGGAAAAAGAAGAGAGGTGGGTAAAGGAGCTGGGTTCAGCCTTCGTGACTAACTGCTGACACCCTCAAGAAGTTGCACAGCAGAAGGATAGATCTCTGCTGTCCTGACGATAGCCTGATGTTTGCCTTGGTTGGGGGTGATGCAGGTGGCACAGAATGTTCTGCAACATCACTGGGGAGGATAAATTCCACTGCCAACATTTTACTTTAAAATTATTCACTGACAAATAAACCCAGGAAAGACCGAATAAACCAAAGAGCCGTGACCACAATTCATGACCACAGCTCATACAACAGCTCCGGTCATACCAGAGAGACACTGCAAAGGAGCAGAAATGAATAAATGCTGTTCTTGTTGTCATGTCAACTATTTACAACAATGAGGCATGGGGAAGGCAATAAATAAAACCAGGAGGCGGGGGCGGCTATGGAAATACAGACAAAACAGCAAAGGAAGTCATGGGGAAATGACACTTGATGTTCCAGTTCTCATGAGTAACTTACAGTACGAAGGGGAAGACCAACAAGTGGTAGGCTATGCAGCATCACCAGTACCCATTTTTTGGGAGGATTTCCCCCATTTTCAGGAGTTTCTGATATCAAATTTGCACTACCACACAGTTGCATTTTGAGCCCTGAGCCCCAACCTCAAGGGCAGTGAACGGCAGTGTCACCCCTCATTCACTGTGGTGCCACCGGCCCTGTCTGAGGCTGTACAGCTGCTGGATGAGGTATTTTCCTCAACAGCGAGATGCTGCTACAGCCTGCACCCTCAGTGATTGGCTTCCCAGTCACAGAATCACAGACTGATCTGGGTTGGAAGGGACCTCAGAGATCATCCAGCTCCAATCTCCTGTCATGGGCAGCAACACGCTTCATCAGACCAGGGTGTCCAGAGCCCCATCCAACCTGGCTTTGAACACTTCCAGGGATGGAGCAGCTACAACCTCCCTGGGCAGCCTGTTCCAGTGTCTCCCTAGCCTCACAGGGAGAGATTCCTACCTCAGATCTGATTCAAACCTCTCCTGTTTCAGACTGAATCCATCTCCCTTGTGCTGTCACTAGATGTCCCTGTAAAAAGCCTATGCCCACCTTTCCTGGAGCTCCCCTGCACGCACTGGGAGGCTGCTATGAAGTCTCCCGGAGCCCTCTCTAAGCTGCAGAGCCCCAACAATCTCACCCGGCCCCAAGGGAAGTTTCCTAAGGGGCGAACCGGGGCCAAGAGCCGCTCAGAGTCGCCCCTGGGCTGCAGCTGCCGGCGGGGCAGCGAACGCCGGGCGGCCACAGCGTGAGAGGAGCCTGCGGGCTCTCAGCGGAGTCCGTAGGCTGCCGAGCAAACCCACACTGACCCGGCAATCGCGGCCGATCCCCTGTGTCCCCACTATTTCAGTAAGTTCACTACCACCGTCCGGGCACGGTTTCGGCAACGGCGGACGCCGGGGCACAGCCAGCTCCCACTGCGGACGCTGCCCCAGTGCCCCCAGCACGTCTCGGCAGCCGCGGCCGAGCCCGGGACAGGCTGCACCGCCCCGGACTGCCGCTGCGGCCCCGACCCCCGGCACTGGCACCGACCCAGCCCCGGGCAGCCCTTACCTGCCCTCAGCTGTGCGGGTGGCCGGCGGGGCGGGGATAGGGGCTGGGCCCAGGGANCGGGCGGCAGCAGCGCGGAAAACCCAGCCCGGCGCCAGGACGGGGTTTGGGGTTCAGTTCGGGGCTGGGTGTGGGGGCAGGCTGGGATCGTGTCGGTGTTCCCGATTTCCCTCGGTCTATATTTGGGGTTGAAAACACAAGTTAACTCGTCCCAGGCTTGGCGCAGCCAGATCAGGACCTGCCTGAGAATGGGAAGGGGTTAGGAGATGTGTAAGCTGTTTGTTAGGATTGGTGTAAGGTGTTTGTAGGGGAGATGTTAGGGTGTTATGACTGGTGTAAGGATTGGTGTAAGGTGTTAGGATTGGTGTAAGTTGTATCAACTTAGGCAGATAATGGAGAGCAAACATACCCTCCATGTTCCTGTTCACCCAAACCAGGAGAAATGAAGAGGCTGCAGGAGAACTGGGCAATGCCTGTACCAGGCCAGTTGGAGCCATGGCAGACCTCAAAGCACCAGTGCAAGTTCCAGCCATTCACCCTGAGACAAACCCTACTGATCCACCCAACAGGGTGCTGCTCCGGGTGATCCCCAAGTGCCTCTGCAGGACTCTCTACACAATGGGACTAAAGGATTGTTTGTAAACAGGGGCATTAAGAGTCCAGTACTGGGAATATTTGCACTGGAGTATTGATTTCCTGCTGTAAAAAAATCATTCCAGCTGCAATAAACCAGAATCACCCTAATGATCTCAATTACTCGAGATAAAGTCGGTGGCAGCCCAGACCTTTCCTCTAGCTCTGAGAATGGGGAAACAGAGGCAGGTCTGCCCGTGGCCTTCAGCTCCTGGCTTGCTCTTCCCAAGGGTGCCTTTAGGGTACAAAGTGACAGAGAAAAATGTGGCTTATGAGTAAACACAGTCACACAGGGACAGCTTTACAACAGCCTGTGCAATCAGCAAAGAAACGTGTTTGATCACTGTAGACAGCCACTCCTAGGCTCTTCTCCACCTTCAGCCTTTTAACTGAGTCTCCATAAAAGCAACAGGCAGAAGTCGTATGAAGTGCTACAGTTGTAGGCAGAGGTGGGGGATCACTGGATTTACTTGCTGACTTCTATTTAAGTGTTTGTGACCCAAAGTGAACTGCTGATTTGCGCTCTTCAGCTGAGAACACAGGGAGGTGTTCTGAGTCCAGGAGATGCAGATTGCTGCCACAGCATCTCCTGCGATCAGCTGGCACTTTGCTCATGGCTCTGTGCAGCTTTGGTGATCTTTGTTAAGGATGGTTCTGCCCAAGGGCATAAACTACTGTGTCTGGGAAAGGAGACCAGGCATCCTCGAGTTGGAACAGCGTCTCTGGCTCTGTGGGTCTGGACAAGAATGCCCCACTGCACTGGAGCACCCAGCCCCGAGGGAAAAGTGGGTAGAAAAGGGGTCTTGGGGCTGTTTAAGCCCTCAGTAGGTTATAAACCAGCTTTGGACTTGTCCCAACACCCCACTGTTTCTGCACCAACCCTTCACAGAATTACACAGTCACAGAATGTCAGGGGTTGGAAGTGATCTTGCAAAATCATCCTGTCCAACCCCCCTGCCTAAGCAGGATCCCCTAGATCATGTCACACAGGGCTGTGTCCAGGTGAGGTTTGAAAGCCTCCAGACCACGAGACTCTACAACCCCTCTGGGCAGCTTGTTCCAGGGCTCTGTCATCCTCACAGCGAGAAAGTTTTCCCTTAGGTTTTGGTGGAAGCTCCTCTGTTCCAGCTTGCATTACTGAGGCATTACTGGTCTGCCAGGGATCCATACCTGGGAGTTTTCCCTCCCCTTGTGCTATAGCTGAAGCGACAAAGGTTTGATCATTCACGTTCTAGTAAGGGAGGAAAGTCTCTCAAATCTTACACAACTTCACAGAGTACAGTGGGTGACTTCCCCTCAGCTCAGGTGCCCTTCATCTCAGATGAACTCTTCCCTGTTCTTGCCTACACTGGGACCTCATCAAGTACAACCAGAGCACATCTCGTTGCTCTCAGCCTTTTCTTTCCTTGCTGTCCTTTTCATTAACTCATATCCCATTAAACCCAAAGTATTGTCGGTATTTTTAGCCACGACTTTCAAAAGGTTGCCAAAAGGGAGCTGTAAAATACACAGCAGAGTGATGAATGCTCCCAGCATTTCTTCATGGTTCGTCTTAGTGCTAGAGAAACCTAAACACGGAGATGTGACAAAATCACCAGTAACCACTTCTGCAGGGTTCTCATTCAGTTCTTTTGCTACCCCAATGGGTCTCTCTAGGTTTTCTCCTCAGTTACAAGACAGTGCAGTGCTAAAATCTTGGACAGGCTGGAGAGCTGGGCANCTACAAATACGTGAGGGGTGGGTGTTGGGAGGATGGAACTGGGCTGTTCTCGGTGTCATGTAGTGATAGGACGAGGGGCAATGGGTGTGACTGAAACACAGGAGGTTCCACATCAACCTGAGAAGGAACTTCTTCCCGGTGAGGGTGACGGAACACTGGAACAGGCTGCCCAGGGGGGGTTTTGGAGTCTCCCTCACTGGAGATATTCAAGACCCGACTGGACGGGTTCCTGTGTGACTTGGTTTAGGTGATCCTGCTGTTGCAGGCGGATTGGACTGGATGATCTTTCGAGGTCCCTTCCGATCCCTAATGATTCTATGATTCTATGATTCTATGAACATCGCTGAGAGCAGCAAGGGTAGAACACAGCTCTTGTAGATGCCATTTACTACCCACTGTCTTGTCACAAAAATACTGCACTGAGAACAGACTACCTCTTGGTTTGGTTTACTGGGTGTTAAAACTGTAACTTACAGCACATCAGAATGAGGAAACCAGTAACAATCTTCTGTCCAGCAGTGCAAATGCACCTCCAGCAAGCCATGAACATAAATGCAGATTCCAACGTATTAAAAAAACCCTACAGAGCTGTCTGAGCAGCATGCTACCTGTATCTGCAGGATCTGTGAATGTAGGACTGAACAGGAGCAGAGCACATCTTCAGACACATCCCTTGCAAAGCTCCTGCATGTCTGCTTAGTTAGAGAAGCAAAGTCATGGAACAGCCAGAACACTGCAAATACAATTCAGCTCAGCTTGGCCAAAGCTCCACGGAGCTTTAAACTGGATCTCATCCAGCATAAACCAACTAACAACTGGTCTGATGTTACTTGGATTTGTGGACATCAAGTTCTGAGGTTATGAAACTCCTTCAGTTTCATTTCCAAGTTATGAAAATGTTTGTAATTGCTTATAGCACAGCCAACAGGTTTTGTAGGGCCACATTCATCCCAGACACCACCGACACAGTGGGATGGCAAAGCACATGCAGCCACCCATGGCTTTAGAGACAGGAGGGGCTTGAATCTGCACCCAGTTACTGGAGCAAGGTCCATGCTCATATCTGAGGTGAGAAGAGCTGCTTCCTAGAGGTGAGGTTTCCTTGCAGAAATGGAGGTACATAGGCATATGTAGAGACAAATCATCTCATCCTACGATAGATGAGGAAGAGCATGGACTTCCTTCTGCAGTGCCTCAGCATCTTCCACCAGCTGTGTAAGGAATTGAGACGATGCAGCCAGGGAGTCCCCCTTCAAACTGAGGTTAAGTGGAGCCTTATCCCAAACCAGACTCCTTTGAGACCACTGGTGGGTTTTAAGGTTTAGTTCATTCACATCAGGAATAGTGTGGCCAGCAGGACTAGGGACGTAATTCTCCCCTTCCCTCAAGTACTGGGGGCAGTTCTGGGCTGGGAAAGGGACAGGAGGGAAAGTTTGATGGAGAGAGGCTGAGGGAGCTGGGGGTGTTTCGCCTGGAGAAGAGGAGGCTCAGAGGGGACCTTCTCCCTCTCTACAACTACCTGAAGGGAGGTTATAGTCAGGTTGGGGTTGGGCTTTCCTCCCAAGCAACCACTGCCCAGGACAAGAGGGCACAGACTGAAGCTGCCAGGGGAGGGTTAGATTGGATGTTAGGAAGCCCTTCCTCACAGGAAGGGTGATCAGACACTGGAATGGACTGTCCAGGGAGGCTCCATCCCCGGAGGTGTGTAAGGACAGACTGGCTGTGGCTCTCAGCGCCCTGGTCTGGCTGATGTGGTGATGTTAGGTCCTGGACTGGGCTGGATGAGCTCAGAGGACTTTTCCAGCCCCAGTGATTCTGTGATTCTGTGTGATTCTGTGACTCCAGCAGCCAGAAAGCCAGGTAACAAAAAAACAGGCAAGCACAAGGAAAATCCTGCTGGAAGACAGGCCCACAAACCTGAGACCTTTTCCACTCTACCATGTCAAGGCTGGTATTGATCAGTCTTAGCAAAGATGGTGAGACACTAGCATGGGCTGCCCAGCAAGATGGTAGAAACATTCCATATCAGACTGGACAGGGCTCTGTGCAACCTGATCTGATTGCAGATGTCTCTGTTCACTGCAGTGGGGTTGGACTAGATGACCTTTGGAGGTCTCTTCCAACGCAAGGCAACCCGCCTGGATATGTTCCTGCACGACTTGGTCTAGATGATCTGCTCTGGCAGGGGGATTGGACTAGATGATCTTTCAAAGTCCCTTTCAATCCTTAATGTTCTGTGATTCTATGATTCTTTGTGGTGCCTGTGGCAAAAAGCATCCTGAGAAATATGTTCCCTGGCTTCCCAGACATGCAGTAGCCCATCTTGCAGCCGAAGACAATGTGGAGCAGAAAGTGACTTCTTAAAGAGAGGCATTTAGCAGACAGAAGTTGATGGTTAAGTGACAGTGCCTGACCTCCCTTCCACACCCTGTCCCATCCCTGCCCTCTGGATGCCTTGCAGGCTGCCCTCATGCCAGCAGGAGGCCATCACAAATATGTGTTGGCTTTAAAAAGGTCCAGTGTTGTCAGAAGCAACAATGTGTCCTCTCCTGGTGGGAACACATCCTGGCATGCCTTTAAAAACCAACAAACAAGAAATCTTCCTTCCATACAGAGATTTCTTTGACACAGCAGTGAGTTTGTTGCCTTCTGGCAGCGAACCACATTGGTTCAGACAGGGGGTCCTATGTAAGGGCAGCATGGTACCACACAAGGAAACAGAAGACTGAAGGGATTTACGAGATAAAAAGAAGGAGCAGAGGTTTCTCTGCTTAACAAGAATATCTGCAGTTCCCTTAGCCCACAGGAGAACAGGCTCCAGTGAATAAAGTGAAGGACAGAGTTTTACAATGATGGTGGTGAAACACTGGAACAGGTTGCCCAGGGAGACATTCCAGGTCAGGCTGGATGAGGTTCTGAGCAACCTGCTCTAGCTGCAGATGTCCCTGCTCACTGCAGGGGGCTGGACTAGACGAGCTTTAAAGGTCCCTTCCAACCTAAACCATCCTCTGACTGATCCTACCTGCAGTAGCACAACCTTACCCCACATGCTGTTCCATGCCCAGCACTGCACCCCGTAACCAAGGGAGTTCAAACTGGCTTCTGACCAAGACATTAAAGGACAAAACATGTTCGGTGCTTAGTGCCTCGATAAAGAGACCAGACAGAAAAGAGAATTCTTAAGAATAATCCTCTTAAAAGGACAAAGGAACTTCTTTCCTGCCCCCTCCCAAGAGAGCGGGGTATCCTTTTCCTTAGCAGGGGCCAGTGAGGTCACTACTGTACATGCAGCTTTTGTATTGCAGAAAAAGGAATCCAACCAGGCTGTGCAGGGAGAAAACAAGACTCTGCCAGAATCTGACAGTATGAAAATATTTTAAAATGCCTAAATGTATCCTGCTGCTATTTGCTTACAGGAAGCATCACTTGTGCTGCACTTGCCTTGAGGGACCAGTGCACAAAATGAGGTTCCTTAGAGGAACGAGCTCACAGAAATAGTGTTTTCTGAGGGAACAGGAAAGGTTTGCTGCGTGTTCTCTGGCAGGGTGTATTACGTGGCTACAGCAAGGGCTAACACGTTGAAGACATGTACAAGTACAGGCCAAAGTGCTAGTCGTCCTGGATGGCATTGGAACTGCAGGAACATTCTTCAAATCAGTGTCTTCCTAGAAATTGCCAACAAATCATCAATGGTAACACTACTACTACTATTATTATTGTTATTGTTGTTAATATAAGGTTGAAGTAAAAAAATCAGGAAGAGCTGTTGTCCCGGTTGGCCCAAACTACAAGAAGCTGCTCATAGCTTTCTATCCTTTCTGAAGCCCTATGATGATGTATTTATCATAGAATCATTAGGGATTGCAAGGGACCTCGAAAGATCATCTAGTCCAATCCCCCCGCCACAGCAGAATCACCTAGACCAAGTCACCCAGGAACACGTCCAGGTGGGTCTTGAACGTCTCCAGTGAAGGAGACTCCACAACCCCCCTGGGCAGCCTGTTCCAGTGCTCTGTCACCTTCACTGGGAAGAAGTTCCTTCTCATATTGATGTGGAACCTGCTATGGTCCAGCTTACACCCATTGCCCCTCGTCCCATCACTAGATGACATTGAGAAGAGCCTGGCTCCAAACTGCTGACACCCACCCCTCAAATACTTATGGACATTAATGAGGTCACACCTCACACTTCTCCAAGCTAAAGAGATCCAGCTCCCTCAGCCTCTCCTCATAAGGGGGGTGCTCCACTTCCTTCATCATCCTAGTTGCTCTACGCTGGACTTTCTGCAGCAGCTCCACATCCCTCTTGAACTGAGGGGCCCAGAACCGGACACAATACTCCAGATGTGGTCTCACCAGTGCAGAGTAGAGGAGGGGGAAGGACCTCTCTTGATCTGCTAACCACCCCTGTTCCGATGCTGTTGGCCCTCTTGGCCACAAGAGCACATTGCTGGCTCATGGTCATCTTGCTGCCCACCAGGACCCCCAGGTCCCTTTCTCCTACGCTGTGGTAGTTGAGTATATCATTAGGGCCAGACTTCTAAGAAAAGGAAAAGTCCTCTACAGAATTGATTTGGTCTCTGGGTTTTGCTCTTTTAGGGTGTACTTGGAACCATTTAAAGACTTGAAGGGTAGGAACAGCCTCTCCTTAAAGAAAGAGCAAATATAAACAGTCCTGTCACGTCATTACTCTCCAGCAGAGGTGGGGATTTAGGGGAAAACGTTAGCTATTACCGGGTTCACGATAAGTTTGACAATTCTGGTGCACCTCAGCTTGATGCCTCCCCGATGCAACACATCATCACGATAAAACACAAAGACTAAACAGTAGCTTCTTACAACACGTGTACTCGGGGCTGTCCCCCTCTGCCCAGACCTCACAGCTGTGTGCACATGGCTGGCTCCGGTGCTGCAGCTGCCTTGCTGACGCCATGGGACTAAACCTCAGGCTGCAAACGATTGTTTGCCAGGTCAGGGTCTTGCTGTCCCAGGAAGGCACTTTAATTACATGTGATTACTGTGAGCAATGTCCAACCACTCCAATCCATCAGTTGCAGGTCAGTTGTCAACTGGGGTGTGACCTGACTCCCAAAACCACAGTGAGCTGAAACCAGCTTTTCTAGAGAAGCAGCAACAGTGACCGTAATGGATGCCAAGCGGAGCAGTTCCTGCTGCATCCACGGCTTTAACCTGCAGAATGGAAAGCCAACACCAGTTCAATACCAGTCACATCCATGGAGCCCACAGACAAGTCCCTGAATCAGGATTTAGGCCATTACTTCTTTCTGGGACTGTCTGCTTAAAGATTTGGGAGCTTTTCAGCCCTTTACACCAGCTCCAAGAATGTACCACTTAAACAGTGCAGAAAAAGCCACACTGGAGGAGTTTCCCATCACCTCTGGCACAGGAGCAATGCTCAGTGTTTAGGGAGAAGAAGAGCAGCACCCACCAGCCTGGCCTTGGGGAACCAGCCACCATGAACAAGGCAGCACATGGGCAAGATGTGGCCTGGCTATAGGCAGTATGAACCAGGGGTGGTCCTGACCCAAGGGGAGCTGGGCTGTGGGACAAGACTGGCAAGTGGCGTGCCTCAGCTCCTTGCCACAGATCAGCGGTTTCTCCAGCAAGGGGACAAGTTAGCACAGATGCAAAGCCCTGCTGCTGCGGGAAAAGGTGTGACGAGACTGCAGCAGACCCAGGCCAGGCTGCCCCACTGCTTTTATTAGCTCATTGGAATGGAATTGTAGTGTACAACTGGATTAGGTGGTTGTTCTTCAAAGGTCACACCCTACCCGCTATTAAGGTTCATCTATTTTTCACATGAAGTCATCGGAGGGGTTGCTTCCCCAGCTGCCCCCAGGGTGTACGGGCTGCTGGCGGTGCCTTTGCCACCACTTCCCTCCAGCCTGCAAAATCACTGCCTGCTTGATCGCCGAAGGGTGGTGAGTACTTCCCAAGGGTCCCGACTGATAACATGTGGTGTGTAACAAAGCTGCTGGGCTACGGGATCTGAGTCCTGATCACTGATGAATAACTTGGGCTGCCACAAGCCAATCCAAGGCCTGACACAGAGGGTGTTTAGGGTGATCTCAGCTGGGCTTCTGCACTGCTTCTTATTCAGGAGAGCTGATCCTCTGCTTGACAGCTTCCTCACACCACTGCACCGTCATGTTCAGTGTCATTAATGTAATCAGACAACTCTAATGAGGTTATTAAGCAGGACAGAAAATATCATGTCATCCTTCCTGATTATTAAAACCAACTAAACAAGTAACTTTCTGCCAGAGCAAAGATCCTGGGAACCATCAAATCCAGGCATGAAGCAAGCAGTCGCTCTCAGCTCACTTTGCATTAGCTTGCTCCCCTTAACACACCACAGCATTCCCAAAGCACTGCCCAGCTTCAGGGGGATCTGGAGTCTCCCAAGGAAAACAGCCCATCCCATCCCACCCTGAGGAGCTGGTGCTGTAGCAGAGGTGGGAAGTGGCTGCTGACGGGCAGCATCAGGCTCCACGTGCCACCAGGAATCCCATGGCATGCAGGGCAGGAGCATGGCAGCTGAGGGGAAGTGAGCTAACCAGACATCATTATAATAACATATATTGCTATAATGAATAATTAATGCTACATATAATGATAACTCTGCCTCCTCAAGAAGAAGGTAATGCAGCCTCACTGAATTTAGGTCCCTCAGAGGACAGCTGAGTTGCTGGCTGCAGAAACAGCTTCTCTCAAAGACTTCAGTTCCCTCTTGGGGTCAGTTATGTGAAGTAAAACGAAAAGGGTTCAGAGCCAGCTGAAACTCAGGCAAGCAAAGCAGGGCTCAGACACCAGAGGCTGCTTTAGTCTCTTTCCTAAACTGGAGCATGCCAAAAGCAAAGAAGTTGTAGCAGTTCCTCCCTATTTGGAGCAGGGAGCGGCTGAGGTCAGACCTGAGGCAGAGATGTCCAAGCACTTCCTTGAAACAGTGGGAAAGAAAAGCCAGCTATTTTTTTAAAATAAAGAACGAGCTTCCCTTGTACTCATTCATGTGTTTGAAAAGCACCAAGCACTGGAATTGTTTTAATATCTACGAAACACTCAGTTTCAGAGACGGCAGAAGCAGGAGTGAAGTAATGTTGAGCACAATTGTGTGACCTTGATGCCAGGTTCCAGTTTGGCAGAGTAATCCCCAAATGCCATTATTGTACCTGTTAAGGCAGGCAGGCACCATATAAATTATACAGCTCCGCGCACTCTGGAGCTGAAAGCTTTTTTTGTTTCAGACAAGTACAACAAACACTGCCAAACCCCAGGAACAGGATCACTTCACAGGCTCAGCAATTGTTCTCCTGTTGTGGTTTAACCCCAGCCGGCAGCTCAGCCCCTGCAGCTGCTCACTCACTCTGCCCATGGGATGAGGCAGAGAATCTAAAGAGAAAATGAGAAAGTTGGTGGGTTGAGATAAAGGCAGTTTGGCAGGTAGAGCAGAAGCCACACATGAGTAAAGCAAAACGAGGATTCAGTCACCGCCTCCCATGGCAGATGAGTTTTCAGCCATCTCCAGGACAGCCAGGCTCCATCACACCTAACAGTGGCTTGAGAAGACAAATGCCATCACTCTGAATGTCTCCCCCTTCCTTTATTCTCCAGTTTTACCTGCTGGGCTTGATGTGCAGTCTGGAATATCCCTTTGGTCAGCTGGATTCAGGTCTTCTGGCTGTGGCCCCTCACAACTTCTTCTTCACCCCCCAGCCTGCTCACTAGTGGGGTGAGGAGCAGGAAAGCCCTTGACTCAGTGAGCTCTGCTCAGCAATAGTGAGAACATCTCCCTGTTATCAGCACTGGTTCCAGCACAGCTCCGAACCACAGCCTCACACCAGCTGCTGTGGAGGAAATGAACTGTGTCCCAGCCAAAATGAGCACATGCATGAAAATCCAAATGATGATTTGGAAAAGGACCATTTTTTCCAGCTGATAACAGACCCCTCTGTGACTATCCCTCTGGTTTTTTTTTTCTTTGGGGGGTGGTGGAGGGAAGAGGTTTTATTTGCTTCAGTTCTAAAACTACATAAAATAGAGCATCACGTCCCCACAGGGACTGAGGAAACCACACAAAGGGCCACTTTGCTGCTGCAAATAATCACCTGTCCTGTGAGGACAGGCTGAGAGAGTTTGGGTTGTTCAGCCCAGAGACCAGGAAGCCCCAGGGAGACCTTACAGCAGCCTCCCAGGACTTAAAGGGTGCTACAGGAAAGCTGGGGTGGGACCCTCTACCAGAGAGTGCAGTGATAGGACATGGGCTGATGGTTCTAAATGGAATGAGGGCAGATTTAGAGTAGATGCTGGATTAGATACTCAGACAGTGACAGGGAGTCACCCACTTGGGACAATGTTGGTGATAAAGATCATTTCGGTGCCTACTAGTGTGTCTGTCAGGGAACTTATTTCCTCTGCAGCTTTTAGAGCCCCACAATTCTCTTGAGCTCCACAGCTATCCTCTAGGATGGGGACATTCTCTTAGCTTGCCTCAGGCAGCCATTCTCTCTGGACCATGCAGCCCACTGGCAGCCTGTTTATAGCCATGGCCAAGCTTTTCTCGTGGTTGTTTCTCAGTTACAGCTGCACACTGGTTTCCTTTCCTTTTGCTCCCTTTTGAAGAGAAGCAATGGGGAACAGGCAGTTCTGTGTCTGTGGAGGCTGCTGTTTTCCTCTGATGAGAAGACAGGTTTGATTTGGTTTGTGCCTGCCTTGGCTACCTGCTTGTTCAGAGCGGATTCAACTTGCTGAATGTTTGCTGGTTCTCCTTGGAAAGAGCAGAAAGATGGAAGGGGACACTACACTGCACCTGCTTTATTGTGAAAACTTGCAGAGTGTCTCCACAGAGGACTCTCCCAAGTGTTCTGCATAGATGGCTGAGGCCAGCAATGAGGATGCAGAGCACAGGCAGCCCTGGGGTGGTGCCTGTCTGCACCCAGCATCGTACCTGTGCCTGCTGGGCAGTGAGAAGGGCTTGTGTCCACCTGAAACAACCAGCAGCATGTCAAGGACAAGCTGTCCAGGGCCACAGCACTGAAAACCACACTCACTCTGGAAAAGATGAGACTAGACATGTGAATGGATTTCTCTAGATATTTCCACTGGATTTCAGCAGGTACAAGGGGAGAATTTAAAATCTCCGGCACCAATGAGCACCTCCAGCTGCACCCTGGGCTAGTGACCAGCACAGTGTCACCTACTGAGTTGCCAACACGTGCTTTGACAGATCACTTGACGAAACAGGGAAGATTCCAGCTCTGTGGAGCACGGGAATATCTCGCTGGAATTCAGCACAAGTCAAGACACGCTGCTTACAATAAGGCAAAGCTTATCTTGGAGACAAAGTTGCCCACTGGCAAGCAGGATGGAAAGGGCTTGTGCTTAGGGCTGCCAAACCACTGAGGACTCCCTCCAAACACTGACCCAACAAGCTTTGACACCACTGGTCAGGACAAGCCCTGCCAATTCCGTACAGCCACATCACAGGATGTGTCGGTTGTAAAAGCCCTTTAAGATCAAGTCCAACCATTGGCCCAGCACTGCCAAACCGTGTCCCTCACCACCACAGCTTTCCAATCCCTCACCTTCAGGCGGAAAATGCTCCAACAACACCTTCTAGATATTTTTTACACAACAAATGGAGCTCAGCAAGCAGCAAGTAAACGGCAAAGTACATTTGAAAGTCAACAATGATGGATTGAGAGGCTTAAAGCAGCTCTTTGACTGTATTTGTTTGAGTCTTTAATGACACTGAACTGGGGAGATTCCTAAGGTCTTCAGCCCCAGCAATCCAATGTGACACCAAACTGGGGAGATTCCTAAGGTCTTCAGCCCCAGCAATCCAATGTGACACTGAACTGGGGAGATTCCTAAGGTCTTCAGCCCCAGCAATCCAAGGTGACACCGAAGTGGAAAGATTCGTAAGTCATTTTGTGCTGGGGTTGGTGTCTGTGAACAGGCACAGACTTATTATCTCTCAGGGAGACAAAGAGGTTCAGGTGCTGCCGAGCTTTGTCAAATTAAGCATGGCATTCCACAGGAAGATTTTTTTCATTAGGTTTCAGGTCAACAGAAGCAACCAGCAAGGAGAGACAGTGCTTGGCTGGGCGACGCTGCCTTGCTCTGGGTGTGCCTCTGGGCTTCAGCTTTTTAACGGCTGACACCTCTATTTATAGAGTGAATGAATTCAGGGGAGTCGTGCGGGAGGGAACAGCTCTGAGTACATTTCAGTGTTCACAGACTTGAGTCACAAAACTTTTTAACATCCAGTTTGTGGTAATGGCCCCTTTCATTTTATCTCATGATAAGAGGCTTTGCTCCACCCACCGCAAATCGACTGCTGCCACTGCTGTTGTGCTCAGGGCTGCCCTCTCCTCTTAGCCACTGTGTAAGTGAGAGATTCCTCATCACCCCATTGTAACTCGGCCTGAACCGTCATCACACCAAACCTGATCTTCCTGGTTGTGCTCAGTTCTGTTCCTCAGGTGACAACTGAACAGGTGGTGCTTCTCTCTGCGAGCAGTAAACCAGCAGCTAACAGGCACCATCACAGGAGAGTCACCTTGGATGGCTTGGAAAAACCATGTTAGGGTACACACCTAGGCTTTGGGGGTGTGACATAAGCCTCAGGCTGGTAATAGTCAAAATCTAAATGTAACGTAGTAAATGCTACTGTGATGTAGGACTCCTCTGCAGATCCAGGTGCAAAGCTCAGCTGCCCAAGATCCAGCCCTCTTCTCCCAAATCCTAGAAAGCAGAGGAGCTGTGCTGCTGCCTCCACACTCCCTAGAGCTGTGTGTCATTGTGGCTCAGTTTTTTACTCCAAGCAGCTTCTCTGGCTCCATGCCTGCTTGATCAGGACTAAAAAGCAGTCTGGCCATAACACCTGGAGCAGCAGATCTTCCTAGAGAGTCCCCTTGCCCCTGTTTCTCCCCACTTTGAAGTTTCCAGTAGCAGAGGAAGTACCTTAGCACCTGAGAAAGGACTTTGGTGTCGATGAGTGAGGGAATCAGAGGACACATATACTGGGGTAAAGAGACAGGATCATGCAGGTGTATGGTGCCTTGCAGTGTGGAGTGGCAACGGTTTTTGCATCCTACTTGCTCTGTGAAGACTAGTCACACTCCTCCTGGGTGGTATGGGGCAGACACTCATGATCAGTGAAAGGGATCTGTGGTTTGTGCTCACATTCAGGTTACTTGTGTCCATTGGTAGGAGCTCCCATTTCAGGCTGATTTGGGGAAAAGCCGGTGAGAACTTCCCATGAACATTTGGGATCCCTCCCTCCTTCTTTAGTGAAGCACTAAAGAAACACTCATCATGTTCTATAATGGAACCTGGGTTTGAATGTCAGTCTTTCAACTATCCCTCTTTGGGCTCTGGGTCACCTGAGCATCCTTGGATGGAACATCTAAGCGCTCCAAGTCTTATCGTGTCTGTCACTAAAAGGCACCTCGTGAGGCGC
This sequence comes from Rhinopomastus cyanomelas, assembly GCA_013400115.1. Classification (NCBI taxonomy): domain Eukaryota; kingdom Metazoa; phylum Chordata; class Aves; order Bucerotiformes; family Rhinopomastidae; genus Rhinopomastus; species Rhinopomastus cyanomelas. The sequence continues at coordinate 303,296 of VXBP01000413.1, forward strand.
TGACAGCCAGAACTAAGGAAAACACATCCTTTATAAAGCTTCTGGAGATGGCTTATAAAAGAATATTATCTAACCTTGATATCTGCCCAGAGATTACTCGGGCTTCTGCGACACACAGAAATACCTGGCAGAATAAAATTCACTAAAACCCTTAAACCTGATCCCAACAGTTGCTGACACAACCACTAACTCATCGCTGAAGAACCTACTACCACATCACCCTGGAGATGAGATAGAGCCTGGACATGCTTCTCCCATTCAACCAGACATGGCCACATGCTGAGCCCCACTGGCCAAAAGGTCCCAGCTGTGGCATGGCCCCTGCCATGGAAAGGGCAACCACTAGGAAGACTATCAGGCCACGAACCAGACCCATGTTTTCAACATGCACAAAGAAGTCACTGAGCACTGTAACTGCCTGTGTCCCACTGAAAAGGCAATGCTGCCCTCTGTGATGCTTTCAGCTACTCGCTCACCCAGGGCCAGCAGCTCCCATCGCAGCCTGTGGCTTTGCATTAGGCTCAGGACACGGAATAAAAAGATCCAAGCTGGCTCCTGCGAGAAGCTGAGCAGCTCCACTCCCTAATGAGCTTCAGCGACTTAGAGAATGTGTTTTGCTTTTGCTAAGGAGAAAGTAATCTCTCGCAAGTTATTGCAACTAGTTCTTCAAGTCCTAGCTCTTATGTGCTGCTCTTCCACCAAATAAATCGGGCAGTACCAGTTAAAAAATCAATACATACACCTCCGCATCTTGTGCTAGTAGCATCCAAGGTACTGGATTAAAACCAGATGAAACTGATTTTATTATGAGTTTAGAAGATAGCACTTATTTTATCTTTCTTTTGGCATGTTACCTTATCGATGAGTTCCGTACTGAAATTTCAAGGCAATCATCACTCCAGATGATTCCAGAACTGTTCACAATTGCTGAAGTTGCAAGACACCTTCAAGATCATGGAGTCCAACCACGACCTAATCCTACTAACCTATTTCTAACAACCCACCCCAAGCACCACATCCATTCAATTTTTAAACGCATTCAGGGATGGTGACTCAACCAGCTCCCCAGGCAGCCTGTTCCAATGCTTAACAGCCCTTGCTGTACAGAAGTTTTTCCTGATATCCAAGCTAAATCTATCCTGACACAACTTCAGGCCATTTCCCCCCATCCTGTCACCTGTCATAGGATCATAGGATGTTAGGGGTTGGAAGGGACCCAAGAGATCATCAAGTCCAACCCCCCTGCCGCAGCAGGACAAAACTATCTAACACACATCACAGAGGAACGCATCCAGGCGGGCCTTGAAAGTCCCCAGAGAAGGAGACTCCACGACCTCCTGGGGAGTCTGGAGTTCACAGAAGTTCCCCCTTGTGTTGAGGCGGAACCTCCTCTGCTGCAACTTNTCCTCCCCAGATGCAGGACTCTGCACTTGTCCCTGTTGAACCTCATCTGGTTTCTCTGTGCCCAGCCCTCCAGTCTGTCGTCAGTGAGTAGAGACCAACTCTGCTCTCACTACGACTTCCTTTTGGGTAGTTGTAGAGAGCAATAAGGTCTTGCCTCAGCTTCCATTTGCCCAGACCAACTAGCCCCAGCTCCCTTAGCTGCTCCTAAACTGCATAAACTGCATGAGAAATTAGTTTTACAATGAAAATGTACTTGGAATGTATTATGCCTAGATGCCCATTACTAAAAAGAAGTGATAGAACCAACAGGAAATTAAGGCTATTCCTTATTCATCCTAGTCCTGACTCTGGCTCTAGTAATCAGACTTACACAGATCCACAAACACTTCTCTGGTACTTGGTAGAAGGACTTGTGTAGGCAAACACTGCTGGGCCCTGGCAGAGGTGGGAGAGTCTAGGCTCTCTGATTCAAAGGTTTATTATTAACAGTTGCTCAAACCCCACAAAATGGTTTCAACTGAACAGCCACGCCACTAGTCGGAGAAAGGCACACGTGATAAAGGAGGAGAGTGAAAAAGCTCATTGACGTGTTGATAGGCACCCGATAAGGAAGACAAAAACCCACTGAAAAAACAGCAGATCAGTTTCTAGCTCAAGTCAGAAGCAGCACCTGGTCTCTCTTCTCTACCAACATCAAGACATTTGCAGTGATGCTGGAGATACTTCCAGTTCTAGCCATCCTTATAGGTAAGAATAACAAACTGATCGAAATAGCGCCGGGCAAAAGGGGCTTTTTGAACTAAAGGAGCAGGGGAACCTGACTGGGAATCTGGGAGAAGGTTCAGGACTGGTTTTGAGACAGAAGGAAACCCATGGCTATCACACTGTGCGATGCTGTGGGAATCTCAAGGACACTACTGTAGTTCCAGTTGAATTGCTATCAAGCCAGGGAGAAGCAAAGAGCTCTCACACAGGGTTTTTTCAGGCATATTGAGGTTAGTTTTACTGACCTTTGGCTTTTGTCTCTCTTTGATCATAGCCCCAGGAACTGCTGTCTTAGTCCTATCCCTGCTGAAAAAAAATTGGGGGATGTGGAACTTGAAGCCTGCAAATAATGATTTGGTTTGAAGTGAGGGCAATAATACTTTGTGGAAACCAGGGGTGAGGGATGTGGTGTACTGAAGGTTATATATTATTCATGATTCAAGGGCACTTCATTGTGCCAAGCTTCATTTTTAATACATCCAGAAACAGTTTTATGTCTAATGATCCGTGGAGATGAACAGCCTCTGAATATACAGAGGAAAAGGGAAGTGAGTTCCCTTTTCAATATGGAATTAACTGGTCTGGATGCCAGAGAAATATTTTACACAGCTGTCCCGGTGTTTCAGTGTTATCTCCCTCAGCCACACATGAACACCACAGATCTTTGCCTTAGAAATAGACAGTAATTCAGATTTGGTACCAACACTTTTCAGAATCATGGCCTCTAATTTTAAAGTTGTGGATATAAGAACAGCAGTGTGTCCTCACTGATGGGCACCACTGGCCAGGGGGTTCTGCAGTGGCTAGCAAATGCTCAGCAAACTTGGATTTACCTCAGGAAGGTTGCACACTGCACGGGACTTCAGGGAAAGCCGGTGCTTCCCTATGAACTACAACAACTTGGTAGCAAGGAAATGGTCTTGCAACAAGATGGATGAGTTAAAGGCACGGGTCAACTCCTTTTAACAACTTATGGCCCTGCTCACGCTAGCTTTGGTTTCTCTGACTTAACTCCTCACACGTTTTCTCCTTGAAACCGAAAGGCCCGTGTGCATGAAATGAGATTACACGTTGGAAGCCGCAAAGAGTGAACGTGAGGCAAAGCAAAACTCCCCTGAACTTCCACCGTGAGGGAACAGCCTCTGTGGGACCACGTTGCTCCAGCTGGAACAGCTTGTCACCACCAGGCACTGTGTCCTGCCTGACTCAAAAACCAGAGAGCGTTAAAGGAAATACGTGGAGCAGTCAACTGGGGAATTGATGTTTCCAGTAGAAGGACACTGGGCTGGAAACCAGTAGCTTTAATTCCGCAAAGCACAGAGAAGAAATACATGTAAATCTGGAGATACCGGGGCAAGACATTGTCATCCTCTGGCCAATTCTAATTCCTACAGCTGAGAACAGTGAACTGAGACATCCAAAATAATACTTCAGGGTTTTTACAAAGGATCTCAGTAGGGATTAAGCTGCTGATAGCTCACAGGCCAAGTAGGATTTGCAGACTGCGCTGGGATCCCCCTTTCCCCAAGCCAAGTCTGACATACTCAGGTCAGTCCCCAGCCTTTCCTGTGAGTGTTCTCACACAAAATATAAACCTTGCTGCAGTTTAAACCCATGGGCTCTTATCCTGGCCACCCAACAGGGAAAGCAGATTACTCCCTTTTCCCTTGCACAGGAAGGATTACTCCCTTTTTCTTGTTTAAGCCATCAAACAAGGAAAAGAGACCCCACAGGGTCCAGATCCAGCTTCGGAGACATTTGCATATTGTGGCAGTCAATGAATCTGCAGTGGTTAAAAAGGTCAGAACGGATTATATTTCTTTTTTCTTGATGTTTTCTCTATAGGGTTGATATTTTGAGTGAAATGCTCTTTTAGTATGACTGGAGGTCCTGCCTGAACTCCCCAGAGCAGCACCCAAACAGAAGATGCACAGGTACTCCATTGAGGAGAGTATTTTTAAGCCACTTCCTCTATTGTTCACCCACCCAGTATGGAAATTGCCATGAAAATTACTATTATCATGGGAAAGACTATGACATAAATATGAAGTTCTCACCTTGCCTGTTTTGCATGCAAAGCTCTGAAAGACTTCAGTTTTTTGCCACATTCAAAAGAAGTAGGTTTTCCCTCAGCACCTCCAGACAGTAGGTTTGAAGCTGGGCTAGCCTATCCAGTGCAGCCCTAAAACTCAGACGGGTTTTCCGGCAGCTCTTGCTTTGCTGCCACATGTCACCACTGCTGGCAACTCACACCAAAGGCAGAAACATGTAAATACCATGAGAAGCTGCCCAATTCCTTTCCTTAGTGTGGCTGTGTAGCCAAGGATGATCGGAATATTATGGGGAAGGGCTCAAAGTTCTGTTTGTCTCATTCTGCTTTGCGCGCAATGGAGAGGGTGATCGAGCGACGGCAGAACTTCTTGCAACCCACACAACAGAAGCAATTCCAAAAAGCTTAGGAGGACTTTCCCAAAGTAAAAGTGATTGTGAAAGAATCACAGAACACTAGGGATTGGAAGTGACTCCCTGCCAGAGCAGGATCGCCCAGGCCAATTTGCACAGGAACATATCCAGGAGGGTTTTAAACATCTCCAGAGAAGGAGACTCCACAACCCCCTGGGCAGCCTGTTCCACTGACAGCTCCTGTATGCAAGCCCTAAGAAATCTACATGATAGAAAAGGAATTGCCTGGAATGGCCTGCCCAGGGAGGTGGTGGAGTCGCCAACTCTGGAGCTGTTCAAGGCAGGATTGGACGTGGCACTTGGTGCCATGGTCTAGCCTTGAGCTCTGTGGTGACAGGTTGGACTTGATGATCTATGAGGTCTCTTCCAACCTTGGTAATACTGTGATAGTGTGAATTAGCAACAAGAAAGTGGGAAAAGGCTGCTGCGCTGCAGCCTGGGAGAACCCAACAGTGTCCAGGAGTAATAATGTACGAAGAGAGAACTCGTAGGAGGTGGTGATCTATAGAACAGAAGGTCACACTTCTAAAGGAATAACTGCCAAAAGAAAGCGGCAAGAATTGTGTGCAAGTGAGCTAGAAGCTGTGAATGAGAGCACAGAGTGCAGGAGAGCACTACGAACACAGGGGGAACGTTTGGTTCAGCCACAGGGTCTCAGACAAGACTTTGACAAGTGTCTGCAGAGAGAACATGAACGTGTTCAGCAACTCTGCTTTTCCAGAACATTATTTGTTTAATGGGCACGGGTACTCTGGGGGATTTACTTGCTTGTTAGCTTTAACCCACTCCCAGATTGTTATCGGTAGCATTTCCACCAAAGCCCGAGGGGAGCTGCACTCAAAAGGAGAACCAGTGCCTACATCCCAGGGCTTTCTTGGGTAATGCAGGGTGGGCCCCAGCTGATCTCTCCTCCCCACACTTACTGCCCACAGGCCATGTCAGCGGTGGTGTCGTGGTGACCGTCCCCGAGAAGACAGTGAATGTCACTACAGGTGGAAATGCAACCCTGCTCTGTACATACACGAGTTCTGCACCGCTGGGGAATTTCTTTATTCAGTGGAGCTTTTACAGTGCCAGAGAGAACCAACTGCACACCGTAAGATATTGATATGCTATTAATGTGATGCTATATCTAAATGTCCTCAAGTCCTCAAAAAAATCTTATTATGTTTGATAGCTTTGGCCTGACTGCTGACCAGGGAGGCAGGTAATGTTGATGTTCCCACTCTAAAGACAGGGACTGGGGTGCAATGACATTTAGGAACAGATGAACACAGTTCTTTAGGGTCCTAGTTCCTATTGGCGTGCCTGAGCTTCTTTAGAAACTTCCAAGGAGGTACCAAAAGGATTCAGATGCTCCAGGTCCCACAGGAAGGGTGTCCAAAACTCACATAAGAGCTGCAGCCCCCCGAGCAACTCCCTTTTCTCCTGGCTGGCAGATATTTCCTGCCCTGGCCGATGACGACGTGTCCCCCATTTAAGGCAGGGTCTAAATGGAGCTCCTGCTGTCGTTGCTCCTGGATGTCTCAGTAAGGGGGGAGCAGGGCTCAACAATAAGATGTCGGCCCAAAGTGAGCAGTGAGGATTTTGGTAGGGCTTTGCAGAAGTTTGTCACAGCTGGAAATCTATCACAGCAAGTCTGTGCTGGTGTTTGACAGCATCCCACGGGTGTGACTGTGGTAGCAGAACAATTGCAGATCAAAGGCAAATGGTCCCTGCCCTTCCTGAGCCCCTGAGAGGCAACAGAGCCCAACAGTATCTCCCCCATCCAGGGAGCAACGAGACCACGTGGAGGACTGGACTGTCAGCACAGAGGCAGCGCCAGTGCAAAGGACAGCTGGTACCAGAGAGCTCTGTGCTGCAGCCACTGCTCAAAGCCTCTCATGTGACTGTAAAACTTTGTAGAGCTGCCTGGTCTGCCTGAAAGGAGTCAGGGATGGGATGTGCAACTCCCTATATCCAGACTTCAAGCTCTCTCCGTTAATCTTGTGTTTGGGTGGGGAAATGAATCCCTGAATCTCACTCCCCACGCAGCACGCAGGGTGTGAATTTCCATCAGCTTCCTCCCGACAGGGGTTGAGCCCTCAGCAACAGCTTTCTTTCTAAGAAGAAATGCTGATTGGAAGCATCACCCCTGAAGAGAAGGGTCGTTTCTGTACCATGTCCTACCGTTGGGCTTGTGCCTGTTAGACAACAAATCCCTTTGCTCTCCCATTGCATATGTCCTGTTGCTAACATTTCATAGAATCATAGAATCAAAGACTCGTTAGGGATCGGAAGGGACCTCGAAAGATCATCTAGTCCAATCCCCCTGGCAACAGCAGGATCTGTAGTTGAAAGTCAGACAAAGCAACAGGACCCCTTGGCTCAGCAGCATGTAGGAACCAGGTTCCCCATCTTTACCGCTCCCCAACAACCAGTCTAGAACCAGGACTGAGTGCAGACTGATAGAATCATAGAATCATTAGGGATCGGAAGGGACCTCGAAAGACCATCTAGTCCAATCCCTCTACATTCTAGAGGTTCAGTCCTGCTGCCGGGCATTACACCTGAGAGCTGGTGTCGGGAGATTTGACTCAGAAGAGTGTCACAGCCCACACCGGTGACACTCTGGCTGCCTGCATTGACTTCCTAATGGCATTATGCAGGGTGTCTTGTCACTGCTGATAGCATCACATCTCCTGTATGGGTTATTTATTAGAGCAGAATGTTTGGCACTGAACAGCAACAGCCAGAGTGTTAAGAAACAGCAGCTGAACCTAGGACAGACCTGCTCACCCCGCTGAGGTTCCTCACAGCCACAGCCACTGGGGCCATCCCAAACCCTGACTCCCGGTGAATGCCAGACCCGCACAGCCACACCTTGCCTGACCAGGTGTATGAATGGGGATTACTCATCATTTGCTTTTTACAAGTCAAAACTAGGCTACTAAATAAAGGGTTACTCACGAAAGGGTGGTGGCTGTAGGTTTCCCAAGCGCTGTGCGTACACAGTGCGATGCATCATACCTTTGATCGTCAATCACTCGATCAGATGGGGAGTTCAGCACTCCGAGAGGATCAAGCCCATCTTCTCCAGATGTGGTTAGAGTCTGTTTTGCTTTTGTCAAATTTTCCACACTCCCAGACAACAAATGCAGTTCTTTTTGTAGTCACAGCTAAGAGAAATGAGCCATTTGCAGCTGCAGGTACTGTAGAGGGAGAATCAGACAACTGATGCAGGAGGGGAAAACTATTAGTGAGCAGTGAGCGACAATGAGAAAATACCCCCTGAGGATTATCACCATAAAATAGTGTGAGTGGCTCAGAATATGCTTGGCAAGGTACAACAGGTGAGGCTACCAGATGTCAGGGAAACCTCATGGGTTAACCCCTTCAGGATTCATTTCCTGCAGGCAAAGGGAATGCTGTGCTTGTAGGGACCATAAGGAACACCACTGGGGAAAACTGCGTCTGGTTTTCTCCCTGTCTGAAACTGATTTCACAGTAAATTCGCTTTCACACCGCAGCAATTTCTAGCAGCTGATTTGCACTTTCATTAAATAAAGTGGGTTCCGTCTGGAAAGGCCACAGGCTAAATCCATTCTCCTTGAATACTGGGGTGGAGTGTCCCCAGTACACAGCTGAACATGGAATGGGATTGTCATCCTTCCCCCAGTACGAGGTTGCCATTTCCATTCCATGCTGGTGACTTTCCAGCGTTTCAGGAAGGACAGGGTGTCTGGAAGCACCAGCACTTTCCTATCATAGAATCACAGATTCATTAGGGATTGGAAGGGACCTCGAAAGATCATCCAGTCCAATCCTCCTATAAGCTTAAACAAAAAGTAATCTCTTTCTACCAAGGTGGTTTTGCCTTGGCTGCTTGGCATGGAGCTGAAGGGAACGTCACATTTTGTTCTAGGCAGGAAATCTCTGCACAGCAGAGGAGGTCACCGCCAGCTCTGGCTGTCCTTGCTGAGGGTACAGGACACTAACGTGCAGCTCAAAATAGATTTGAGGTGCTGGTTTAGGTGACAAAGCCGAGGGAATTGATCCGACTGGCACCACAAGCCAGAGCCTGTGTTTTAAGTGGGATAAAATGGTTTAATTTTATGAGATATTTAGATAGTTCTAAAACGTCCATGATAGATAAATAACTAAAGCAACAGGCAAACACTTCCTCGGAAGCGGTCTAAGCTGTCCCTGAAGAAGTCTGTTGAAAATTCTGGCTTCATTCCCAATTTGCTGCTTGTTTTTCAGGAATTAAATGAGTAATGTTGGCAACTTCCATTTTTTAAAGCAGCAAATGTCAGCCAGATAGTTCAGAGAGACCCGTGATTTTTCCAAGCTGCAGGTACCGTAGAGGGAGACTTGCAGCAAACGCATCGTCTCATCCCAGTAGCCACAATCTTGAGTGTTCCTGATCTCTTAGTGAACGTTGGCTGCCTTGACGATCCTGTTACTCACAGGGCTGGAACATTCACAATAATTAGATTTAAAATGGGGGGCATGTTCGCCGTAACAGCTGGGGTGGGGGTGAAAAGTCCGGATTCTAATGAATAATACTCACGTACCTAACACGGACTAGATGATCTTTCAAGGTCCCTTCCAATCCCTAATGATTCTATGATTCTATGAATAGGGCCCTTTCTCTCCACAGCAGCACTAACAGAGCAAACCACACCATGTGAGAATTTAAGGCAAATTCATGTCATAAAGATGCCCTTTGCTGGAAGCGGGAGGGAACACAAGCTTTAGACTATAAGGCTGTAGGACATAACATACAAAACCCCACAAGAACCCTGCTCAAAAAAACCACCTTACATCGGCGCCTGCATTGGGGATGGTTTGTGATACCCAGGTCCAGGCACAGGCCTGTCAGATCAGGACTGGGACTAGTGTCACTGTGAGTTTAAGGCCCCAGGTGCTCAACAGTGAAGAGCCACGGCGATGACGCCACGAAGAATGAAATACCACAACCAGGCTGCTTGTAGAGGCAGCAAAGAGCAGAGGGACAGGTGTTTGTGGGGCTGCTCTGAAGACTGCAAGTGTAAGGTCCTGCTTCTGGGTCGAGGCAATCCCAGGCACAAGTACAGGCTGGGCAGTGACTGGCTGCAGAGTAGCCCCAAGGAGAGGGACTTGGGGGTGCCTGTGGACGAAAGGCTCAACATGAGCCAGCAGTGGGCACTTGTGGCCCCGGAAGGCAAACTGGATCCTGGGCTGCATCAGGAGAAGTGTGGCCAGCAGGTCGAGGGAGGTGATTCTCCCCCTCTACTCCACTCTGGTGAGGCC
>VXBP01000413.1:313243-355097 GCA_013400115.1 Rhinopomastus cyanomelas
GATGATCTTTCGAAGTCCCCTCCAATCCCTAATGATGCTATGATTCTATGATTCAATGACTGTGCAGCTCTAGACAGTGTGTGAATACTGAGATCTGTACCAGTTGAGGTCTAACTCTGAGAAGTTTCCCCAGTGATGTCATTCTCCTCATCGGGACTAAATCACGTAAATGCCAACTCAAGGAAATAGGAGACCATCTGTATTTTCACTTTGTCTTCTTGCCATTTACCCCACAGCAACATGCCTTTTTTTATGATTAATTTTAAAACATAAGTCCCAGGCAATGACCATGAGAACTCTCCAGCATTAAACTCTCTGTTTTATGCACAGACAAACTGAGGCAACCCAGCTCACCCAGGGCAGCAGGGTGCATTTCAGCCTGGCCTGATTCACAAGGTGAAGCCTCAGCTCTGTTTTAATGCTCTGAGTCACTCGGCTGGCCTCAGTGTAAAGCACCTAAGTAAATGTTTGAAGGGCCAGAGCCTGCTGTTGACATTGCGTAGGCGAGGCTACAGCCCTGCAAAACTAAATCCAGCTGCTGAACCTGACCAGGGCCCCACCTGGAGACTCCAGCCCAGTCACCCACTCTTAAAGGAACTGCATTTATCAGAGATGCTGCCCAAGCCGTGGCCATTTCTTGACTGGGATTTTAACCTCACTAGATGGCCAATGGTCAGGAATCATAGAATAATTTCAGCTGGAAGAGACCTTGAAGATCATCAAGTCCAACATTTTCCTAGCCCTATCAGCACCACTAAACCCTGTCGCCCAGCACATCTGCCTGCCCTTTAAACACCTCCAGGGACATGGTGACTCAACCCCCTCCCTGAGCAGGCTGTTCTAGTGCCTGACAATCTTTTCAGGAAAGAATTCCTCCTGACATACAACCTGAACCTCCCCTGGCACAGCTTAAGGCCATTTCCCCTAGTCCTATCACTGGCCCAACAGGGAGAACACATCAACACTTGCCTCTCTACAACCTCCTTTCAAGTAGTTGTAGAGAGCAATAAGATCTCGCCTCAACCTTCTCTGCCCCACATCCCTCAGCCGTTCCTCACACAACACCTGTTCCAAATCCTTTACTAGCTTGCTAGCCACCTCTGTCCCATCTCCAGCCCTTCAAAGTCCCTCTCGTAGTGAGCAGCCCAACACTGGGCATAGGACTCGAGGTGTGGCCTCACCAAAGCTGAGTAGAGTGGGCATGGTCACCTCCCTGGTCCTGCTGGCCACACTGCAGGCAAATGGCTGTTACTCGTAAGAGAGATTGCATTAGTGATAGAACTTCTCATGAAAACGTTCTATAAATACCAAGTTTGAAATAGTTCCAAACAGTGCCATGGATTCTGCACTGGTAAAACTACTCCTGGGCAGCTGAGAAGGCTTTAGCAGCATGTAACAGCAAGCATGTCTTCATTCGGTGTACGTTTGGGTTTCCACCTGCACTACAGGCAGTACTAGTTAGTGGGCAGAGGGAAGGAGGGTTTCACCTGCTGCTCTCCATGTGGAAAAGGAAGACGGCACTGTTCCCCTGTGAGAGGGCCAGTCATTTCCTCACACCCAGTCTTGAGGTCTGATGAGACATGCAAAAGCCTCACAGGGAAAAGCAGGCTTGTGTCACCTTGTTCAGGAGTAAGGAAGGACAGAGATTATAGAATCATAGGATCATAGAAGCATAGAATCATTAGGGATTGGAAGGGACCTTGAAAGATCATCTAGTCCAATCCCCCTGACACAGNCTCATTTCACCCTGAAACCCCAAACTCAGACTAGTAGCAGTTCCTGAGGCCAGCAGGACTCCACTGCCCAGCACAAAGCCTGGCACAGGCATGGGCACTAGTCTACTATGTGAGGGCCATGGGCCAGCCAGTCTGAGAAGTGTGGGGTTCCCATAAAAACCCACATGCCCACACAGAGGAGAAAAGCTTCCAGGAGAACTTCCTGAAAAGGGCCTCTCTGATGCAGGAGCACTCCTTTTTGCCTTAAAAACTAAACTTATCTAGCAGTCGGAGCACGGAGCAGGCTTTCGAAAGAACAGCATCATGGAAAGCAGATGCAGCACCTCCAGTGCAGGGGAGTGGAGACCCTGTTGTCATGTCACAGCAGTCAGAGTGACACCCTGGGTGTCCCCGGGATTACTGTGGACTGCCTGGTGACTCTGGCACTGAGGTGACAGTCTGCAGAGAGAAGATAAAATAAACTGAAGCAAACAAGAGTAAGCACACTAAGGGAAATGGAGACATGTAGAAAAGGATCAAGTTGGTAGCTGTTTGGAGAAACACCAGACTTTGACCTTGTTTTGTCTAAGTGTAAGGTTTTTTGTCTAAGTTTAGGAAAAACTTAGAAGTAAAAACTCCTGTTGCATCTCACTGTTGACAAAGGCTTGAGACATCTGCAGACTCGGTTGAACGCCCTGGTGGAGCTGCACAGGGAAGAGACTCTTGGATTGTGGGGGAGATTTGAAGTCTCATTTAACTCTCAGATCAGCACATTTTTACTCAAATACAGCGCTCCCCATGTCACGCTATTCTGAGTGTGGATGAACAGGCAGTCAGTCAATGTCAAAAGATGGTGTATGTGACAGATGCGCAGGGAAGATGTAGCTGGAGACACAAGGTAAGAACAAAATCCCCACAATCTCAAGGGAAAAAAGAGCTAAACAGCTTCTACTACATTCACGCTTCTGTGAGCTCTGCAATCATGTTTTGGGTCAAAATCTCCAAACTAGCACATAGCTGAGAGAAGCTGAGCAGGGGCATCATTCAGACACTTTAACTCACCCTATTTTTTTTAATTGCACTTTCCTCTATCAAAAATCTTTTGGATGCAGCTCCTGTTTTTTCCCCCACAGCTATTCTAGGTGGTTGAACCAGCACCTTCAGGAATATTCTACCCAAAGGGTGTCTCAACAGCTTCTCCACACGCAGAACCCACTGGGCTGAATGCAAGCAAGTGTGGATAGCCCAAATTTTGGGTGACATATTTACATATAAACATATAATTCACATAATCCTGACTCTCCATTCCAGAATATAACACTTGGAGATGCAGTGGACAGAGAAGGAAGCTAAACTGCCTGCTGAATTGGCTTCCTCTCAGCTGTTAGCTTGATGTCCCAGCCAAAATCCAGTCCAAACTCTCTCCGACTGCAGCACGGTCCCTGTCTCCCCACAAAGGACGGGGCACAACCCAATGTGAATTGAGGTCTGGTGACAACCACTTGAGAACAGTCAAACCAAATGCACTGAGGAAACAAGTCTGTGCTCAATGCACTGTTGACATTATTCCCTAGGAGTTCAGCCACCAGAATGACAGTGAGACAATGAAAGAGCTGCTTCTTAAAAGTATTTTGCACCAGTTAAAACTGCTGAATGATTAATCCTCTGAAGGCTTCTGCCTCCATCCCTTTCTTCTTCCACCACTGTGCAATTGCAACAAGATGCTTCTGGTTATTAAGTCCCAGTGATGCAGGATGTCCTATTCCTACTGCAGTCTGGCCCATTGGTTCTGCCAAAACCAGGTGAAAGGAAGTGGTGGATGGGAGAAGGTATTTGAGGCCAGGCTTAGCTATACACCACACGTCAGAGCCCATGCACCTATCAGCTTCTGCTTTCTTATCTAGCTGCATTCAGAATGGGAGCCTCGGGCTTGAATTAACGCTGCGAGCGAGCGGTATTTGCTCTCTAATTAGATGGCAAGATGCTTAAGGGAGTGACTAGCACTTCTCTTCCCTCGCTGCTACTTTACATTCTGTTTGCACTCAGAATGCAAAAAGAGATCATGATCTCAATCATGATCAGGCTGTTAACACCCTCCTTTGCATTCACTGGTGAGAAAGATACTTTAACCGTTCTTTTTCTAGTAGCTTGAGAAAACATCAAAAAGAAAACGATAAAACAACCCAAAGCTGGGACCACCTGAGCTTTACAGCTCTGTGCCAGAGCTGCTGAGTACATCAGCTTCGAGAAACGCCACGGAACAGCGTGGTACAGCTTTGCACCTGCTGCTGGGGGAAAATAAGAAGGCTCTGGAGCAGGAGAGACAGGTGCTGGAGTGGAAGACATGCCCTGAAAGTNTTTCTAAACTAACCAATTCTGTATGCTAAGGGTTTGTAATCCACCTTCGGGTACCTCTCATCTCACAATTCTGACGTGCACAGGTGCTAGGCATGTGCAGCAGTGTCATGCAAGGAGACGGAGGGTGGGAGAAATACTGACCTGGAAGTGATGAATGAATCCACCCAAAGACACTGGAAAGACACATTTTTATGCAAATTCTATTTGTCCTGCACAAAGAAAGGAAGCAGATAGCAGCATGTTTCTTCTAATTTCCTGCTTGCTTCTTCACACACAAGCTCCACCCACTAAGAGAGATCTTTCTATAGGAGTTGGGTAAAGAAAACCAGTAGGTGGGTTCCTTGTTCTCTGCTGAACATCTGGCAGCCTTTGAAAACCCTCAACTCAGCATCAGCTTTGCCAGCTGCTTCCTCTGCAGAGGCATACTTTCCTCACCATCACACTACAAGAGGAGCAGCCTTCCCAACAGTCAGGTTAAAGGAGAAGAAACACACACGATTCCACATACAAGGTCCTTCAGAACCAGGGACACCAATATTGTTCTCTCCAGCATCCAGAACACATTGAGGTCAGCAAGATTTCCTTCCAAATTAGTGTGCTCATTTCCAGTTTCCTGCCTGGTTTGTAACCCAGCTCCTCTAACGGGAACGCTTGGAAGTCTGTGAGCCCAAATCCCTTCCCGTGGCTGTGGAAATGCAGAGTAACTGTACCACTGCCTTGGAAAGCCAATGATGGCCACTGACATGAGGGGCTTCACGCACTGGCTGGCTCACAGGCTGAATAACCAACTCAGTGCAGCCCTTTCTAAGGTCAGGAAGAGGTTTTGGGGGCAACTTGGCTGTTTTGCAGAAACTGGCCTTTCAGACAGCAGAGCTATCAAGGCCAACATTTTTCAGAGTTATAGTCTCTGCTCTTTCTTCTGTCAGCTATCGGATTAGTCATCCCAGGCAGCTGCTCTCATGAAATGTGAAAAGGCACCATTATATAAAAACTTGCGTGAGCAAACTAGCTGGTGAGGAGAAGCCATGACCATTTCTGCATCCCCAGGACTTTTTTTTCACCCTGATAAACCATCAGAGCTTCACTAGAGCTGCTCGCGAATTGCTCGATGATCTAAAACCGCAGCAGATTTCTTTCATTTTCTTTTTTACATTCAAGACATCGCACTCTAAATATCTCTAACAAGGCTTTCGGGAGAAGTCTACTGGTGACTAAATTTACACACTTCCCATACAGACATTTTAGGTAGAAAGGAAAGAAATGTCAGTGAGAGGTGCAGCTGTAGCAGGGAACATCAGCAGCGGTTGCCTGGAAATAAAAAGTCTTATGTATCTTCAAGATAAAACAAGGGGGTGTTTTTTTCAGTTCTGAAACAGAATAGAAATATTTTGGCTACGATTTTCATTTTAGATTTTGAAAAGGCACAAACATTGGAGTATCAGTATCACAAAACCACTTTAAATGAGGGTTTAAAATGCCCATTTGGAGAGTATTGCTTAAAATGGGCAACGAAGTCACAGCCAGGTGACTAAAACATGTCCCTCTCAAAAGAAACGTCCTGTGTACACAACCCTGTCACACCGCTGGGACAAGACATACACTCAGTAATTAATCACAGCCTTACTCAGCCTTTCTGGTGTTCACCACCTTCCTTCAGGTGAGCAACCCCAGAGGCAGTGCAACAAGCACACTCCTGGAGCTGAGAGCAGAGACAGGCAGGAACCTGCCAAGGAGCCAGAAGCATGCAGGGGGATTGGACTGGATGATCTTTCAAGGTCCCTTCCAATCCCTAATGATTCCATGATTCTATGTTCCACTGCTTATAGCGGAATTAAACGACTCTGAAATATTCCTTTGAAACTTGCAGAGGGAATAAATATTCTCCACAGCGCCAAGAGCTAATACAGGAGAGAATAAATCTGCCTCAGATTTAACGGTGCACACAGAATATTTGCTCTCCGTGCACTTGGACAGAAGAGACAGCACAGGGGAGTAGCTTTTCAGTGAACTTCTATGAGGGCTTAGGCACGTAATTCGCCCTGACCAGGTCAAACATTCTGAGGGGCACTGACTTCTCTATCATGAACCTGGCTGTGTCTAAAGCTTGTTGCAGTGCCAGTCCCATTGCCCAGGAACATCAGCTATAGCTAACCTCCTGCTCAGTGAGCAGCTTCCACTGCCTTTTACTCTCATACACATAAACCGCAGACCGCCCTGAGATACACCCAGTAGAATTCAGCTCCTTTTTTCAGTAATCAGACCCTGTCGCAGGATAGAATGGGCCATGTCTCTCCTCTCGTGCTGCCACACATCAGGAATTACTTCCTTTAAGTCATTGCACAACTAAATTTCACACTAGCGTGAGGAGCTGATGATCCTCTTTCCTTGCTCCACTCAATCAAATGCAGCTGATGGTGAGGAGACGGAAACCCAGCCCATCACTGCTGAGATCTGTACGGGAATCTCAGCTTAAGAGGGACCTGAACTGAGGAGTCTCAGTTCTTGAAAGAACCACTGTGTAACTGCTGTTGTTCATACTCAGATACATGTAAATGTGATGACTGGGCCAGTGAGTTTTTGTAATTACAGGTGGATTGGGTTTTTGAGGAGCAATTTGTTTAAACCAAAGTCCCCATTTTGAACACTCCATCCTTGAGGAATTTGAGAATGTGCATCCAGACCCTAACTGCATAGTGGAAGTCACCTCTAGGGATGCACAAAGCATCAAATCAGTTTAAAACAGCTGGTATCACGTGCGAAGGACGGAAACAGGAGAGGTCATGCCACTGTGCAGCAGGCTCTGAGCTCTCCTGCTGCTGGGCTAGCATTGGATCCTTCATGCATCCATCCTGCCTGGGCCTGATTGCCTGGTTATCCCATAAATGGTGCAGAATGGCCGCCAAGATGGTTTGTTCCGTGGCCTTCCCTGGCACCAAGATGAGACTCACAGTTCTATAGTTCCCTGGATCGCTTCTTACCCTTCCTCACTGCAACAGCACTTTTCCACAAGCCGGAAACGCACTAGCTGAGAGTCCAGAGCTAGTCTGGAGTTCAGAGCCCTGCATCCATTGTACCTGCTGTTTGTAATCCTGGGGCAGGGAAAGATAAAGTCTGGCTGGAGAGCAGGTAAAGCTACACTTGCCACTGGGCCAAGCTTCGGTCCCAGAGCTGCCGGCGCTGTGGAGTCTGGGTTCTGACCTTCATTTCAAAGCCTTGTCGTTGCATGAACCAGCTGTGCTCAGGCAGTTTTAGGGCGTAGCTTGCCTAAAGCTAATAAAGGCTTTCAGATAACATTGCTTAAAGCCTTCAGTCAACACTGCCAGGGTGGACAAACAGAGTTACGAATAAATATTCTGAATTCAAAATGCAATCAGTTGATCTGCAAAGTTAAGCACATTACTTCTTGCCTGGGTAACTGCAGAGTCCCCAAAGCTGGCACTTTGACCAAAAGGAAACTCTGGTACCAGTCAGGTGTGAATGGCCTGCCGTGGTTGTCTGGGAAGTCTTTCCTACAAAGTTTTCCCAGCTGTTCCCACTACAACCCCTGATCCTAGTCCAGCTACAATGACCACGTTGGCACGGCTGAGTCTGAAATACTGTCAGTAGGAGACCTATTTGGGTACCAACCTGCAATTCTCTGTGGCTACCTCTTGCCGGTTTAAAACAACAGACTCCACAAACAGCACATTCCACAACAGCAGACTCCACAAAGAACACAATTAATTCTACCTTGAAGCTGCCAGATTTTGGGTTTGGGCTTATAATAATGATAAGGCTTATGAGGCAAATTCTAACCCCCCCCCCCCCAGTGCTGTTAGGTACAGTTGATGCTACTTCAGTTACAGTTGAAGTAGCTTCAGTTGATGCTACTTCATCAAAATGTTTTCTATCAGTTAGTAAAAAAGAGAAGCCCAGACAGGTTCCCCTCCAAGCACAGGCCAACAGGGCTTGACTTCTACCCATGATATACATTGGAAAAGCCCAAGACAGTCCATGACCCTGTCTCAGGCCCTGCTGACACAAACAAGGAGAGCAGTATGGCTGCTCTAATTGCATGTATGATGGTTCTGCTGGGGTTCTCACACTGTACTGCTTCCAAACTCACTGCCAGCAAATGGGGCACCTTGTTGCTTAGGCCTGTGTCCTGCGGATTCACTTCAGTTCTCTGATGCCAGCTTTGGGGCTTGGAAAGCTCTGCACCCAACCACTTTGTGCAGTGACAGGCCCGTTCTCGTCACGGTCTTCTGCCAAGATGCTTGTTATTAACATCACAAATTATCAGAGCTCCTATTAGTATAACTATCCACTGCACTCTTTTTCACAGAATTTGATGGCCAATTGTCTCACCTTTGGTTTTGCAAATGCATCAGATGCTGACTGGAGTAGAACCAGTAACTGTCCAGTAGAACCAGCTGCTTGACACAACTGATAACTCATCATTTAATAACCGCTAGAAATCCACATTCGAATGCGCCGTGTTTTCATCCCTGCTTTCTCAGAAGAGAGGGCAAGAAGTGGGGTGCCACTGCTTGGCCTAATCAGAAATCAGCTATATTCCAGCTGTGAGGGCCCAGCAAAGCAAAACTGACACCGGATTATTTATCACAGATCTATTACTACTCAGGAGGCCAGTCTTACTCCTACGGAGAGTTTAAGAACAGGATAACAGCTGCAACAGCTCCAGGGAACGCATCAATAACCATCTCCAACATGCAGCCCTCAGACACCGGTTCCTACACCTGCGAAGTGTTCAGCCCGCAGGGTGATGCTGGAGGGAGTCAAAAGTCTGTGATTGTCAGTGTGCTGGGTAAGTGCCTTCCCTTCCTACTGCTCTGTTAGGGTTTCCTTTTCTTCTGATGGAATGCTGAGTTCATAGCTCCCAATGCACAGGGCCAGAGGGATAACGGGGCTGTGATACACAGGGCCCCCGAAAACAGGGAAAGGGCTTGAGAATGCAGCTGGCAGGCAGAGCCCGGGTGCCCTCTAGCCTCCACACCCAGCAGACCTGGTACCACCCCACTGCTGCCCCTGCTTCACCTGCAGCCTAATCCCATTCCTCAGGCTCCTCAGGGCTCTCTGAAAGTTTCCTCATGAGGGTGGGGAGCTGGAATTTCTCACTTTTGCTGTATTTTTCACATTGGAAAACAAAGTGACGTTGACTTTGATTAAAATAAAAATCCCTTTCAGCTGGGAGTGACAACTGCCCTCTGAAGCTGCTACATCCAGTCCCAGTGAAAGACAAAAGTTTTACTCATTTTGCCTAATACTGGTCATGGAAACTTGCGTAGATCTAGGGAGAGGCAGCAGGACAGCCAAAGGAAAAGCTCCTGCCATGT
This sequence comes from Rhinopomastus cyanomelas, assembly GCA_013400115.1. Taxonomy (NCBI): domain Eukaryota; kingdom Metazoa; phylum Chordata; class Aves; order Bucerotiformes; family Rhinopomastidae; genus Rhinopomastus; species Rhinopomastus cyanomelas. Next base: position 322,653 of record VXBP01000413.1, read on the forward strand.
CCCTAAAGAAAAACTGGTAGAACGATGTGCAACCAATAGTGATCATAAACTCACAGAATCACAGGGTTGGAAGGGGCCTCCAGATGCCATCTAGTCCAACCCCCGTGCAACAAGCAGGGCCATCACTCCCCAGAACAAACTGCCCAGATCCCCAGGCAGCCTGGCCTTGAATGGCTCCAGGGATGGGGCCTCCACCACCTCTACAGGCAGCCTGTTCCAGGGATCCACTACCCTCAGGTTCAAGAGCTTTTTCCTCATGTCCAGCCTCAATCTATGCTTTTGCAGAGTCAAACCATGACCCCTTGGCCAGTTATAATTAAATTAGAGATGGGATCTCAAAACCTCTACAGTATCTACTATGCAAACAGAAGAAAATACAACAGAAATGCAGCCTAGGCCAGGTACTTACAGTTAGTATTATCCAAATCTGTATGGGAGAGCCTTGGGTCAGATCCAAGCCTCGCTCTTGGATGACGGTCTGTGGAAAGGGTTCAGTTCTTGACTCACAGCAGCCCAGCTCCGCGACTCGAGGTGGGTGCTTGCAGCTCCGGATATGTACTCATGATCTGTGTTACAGTGAAACCATCAAAACCCTTCTGCAAAATAGAAGGAGCACCTGAGAAAGGCCATCTGATCTACCTCTTATGCACGTGTGAAGAAGGATTGCCTCACCCGACGTACCGCTGGTACAGAGTGGACAATGAGAACACCCTCACGCCCGTGACCGAACCATTCAGTACGTAATTACACGATTGTCATGGAATTCCACAGCAGCAACTATTTCAAACACTGGGTATCACACAGAATCATCAAGGTTGGAAAAGACCTTCAAGATAACTGAGGTCAACCATCTGCCCACCTCCTGAAACAGATGCCCGTTTATTGAACCTCTCTGGGGACAGTGCCTCCACCCCCTTCCTGGGCAACCTGCTCCAAGGCCTCCCCACTCTTCCTGTAGTTAAAACGTATCGTCTATTGATGGTTAACCTCACAAAATCCTATTTTAACTTACTCAATTAGATTGACAGCTGCCACACAGGACATTTTTCCTTGTTGATTCTCCGTGACACGTACTTCTCGACACCATTATTTAATTGTTAGAATGGGAGAAATGTTTATGCCTTGGGATCTCTCTTGCCTCAGAATTTCAAATGAGCTTCTATTCAAAGTAAGTTAAGTCAGTTTGTCATTCAGGTGCCAAGCCCTCCATCCTGTGAACCTTCAGTACCTGCTACTTTCTCATTTATGAACAGATAGCATCAGTGTGGCTAAGAGATCAGACAGAGTGGTTTGCAGAGCAGGGGTCTAATTCTCATGGTCTAGTACACCCCTGCAGAATCCTCTCTAACGATTTTCAAGGAAGGTAAATGAGTTTTATTTAAGGAATGTTAAAATCTCAAATGAATGAATAATTGAAAACCTCTGTTTCTGATCTCTCAGAATTACCAGCTAAAGAAAACTGTTTGCAGTTCACAATGGGTGATCTGTACCTCTCTCTGTCACAGACCCAACCACTGGCATTCTTTACATTGGCAATCTCACCACCTTTGAAACTGGGTACTACCGGTGCATAGCCAGCAACCTCCTGGGGAACAGCACCTGTGAGCTTGACCTGACGGCAAAGCGTGAGTTTAATGCATGAAAACAGTCCTGAGTTGATGTATGACATGCATGGAGTGCAGGGGAATGCTGCAACAACTTTATGGTATAAATTCCTTTGAAATAAGAACAGAAAATGGGCTTTGGAGAGCTCTAGAGTTTTCATGCAGAATTCACAGTGACCTAGATAACTGATTTAACATAGACTCACAGAATCACAGAATCATTGGGATTGGAAGGGACCTCAAAAGATCGTCTAGTCCAATCCCCCTGACACAGCAGGATCACCCAGACCAAGCCACACAGGAACACATCCAGGCGGTGAAGGAGGCTCCACAACTCCCCTGGGCGCATCCCACATCCTTCTTGAACTGAGGGGCCTAGAAGTGGACACAATATTCCACATGTGGTCTCACCAGGGCAGAGTAGAGGGGGAGGAGAACCTCTCTTGATCTGCTAACCACCCCCATTCTGATCCACCCCAGGATGCTGTTGGCCCTCTTGGCCACAAGAGCACATTGCTGGCTCATGGTCACCCTGCTATCCACCAGGACCCCCAGGTCCCTTTCCCCTACACTGATCTCCAACAGGTCAGTCCCCAGCCTATACTGGTANACAGGTCAGCCCCCAGCCTATACTGGTACCTGGGGTTGTTCTTGCCCAGATGTAAGACTCTACACTTACCCTTGTTATACTTCATTATATTTCTCCCTGTCCATCTCTCCAGCCCGTCCAGGGGTGTCGGCGACACCACCCAGCTTTGTGTCATCAGCAAACTTGCTGACAGTGCACCCTAATCCCTCATCCAAGTCATCAATGAATAGATTGAACAGGACTGGTCCCAGCACTGACCCTTGGGAGACTCCGCTAGATACAGGCCTTCGACCAGACTCTGTCCCATTGACCACCACTCTCTGGCTTGTATCTTGCAGCCAGTTCACGATCCACCTCACTACCTGATCATCTCCAGTTGAAACTGGAGTTCCCCCTGGGACCTGAACCGGATTCTAACTACAGATCCTTTACTGAGAACCACCTAACATGAGGCTTAGAGCAAATTCCTCCAGCCAAGAGTCCCATCAAGGTTCACTTGCTCCAGAACTTAAGAACCATCCGTGACTAAAACGTGGCAGCGCAAGGACCAGGCCACTGTAGATCACTAAAATCAGCTAAAAATACTGCAGCCATGGAAACATAGCTTGACTGCCCTCAATCTCATCTTGGCTCTTCTCACACAGAGGTCAACCACACCCACATGCAGATTTCTCATGTAACCAGTAGCACTCAATGAGAGCCAGGTTTGTGTTGTACAAGTGGCCACTAGAGATATCCCCGAAACAGTGGGTCACTCAGTTATTTGGAGGCCTATAAAATGCAAATCACAGGCCAGAGCTAGAAGCTGGTCTGAAGAGGGAAAGGAAGGGCTTGGGGGCTCACAAGTGATCAGAGCACATGTTTTACATCTCGGCTAGAAGACAGAGATAAAGACAACCTGAATGTCACAGTCTAGTTGCAAGGAGTGAAGAGCAAAGGCTTTCAACTATCGTCAGTGTTCACAGCTCCACGTCTCCCTCAGCCAGGCACAAAAACACAGTTTGTTGGGGAGAGAAGCTACCTAACAAGAAAGGAGGCAGCAAAGGTCCTAACACCACAGTTCTCTTTTCCCTAGAGAAACTTTGGCTTTGCTTCTGGAAACAGACCTGTCAGGCAGCTTTTCAGCGTATTGAATCCAACATCTTCCTGCTACAGGCTACCTCCACTACATTTCCACGGCGTTGGGGTATAATACTACTCTTTAAAAAGTCAAGTAACCTTGTTTTCTTTCCAGATTCAGATGGGGGTATTATTGCTGGAGCATTAATTGGAGCAGCTGTGGCAGCTGCCATCATTTGCGTTATCGTCTGGTTCTTCATGAAGAAGGCAAAGACAAAGAAGTCATCGAGCAATGAGATGCAGTAAGAGTTTCTGTTTGCTTCATTCTAAGACCGTTATTTCTGTAAAGGACTGCTGATAATCCAGAGCTCCAGTAAAATGTAATTCCTCTAAACATTTTGGGGAGGGTGTCGTGGTCAGGGTGGCCAGAAATGGCATCGTTCAAGCCATAGTGCAAGCAGTTCCAAGCAATTCAACTTTATTAAGCTCAGCTAGTTCCTTTTCTATCCTTTCTACACACAGGTGTCCTTATTTCATGGTACAACACATATATAACCAAGTGGCCATTTGGCATTCATCTGTACATACCCTTTGTTCTATCTTTACGCCACATTCCTCCAAGTGCAGTTAATTTGTTCTTTGTTTCTCTCATTATCATCACAGTCGACTCCTTTCAACAGCCAGCTGTGTTCCTCAGCTGTAATGTCCAAACCTGGCTGTAGTTTTCTGCTTCTTCATCATTTCATGCCACCACAGGAGGGCAAATGACACAGGTTTGGAAAAACTTCCAGAGTGAGAATATTTGCTCTTGTAAGAGAAGGTGCCATCACACTCTTCCCAATGTGTAGAGGCAGCTACCACTGAGCATAAGCTAAAATAATAAAGGAAATGCTTCCAAAACAACAAAAACTGTAAGTGGCAAGCCTGAGAAACAGTTCTGAATATTGAAAAGATAATGGCAACTCTTAATGGCAGGCGGAGGAACTAAAACAAGGAAGAGCAGCTAAGGGTCTCCTCAGCAAACTCACAGTTTAAATGTTCCTGGGTTTAAGCAGAGGACTCACCTCAGTGATGTGACAGCACACAGGCCTGTGATACTCTAAGGCATCTCAACTGGCAGCAGATGCAAAGTTTAGGCAACAGAATAGAGCCCAGAATGTCCGTTGTGATCCTGCTCTGGAAGTGGTTTTTTCTCTCCGCTTCAGTTGCCCACTTGTCCCTTACATTGCCAGGGCTAATCTCCTGTGCCATACAGCCTATATTTAGGCCCACAATGCTAAATGCTAAACAAATTCTTGCAGCTGAGGTAGAAAAAAATACTGTCACCTGGATGCTGCCCTGTAGCACAGCCTGAGATATCCTGAGACAGAATTCTGCCAGTCCAGACCAGCAGCCATTCACCTCATTCACCTCATTTCTGCTTTGAACTTGTGTAGCATTAACGTATGATTTTGTGCTCATATCCTAATAAACCTTACTCCATTGACTTAAGGCACTAGCATCTGACATTTTTTACATTGAAAAGTACTTCAGTATTGGCAGTGGGTTTATGATTAGTTTGGTAAGGTAAATAGAATTCATACCTGTTGCTATGTTTTTCTTGGATTTCATCCTTTTCATGGCTCTTTCCTGACTACGCTCCATTTTTTATGCTCCCAAATGAACACTAGCTGTGCATGGACTTTCCCAGAAAGCTCACATCGGTGTGTTTTTGCTGCCCCTCTGTTTGCCAGCACTCAGGTCCTCACCCTGGCCTGCTGAGCTGGCATGTAAACCTACTACAACCTGTTTTCTCCTAACAGGATCACTTGAGGCTGATGCAGCTCAGCCTTACCTTCTGTTGCTGTCTCAGCAGCACTGATACTGTAGCCTTTTCACGGTGCTCTCGGAACAGTCATTGTAATGTGGAGGTTAACTGTTTAGACAACAAAACTACAAGTGTTTCGAAAGCCTCTAGTGTAGATGGGTTTTCCACACATGAAATCACAATCCTCGCCCTGTCTTCCTGCAGAGAAATGGCTCAGAAACAATCCAATGCAGAGTATGTGCAGGTGCCTAATGAAGAAAACGTTCCTGAGACCACGGTCCCACCCAGCAACGCAACAAATGAGTACCCCAGTGCTGATGACACGGCAGCTCCTGCAGCACCTGAAAATGATGACAGGCAAGAAGTGGAGAAACAGGAAATAGCCTAGATTTTATTGCAGTTTTTCTTGTCTGCTTTGGACCCCTTTATACCACAATTGTTGTCTTTGAATTAAGATAGAAGCATGACTGAACTTAAATAGGCATTTGTATTGTGAACCACTGGGCTGGAGATCGAACAGGGTCTGTTACAGATGCACTTTGTGACTAGCAGAAGATCTGGCCTTTCAAGTTGACCCAATTTAGTTTGTTTTCTAGTTATAATTGTACATAAATATAAAAAGACTATCTCCCACATTTATCCAACCTGTTTTGCAAAACAGCTTAGGGAACAGATGGAAGCTTGTGACAAAGAGCTTTCCGGTCAGCTATCAGTCATGTCATGAGTATCCACAGCATCTTCTCCACAACAGCACTGGCCAACCCCGTCTCTTGGGCCCTAAGAAGAATCAGTGCAGCCAACACGCTGTAGCGTTTAAAGGATCTGATTGTTCACAAAAGGAATTTCACCAGAAATGGATGTTGGGACCTGGAGCAGTGAAATCCTCTGTGTCTGGATCCTACTTGAAGCTAGAAAACAAAATACCCTGTAAACTTTTAAGGCCGTTGCTGCCTGATCTGGGAAATGTTTTGTTGACAGTGACCTTCTAACATTCCCAAGACATTCCCGGGCTTGTGTCTTTTGGCAGTCCTGGTTTTCAGTTTAATTCAATCAGCACTCAGGTTTACAGTCCAGACATCGACTGACTGGTTTCTAGATAGCAGGAGTTGGAAATCCAAATCCCTTACAAAGGTTGCTGTAAGAAGCACATCAAGTATGATTCCTCATGACGTGCAGATAAAGCTGCTTTCAAAACTTAAGAGCACTGCCCACTAGCTTGGATTCCTTCCTCTGCCTCATTCAAACCTATTTCCAGGCACTTATTCTACCCACTAAGCACCAAACTCCTGCTGCTTCCCTGCTGGTCTCTTCAGCCCAGTGCAACTTTGATTTCTGTAGGTGACAGCGTCAAGAAGAAAGGTGAGTAGTGCTTGCACACAGCAGCAAAGAGCACTGACTCACTCTGAAGGAGAAAAGGGACTTGAACCTCATCAGCTCTGATCACTAGACACCTCTCTGGGACTCATTTCCAAGGTTAAGGGAACTCCAGTCTTCAAGAAGGCAAAGACAGCAATTTCAGAAGAGCTCAAGGACCACAGGGCTCAGCTGAATGCAGACATACTCTGCACAGCACCCTCCTGAACTACCCGAGGCCGTGTTCGCTGACACAAGGACAGGCTGCTTTCAGCTTCGTGTACTGCAGAAAAGTGTCTCTTTTTCAGGGATCCGGAACTTTTATACAGCTTTTATAGGATTTAGTGTTCACAAACCCTTTAGTAACAGTTCCTAGCCTGTGCAGCTGTCACCTTTAGATAAAAGCACACATCTGTGCTAATGTTTTCAGGCTCAGCTCCTACAGCTACAAGTCTGTTTGTCAGGAAAGTGATCACAAAAAAAGAAAATAGGGGAAAAGAAAAGGGGGGGGGGAGAAAAAAAGGGAAAATAAAAGAGAATTGGACGTGGCACTTGGTGCCATGGTCTAGCCTTGAGCTCTGTGGTGACAGGTTGGACTTGATGATCTATGAGGTCTCTTCCAACCTTGATAATACTGTGATACTGTGATACTGTGAGAATAAAGGGGAAAAAGGCAATTTACATTTAAAGATGGAAGGCATGAGTTCCTAACTAAGATTCATTCATTAAGCACAAGTGTATTCATTACCCTTCCTACACTTTTGTGGCTTTCAAATATTTCTTTGACCCAAGTGCCCTAGTGTTTAGCCTCATTCCAGAGCAAAAGACATAGTGTTCTTAGAACACTGTTTTAGCTAAAGTCTGCTTGTGCTGGACTGTGAGGGTCAGACCCTTACTAACACCAACACTATCGTTCCCCACGTTCCTTTCTCCCCAGAATACCCAGGGTAAACCTTCATCTGTGACCGGTATGGAAGTTTCAATCAAGCATTGCTCCTGTAGCAACTGTGATCAGCAAAACCCACAAAGGCCTATCTTGGTTCAATCTACATGTAGGAGCTTACTGAACACTGCTGTTCTGATATTACTGATATTCACACCCAAAGCTTTATGAGTGAGCACAACTGCAACACTAAAACGGCTCAGTAGCTTGAATGCCATTTCCTACCCGAGCCGTTTCTTAATGAAGTCATTCCAACCAATTATTGGTCCAAGCTTGCTCACAACTTGGCTGACAGGGGCATTAAGTGGAAATAATCTCCTCTCCAACTGCTCCAGGCATTCTTTGTGGGCAGATACACACAACTGTCTTCAGGGCTGCAGCTGCGTTAGTTCTTCTGAAGTCATCTCCTGCACTGCGTGTCTCAGTCACGTCTTTCTTAGAGCGACAGCTTTCCAACTTCCACATCTCTGCAACGGCACTGGTGTGACTGAGCAGTGATGGCAGGGCTAAGAAAAGATTGGACTCTATGATCTTGAAGGTCTATTTCAGCTGAAACTGTTCTATGATTCTAAGGGAAGAGATGCAATTTGTGATCATAATCCTACTCTGCTAATCTCTCCTTCATCTCACCTCTGCAGATCTTTGTGTGTACTCCTTGTGTAACATAGTATACTAAGACAGGAACTCAGGCAGACTGATGAAGCCATAATTCCTTTCTACAGCTAATACAACCCTCTCAGAAGTCCACAGGTCTTACATCTCCTAAAAAAGTAGAGATTGCTCATGTTGTTATCTTTATATATAAAGAAAGAACAACTGAACACAAGTTCTAGTTTAGACCTAGACCCAAACTTGTAGTAGAAAGGGTTAAAACAGATAAACCAATAAGAAGCCCAACAGATTGCTAGGGGTGATGAGGAAGGGAAAGAATACCTTTCATCTGGAGTTTCTAACACACTGAAATATTTGTTTGTTCCTGTCATGAAGTTTCTTCCATGTGAAAGAGTTTAGTACAAGGGATGGGGACATTCACAGTATCACAGTATCACAGTAATGGTAAGGTTGGAAAAGACCTTAAAGATCATCCAGTCCAACCATTCCCAGCTTTCCAGCAACGCTCTCGGCAAAGATTAGGTATTGATCCACAGCAAGCTGCTCAGAACCCTGCAGAGCTGTGCAGGATGCAGAAACATTTTGCAGAATTCACTTCAGACGGTTGCAACAGCCTTGGCTGTATGGCCCATGTGTCTCCTCCTGAGGGAGCAGGGATTATCAATATGGAAACCACATGAAACCATTACTTGAGCCACCAGCTCCTAGGGAAGTGGATTTTACAGAGCCGCAGCAGGTTTTTTTGTGATACAAAATCAAGGATAAACACAGAATTCTAACTTCACCTGTTCTCAGTTCGAGCGTTCAGCAGTGCCTGCACAATAGCCAGAAAACATTCACTCTGCTTCAGTGGAACCTGCATTTTGTTTTCTAGGACAGACCTAAAGTACTGAAGAGATGTGTTTGGTTATAAGTTTCTGTCTTGCTTATCAAAGTCAATTTGTTACCTTAATACCTGCAAGCCAAATGCAGAAACTGTTCCCATCCATTTCAATTGTTTCCTCATGGCTGTAGAACACGTTCCGTTTTCAAGCTGTGTAAGGGATGACAGGGTTCCACCAGTATTGACATTCCCATCCTGTGTGTATGAGCTCTTGAGAAAATGCCAGGATTGTTCCATGCAAAGCTTAATAAAGTTTTATAACACCAAAGACTGCTGTTTAGCAAAGTTCTTTATTTCACAGGATTTCATCAGCATCATATGTTCAGAAGGGGCAGGAGTGATCTCGTCTACATCAGAACACGAGGTCACATTTCAGATTCGGTCTCATTAGCTTTGCCTTCTAATAACTTAACGTGGGGATTGGCTGTGAGTAACAGAGCTTAAACCAGGCCTCTGTTACAAAACAAGACAGTAAACTGTCAGCACTACAGGAAGGAGAAGAAATAAAATTAGATTCAAAGTACATCCCAGAGAAGTATTCAGAGCCACCTGTAACTCTGGAACTGCATTCTGCAAGTGGTCAAGTGAAACGTGCTAACAACAGCAAAGCTTCCAACGCTCACAGAGCTCACTGGAACAGGAAAGGAAGAGTAAAAAGAGCATACAACTGTCTCAGTGAGTGAGCAAAGTGCACTGCACAAGGCGTAGTGCAGAATCACCTGAAGGACAAGAAACTGTACCCACAAAAACCAACCAAAAAAACCACACACAAATCACAAAGGCTAAGGAGAGAAAACCAAAGACTCGCAAACAAGCTTCCAAAATAAAACTGACTTCAAATGGTTAAAGCATTTTTGGTCCTATTGCTTTAAAGAAATGGTTCTGAAACAGAAGGAACGTCTGCATGTATACAAATGACACCATAAACTGCAAGGAAAATGCACAGTAATGAAAAACACTTCAAAACCAGTGAGCTGTTTAATTAACAGGAGGTACTAACAGTCATTTGGCACTGTACCTGAAGGGAAGCTAGAGACACACTTTATCACCATGCCCATACCTGACATCCTAGTCGAACTATCAACTCTGCAGTGCTAAACACAAGTGCACCAGAGGAGAGCTAAGCCAGCAGGGCCCACTAACCTTCCACCAGTCTTTTCAGGATGGCTCCCAGGCCACCCTTTGCCACTTTCAGTGGGGTCAGTTCCTCTTTATTCTCAATGTGAATACTTGCACCGTGAGACACCAGCAGCTTTGCCTCCTCCACTCTCTCTTCATCACAAGCTAAATGACTGCAATAAGAACAAGAAACCCACAGCCAAAATTACAGTCCAAACTTTTCATAGAGCAACAATGATGCCTTGTCAAAGTGACAGTGTGAAAGTTGGGATGGGGAGAGACATGCTAGAGCAACAACACAGCCAGCTACCTACAGATTCCAAAGCTTGCTGTCTGGCCACTAAACAACTGAAGAATGTTCTTCCTGCTACTGTCCTTGCAACATTAATACACTTCTCTAGATTAGGATTTGGACCCCTGCTCTAGTGGCAACCAAACGTATTCCGAAGTCCTGCGGAAAGCCTTCCACAGTTTGTAAGCAAGTGTAGTGACACAAATGAGTACGTAGGAACAGACACACTTAGGCAAAACACTAAGCTTGGCTTTTTCAAATCCTTTCTAATTACACAGGGCTGTGAAGCAAGAGGCTATTTTGAGGCAACAAGAAATATAAAAAAGGAACTGAAGTCACAAAGCTTGATTTCGTTATGATTACGCTACGGAGCAAAAGAGTTACTTACAGTGGGGTATTCCCTTCTGAGTCCTGGATATTCACAGATGCCTTGTGCTGCAGAAGGATCTGTACCATTCTCAGGTTTCCCTTTGCTGCTGCTCTGTGTAATGGGGTGGATTCAAAATGATCCGTTGCATCCGGATCAGCTCCGTTCTCCAAAAGCATGATTGCAATCTGAGTGAGTAGAAAGACGAAGGAAGAGGAGAAGTTAATACAATTGAATACTTTTGGCAAGAGCAACACTGCCTCCAGAACCACGGGCAAACATACCTCCTGCTTATTTTTGGAGGCTGCATAATGCAGGGGTGTGCAGCCATTCTGGTTGACAGCATTTACGTGAGCGCCCTTGGCAATGAGGGCTTTCACGATTTCATCACGGCCGGCCGAAGCAGCGATGTGTAATGGAGTCCAGCCAGCCTAAAGAGGTGAGCAAAACCTCCCTCATTATTCAAATCAGGAGTTCCAGTCGAAAAACATGACAAAGTATAATCCCAGCACAGACTTCAACTACTCACTAGTCACGCTGCACGTATTCTTACAACCGTCAAGCTAAACTTTATCCATTCTCACCAGCAAGACAAGTCTCGCGTCCTCTCATGTACCTGCATCCAGCACCTGGCAAAAGCTACCAACGAACCATACAAATCACCTTGGTTAGGACACATCTTGCAGATCACTTTGGCCCCACAGAACTAATACAAGGGCTTCTTTAGGAACAAAACAGAGTGGCAGAAATGGGTGTCCAAACGTTTACGCAATGTGTTTTGTATCTTGCTCTTTAAATAAACTGATGAGACAATACTTCCTTTGTTAAGGAATGCTTCATAATGGATGCAGTTATTTCAGTCCTTCCTCTGGAACAGTAACTGAGCATCTCCTTTACAGCTGGGAAATTACTCAAACTATTGCATGCCTATGTCTTTAGCAATAACCAGAAATGCTCAGGGTATCTCAGGATTTGGCACAAGAACTCGCCCAGTAACTACCCAAACGTCCCTGCTTTTGCAATTCTGCTCCTAATAACGCTAAAATCCCTTCATATTAAGAGTGATCAAGCCTCCCAACACCCCTCTCACACATCACCCTGCTTTTCCATCTCATACAAGCACTTGTAAAGTCCCCACATCCATGACACTGAACACACCAGCTGACAGGATCACAGGGAGAGTGAAGAATCACAGAATTTCTTTGGTTGGAAGAGACCTTTAACACCAACCAAGTCCAACCACTGATCCCACACATGCCTAAACCATGTCCCTCAGCACCATGACCATGCGCTGTTTGAACCCTTCCAGGGATGGGGACTCAAGCACTGCCCTGGGCAGCCTGTTCCAGTGCCAGACAACCCTTGCAGAAAATAAATCCTTCCTAACACCCAGCCTAAACCTCCACTGGTGCAGCCTGCAGCCATTTCTTCTGGTCCCAATTCTCACCCCCTGGTTGAAGAGTCTGAACCCCTTCCTTGCTCCAATTGTCGGGTAGTTGCAGAGAGTGAAAAGGTCTCCCCTCTGCCTCCTTTCCTCCAGGCTAAACCCCGTTCAGTTCCCTCAGCTGCTCCTCATAGGGCTTGAGCTCCAGACCGTTCCTCAGCCTCGCTGCCTTTCTCTGGGCACACTCCAGCCCCTCAATTGTCGAGGAGCCCAGAACTGAACATAGTACTCGAGAGGCAGCCTCACCAGTGCCGGACACACAGGGACGATCACTCCCCTACTCCTGCTAGCCAACAGGAGGAAGCGACCGGGGCTGGTGGCCTCTCAGATCCCCCGAATCGCTCCCACGGGCACTCCTGTGGCCCACATCATCCCCGGAAGGAACCCTCACAACCAAATCCCCGCCGCGAACCGGCTCACGGCTCTTCCCCACCTCAGGCAGCATCCCCGGCCTCTCACGGCGGGAACCCCACTCACATCGTCCTTGTCGCCCACCGGCACGCCGAGGCCCAGCAGGAAGTCGGCGACGGCAGTGTGCCCGGCCGAGCAGGCCCAGTGCAGCGCGGTGCGGCGGTCCTGAGGGAGGGAAGGAGGAAAAGGGGCGGTGAAGGGGCATCTAGCGGGGCCGCGGGGGGTGATCGGGCATAAGGAGGCCGCTGACCTGGTCGGTTCTAGTGGCCAAGGCCCTGTCGCGCAGCAGCTGGTCGCGCAGCTCCTCCAGGCGCCCAGCGAAGGCCAGATTACACACCGCCACGTCCGACACGGCGCCCTCCATGCCGACACCGCCCCCTGCCCTCGGGGTGGGGCTCCGAGCAGTGCCGGCCAATCAACGAGGCGCTGACGGCCGCCCCAGCCAATCGCGGCAGCCAGCCTGCTGCTCCCGCCGATGGTTCCGCGGGAGCTGATGGGAGTTGTAGTCCAGCGGGCAGTGGGCGGGGCGTACCCGAGCCCCCCCCGGGACTACAGCTCCCAGCATGCTCCGCGTCGCACGGTGCCTCCGTGTCAGAAGGGGGAGGAGGAGGAGGAGGAGGAGGATGGTGACAGCAGGAGGATGGAGGCTGGTGAGGGGCAGCGGGAGGTCCCGCGGGATAAGGGCCCGGGGATGTGTCAGTGTTCTCCGTGTGAGGGTTGGGCTGGCGGGGAGGGGCCAGGACCAGGGTCTGGCTGGGGGTTTGGGCCCGGGGTCACCCCTCGGCGGCGAGAGGGCCTGGCTTGGGCGGTTGGGAGAGGAGGAGTGATCCGAGGGCTCCTCTGTCAGCTGGCAGCCGGGTCAGGAGGCCCGCGGCTCCGCCCTGCCGGATTCGAGGGGGTTTTTGAGTATTTGGACTCCAAAATAGCCGATGAGGTTGGTGCCCGGGAGGGCGGAGCGCAGGGCGAGAGGCTCTGTGGCGGGACCCAAGGAACTTGTTTATCACCTTTTTACCAGCTGCCAGTGGGGAAGGTGGATGAGAGGAGCTGGGGAGCAGTGACCAGGGTAGCTCAGCTTCGCTGCTGGTGACGATGCTGTTTATTTTCACATTAAGATTTTCCTTAATACATTTGCCTGCAGATGATTCACTGCTATCTGTGTGCACTTGTATGAAGAGTAAAGCATCACAGCGTTTGTGACTTCCAAGCAGTTGGTTGTTATCTAAAATAAATGTCTTTACGTTTGTTTTTACACCTGACAGCCAATTTCTTCCAGAACACCCTGCTTAAATAATGTAAAAATTTGCCAAACTGTCTCCACGAGCTCTCGTATGTTATTTTACACTAAGCAAAGCAATAACATTAACACATCTTTGGGTTGTTTTTCTCTGAAGTGTTTCTAATCTCCAGTTCAGAGTTGGGTCGCTAACTCCTCTCACATGCTTCCCATTAAGCACTAGGCTGTAATTGCTCCAAGAATGGCAGAGTTTGTACATTTAAGGTCAAACTGCCCTGATGCCTACTCTATATTTTCCTTTCTGCGTTTCCTTGAATCAAACCTGCCTCTCTCTCACCGCAGTCATCCTGAGTTGCTTTGGTTGGCTTCAGTCACACTGCTCAGTATCAAGATGCCAGCCATGTTATTCTCTCAGCGCTCACCGAGTGAATAAAACCCAGCCAAGACACTGAATATTTCAGTGTCAGAACAGCTTGTTAAAGGGAAAGACCTAAGTGCATCTGGCACCGCTGTTCAGAGGATCCAGATCTACACCTAGTTCAGTCCCAGAACTCAAGGCTGTGGGAGAAAATGGGGTTTGAATTGTGTGTGTTCCTGTTCAGTTTTATCTAGATATGAAAACCAGATCACTATTTTGTCAGACTACTCAGAAGAATTCCCAGAAACTGATGAGCCCGTGTGGATTCTAGGAAGGCAACACCACCTAAATACAGGTATCTTTGGAATGACAATTTCTGTTAAACCTCTGGAACATCTGTGGATTCACGTGTGGCAGCAGCTTCCAATTTCCTTCTGGTCTCTGAATGTCTCATGAGAGAAGTTCTTTCTTCTCTGTCAGCAGGGAACCAACTAGGAGCAGTGATAGATGAGACCAGAAGTTCAAGGATGTGTTTTCTGCAGTAATTTGTGCAAAGAGATTGGACTTGTAGCCGGGGCAAGTCAGCGATGAGGCTGGTCGCTTCTTGACATCAAATGCCTCAAAATAACTTTTGGGGAATGTTCAGTGCTTTATTGAGGTTGTTTTGCCTCAATGGATGCTTCTGCAGCCAGTTATTTGCAACTAATATGATACTGAAATATAATAATATTGAATTAATATAGGGCACCTACTGTATGTTGATGAAAATAAATACGACCTAAAAGTCATAGCAGAGTACTTACCTGTCATAGAAAGAGGGATCAGAAATGAGCTCTGCTCCCTGGGGAGGAGACAAGGGCACCTTCCAGTGCCACATGTCATGGGTAGTAACCATCAGCACTGGCTGCACTTTGGGACAGCCCAGAGTAGTGCACACAGCCTTGGCTGGCGGCAGGATCTCTGGAAAAGGCTACAGCTCCGAGAAATGCAGCAAATAAAATTCTTATTAATTCTTTCAAGCCTTTGGGAGAATGCTGTAAGTGTGTATGCTTACAAATCCAGAAAGGTGTTTGATTACATTTAATATTACTTCATATTCTCTGAATTATTTTGTGTTGGTTTTGGAGGTGGTTCCGTGCTGGTTTGCGTGCAGGAATTCTTACCCTTTCGGGACTGGCTTTTCCAGTTCTTTTCTGGGGACACAGTGCTCTGTAGCACAGAGCTGGGCACAGTCATCCCAAGCACCTTGTAAAACTTCACTGGCTAATAATTTGTTCTTCTTAATAAG
This sequence comes from Rhinopomastus cyanomelas, assembly GCA_013400115.1. Taxonomy (NCBI): domain Eukaryota; kingdom Metazoa; phylum Chordata; class Aves; order Bucerotiformes; family Rhinopomastidae; genus Rhinopomastus; species Rhinopomastus cyanomelas. Next base: position 338,016 of record VXBP01000413.1, read on the forward strand.
TTCACTTCAGTTAGCCATCTGCTAGAGCTCCCCATCTTTTAGCTAGGGCAGCTAAAAAAGTTGTTTGTGTTGATGGTCTTGTACAGCAAAGCTAAGAGCCCCGCTCTGTGCACTGCAGACATTTGCTCTAGAGGGAAAACCAGATTTTTTTCTGTTCTAATTCTTTTTTTCATTATTTCTTTCCTTTTCAACATGTTCCAGACAAATCCAAGTTGCTGCTGGATATAAGCGCTCGTCTCTGGTTTACTTACAGAAGGAAGTTTGCTCCTATAGGTGAGTATGTAGCAGAGCTGTGGCCTTGTCAGAAACTGGACAGCAGGAGTGGCAGTTCTCAACGAAACAATGATTTTTGTACAGAAGCAGAACATTTTGAGCAACGTTTTATATGCTTATGCAAGTAAAATATTAAAGTTATTATGTCTAGGGACAAAATTCTCCCTCTGTACTGCGTACTGCTGAGGTCTCCCCTCGAGTGCTAGAGGCAGTTCAGGAAAGTGTTTGTGGGGCTGGAGCGGGTCCAGAGGAGCAGCTAGGCTGGGGAAGGGACTGGAGTGAAAGTCTGTTGAGGAGAAGCTGAGGGAGCTGGGGGTGTTTAACCTGGAGAAGAGGAGACCCAGGAGGGACCTTCCCCTCTCTACAACTCCCTGAAGGGAGTCAGGTGGGATTTGGGCTCTTCTCCCAGGCAGCCAGCAGCAGGATGAGAGGACAGGCTGTGAAGCTGCCAGAGGAAGGTTAGGTTGGATATTGGGAAGCCCTTCCTCATGGAAAGGGTGGATCAGACCCTGGAGTGGACTGCCCAGGCAGTGCTGGAGTCCCCATCCCTGGAGGTGTTGCAGGACAGCCTGGCTGTGGCCCTTAGTGCCCTGGTGTCATCAATGTGGTGATGCTAGGTCCTGGGCTGGATGAGCTCGGAGGGCTTTTACAACTTCAGTGATTCTGTGAGTCTATTAAAAACTGTCTTGACCTGCACCTGCTTTAGCCAGTTCTTGTAGAGCAGTACAGTTAGACAAGCAATATGGGCAGAAAAGGCCTGGCGTGGTGCCTTTATGCACAGGGTTACTGTGGGTGTTCTCTGTGGTGCTGCTCTTGTTTCAAAGCTCTTCTCAAATGTCACTGGCTTCTTGAGCAGGCGGCACCGGTCCTTCGTCCGACGCTGGCTGGGGCTGTATGCTGCGCTGCGGGCAGATGATGCTGGCGCAAGCGCTCATCTGCAGACATTTAGGAAGAGGTGAGTGCTGCTGCTGGCTGAACAGTTGTGGTCTTTGGTGGCTTTAAACACCACTTAATTCTGAAGGGTATGAATGCCCCCATGGAAACGACTCGTGGATTGTTCTTGTGTGACAGGGTGAAACTATGCCAGCCTTAGGCAGAGAACTAGAAGCAGAGGGAGGACAAATAGAAAGTTCCTTTCCTGTTATTTATAAATCTTTTTGAGGAGCACCCAAGCTAAGGCCAAGGGAAAACCTGCTTCCACAGGTCTGAGTTCTCAACCCTTCTCTTCACTGCTTACGTAGCAACCCAGTATCCACACACAGTGACTGTGTGACTAGTGACATGATGACAGGCTTCACAGAAAGCAATTTGCAGACCGCCCACCCAGCACCAGCCTGAGGTCCATCCCTTCAACAGAAGCCTTTAGCACAAGCTTTTTAGCCCATATCAACACCTCCCGTCCCAGGATCGTGTGTGAGTATCCAGGTCTGGCCTTTGTGTAGGGTCTGTAATTACTTGGGTTTGTGATACCTAGAAACGTGATTGGGATAATGGAAAGATTATTATATTTTAATCTGTATCACTTTTCTCCCCCCCGTAAGATTGGCAGTGGGAGAAGCACAAAAAACAGCCAGAAGAATATCACAGGATCTTAAGGTGCTTTCTAGATCGAAAAGACTGCTGTTATTCTATCCACCAAATGGGTAAGAACACTTTTTCTGAAACTCCTACTGTGTAACTTTCTAATTTGAAATGTGTTCATTCAGTGGTTTAAAGAGATGGTTATAAGGACAGTGTGTTTCAACAAAAAAAGCATCAAGGAATAATAATTCAGAAACAGAGACCTAAATCAATCCGTATATTAGAATCTGGCTCTTGATAAAGTGGGTATCAGAGTCAATAGCATTCAAACAGACAGTCATGAAGCTGATTGCTGTAATTGGTAGTAAAGGATGCTAGTGTCTAATTCTTTTTAGAAGCTTCTCACAAGGAAAGTAGCAGTCATGAGGGTCTGCAAAGAGCAGAGATTGAGAAGATATTTGTTACTGCTAAATGCAATCTGCAGTTGCTGTACAGTGTGTATGTAACACAGTATTGACACTGACACTGATGGTGACCAGGCTCTCTGTGCTCTTGTTGTCTCCCCATGTGTGTTTTCCCTCATAAAAACAGCGCAGATGGGTGTTGGAGAGGGGAAGTCAATCGGAGAATGGTTTGGACCAAATACAGTTGCTCAAGTACTGAAGTAAGTGAAATGACACTACCCCATTCATAGTGTCCTCTCCTGAGACCAGGTCTGGAAGCCTGATAGCCCTCTCTGAATGAAGTACAGTGTGACTGTGAGGCTGTAGCCCAGGGGGCCACTACTATAATATACCAAGAGCTGGCGAGGACCCTGCAAGGTCTCCCCTGCCCTGATGAGTAAGTGCCAGAGACAGGCGCTTCCTGCTTTCCCTCCCACAGCTTTGATGGGTCAGGAGTGCCGCAGAGCAGAGCACTGGTATGGAACACCAGTAGGTGAGGGAGGGAGCTGAGCTGCAGTTCTGCCTGAAGGCTGCTGTGTAACACATGGGCAGCTCCTCCTAGTCCAGCAGGCACACTTAAAAGAGTTGACTTTGCTGTTTTTCTGAGAAAGATGGACGTGTCAGATCTCAAGCACAAGACTGGAGTGCTCAGCAACAGTTCCTGCAGCCCTGCAACAGACAAGCTCTGGAGAGAGTGGGGAGCCTCCAGCTTTCTTCACTTCAAATTCTTCATGGCTTAGTGCTCACGTACAGGTTTCTCTGGCTTATTTTAGGTACCTGACTATGCCTGTACAGCTTAAGAGTGCAGTTCCCTTCCCCACTTTTGGGTTTCACACGAGTGGACAGAAGGCCGCGTGCTGTAATGCCTCTCTCCTAACTTCTGAGTGCCAAAACCCTTTAGCTGGTGGAGCCTTTAACACCCTGCCTCTGCCATCCACACAGGCACAGAAATAGTTTCACTGAATTTAGTGGAACTTCTTCAGCAAAAAGCAAGTGCGAAACAGGCACAGGAATTATTTCCCTTCTCTAGGCAGCACCAGGCACAAGGAGCAGGATCCTGCTGTGAAGGCTGTTAAACGCAATAAAAAGTCATCAACGTAATGATGTGGTTGAGCTGTACCTATGACTTGGCTGAAGGACAGGACAGTTTCCACGGGTGTGTTTGCTCTGCCTGGGAACACTCAGTATTCAATTTCCTAAATATAATAAAGATAGCACTGAATATTCAGTCTTATCTTTTTATTACCTGGAAGCTTAAAGAAAAATTCAACAAATCCAGGTTTACAAAGAAACAGTTTAACTGTTTTTGCTCAAGAGCTGCCTGACTGTCCTGAATGAAAAGCTACTCTAATTAATGACATTAATTACCTTAATGTTTGTAGGAAGCTTGCTTTGTTTGATGAGTGGAATTCACTAGCAGTTTATGTCTCCATGGACAATACCGTGGTCATTGAAGACATCAGTAAGTGAAGTAAAAGTTCTCTGGTTACGGTTTTTGGTTTGACTGCACTTCCTGGAATGTTTCTCAGAAAGAACAAATACCTTTGGGCCATCACTACTGGTTCCCTTGGTAAGAAAAGAGCAGTGAAGGGAATGCGAACGCAGGCTGTGGGTATCCCAGACTAGAGCTAGCTGGACCAGTGGAGTTTGGGAGAAGATGGAGTTTGGTCTGTGCTGTCTCAGCTCCTGCCTCAGCAATTGAATGCAGCTGGAGTCCGTGGAGATAGAGGGTTGTGTTTAATGCAGTTTTCCGGAGAGATGTGCTTTGGTCAGGCTAGAAAAAAAGCTGGAGCAGACCCTAGAGAAACCCGTGGCCAGGCTTGATTTTCAGTTGTAAGAAAGGAGGGGTTACAAGTGGTATTTGGCCACATCCAGCTGTTTCTGCCTCCCACTTCTGCTCGTTCTGTGCTCACATCACTAGAAGCAGAGAGTTCCCTGAAGTGTTTGTAACGCTGTCATCTTTGCTTTTCCCAGGCAAAGCTTGACACTGTTAATAGTACTGGTAGGAAATGTGACTTCAGCCTTGCATTTTCTTCCCCAGGTCGTTTATCTCGTGTCTCACTAAAGTGCCAGCACATGCTCTGCCTGCTGGAATGACTTCTGCTGCATAGTTACGATTTCTCTGCCAGACTCCTTTTGTCTCGCAAGCTTTATAAAGATGTCTGGCAAAGCAGCTCAGTTCATGCCTGCTCCCTGTTCCTTTGCACATTCATCCATTCCTGGGTTTCCTCCCACAGAGAAGATGTGCTGGTCACCAGGGCAGAGCAGCAGTGCTGCCCACAGCAGTGCCCATTTGCACAGGAGCGCTCTCGGACGGACGAAGAACTCGGCGGGATGTTGCGCAGGCTGGAAGCCCCTCTTGCTTATTATACCTCTGCGGCTGGGGATCAATCACATCAACCCAGTGTATATCGATGTGTTTAAAGTAAGGGGCTTGTGTGAAGTGCTGATTGTTGTGAAGTCAGGTCAGGTCAATAAATCGCCTTCAATTTAATTCTTCTCCCTTTGAACTCCTAGGAATGCTTTAAGATGCCACAGTCTTTGGGAGTGTTAGGAGGGAAACCAAATAATGCCTATTATTTCATAGGATTCTTAGGTAAGGAAAAAGGAGATTTCTTCCAAATATACCTGAAATCTAAATAGAAAGAGGGGGAGGGGGGGTTGAGTGGGAAATACTAAGTGCTTCACATGCAAGAATAAATAGAAGAAATTAAGAAACAGACCTCAGATGCTTCAGGAATGGTGGGGTATAATCTTTGCTGGTGCTTTTCCATTCCTGTAAAGCTTGATGTAAAAGTAAGTGGTCAGTGAGAACTTAATAAAAGCTGTAGCGTTTGACCAGTGTTGATTGCCACTGCTGCCGGAGTACTGAATTTTTCTGAATCATTAATAGCATTAATAGCTGGAATGGGCTGCCCACAGACATGGTGGGGGCCCCATCCCTGGAGTCATCTAAGGTCAGGCTTGATGTGGCTCTGAAAAGCCTGACCTAGGTGGAGTTGTCCCTTTGTAGGGAGGTTGGACTAGATGACCTCTAGAGGTTCCCCCCCCAACCTAGAACATTCTATAATTCCAGGGAAGGGTGTCTGGTTTTATTCTTTTGCTTCTCTGACATCATTTTTTCACATTTTAAAGTTTTTCTCCCAGCAGTGTCTGACTCGCCTTCTTCCACGTCTTCCTTTGTTCATTAAAGCAACAGTTAAACCAGATCCAGTCTTTCAGCTTTCACACACGTGTGTCTCATAATTTTTGTTCTTCCTTTAGTAAAATATGAACTGTTTCAGTAAGAGTTTGTTCCCATTTCTGAGTCAATTCGTGGTGGGATTACAGACTGCTCATCTGTGCCTTCTGATCTGTGGAAAGTTAAGAGATTACAACAGCTGAGATTGTAGAAAAATGAGGCCCTTCTCCTCTGAGAGGAAAGTATGAGACACAGGTAGAACAAAGCTACCACAACATCTACGGTAACAGGTCACCACAGAAAGGGACAAGCAATACCCTACAGGAAACTATCCCATCTAACGTTCTGACTGTCTTAAAGACTCCCTTGCTAAGGACTGTGATGCTAATGGAGTTGGTTTTACAAGTGTGGGTGGAACAAGTGCTTGTTGAAGTCTCTTGCTTATTACCAACACTGGATTTTGCAGGCAATGAACTGATCTATCTGGACCCTCACACCACGCAGAGTTTTGTAGATTCAGAAGAAAATGGCATAGTTGATGACCAGAGTTTCCACTGCCAGCAAGCCCCACACCGAATGAAGATCATGAACCTGGACCCCTCAGTAGCATTAGTAGGTGTTGGGAACTGTGCCGCAGAATGACCCCGTGGCGTGTCGGTGTGGGCAGCAGTGCACGTCTGTGAGCAGAGTGAAGAGCACAGGGCAGGTTTCTACGATCCGAAATGGAACATGTGGTGTTTATGTAACGAACTGCATGAGATCCATTAATCCTGGGTCGAGCAGGGAATGGACTGTCTTTATCCCAGGGAGCAAAATAATTTGCTTTACTGAGCAGCATTTAGCTCTTGCAAGCACTATTTTGAAGATCAAAGCAAGGAATAAAGTTTCTGTATTCCATCGCTGCCACGTACGTGCATGGTCACCCTGGACAAGTTACTTAGTTTATGTCATAATTTGCCAGATAAATTCTACCATAAATAGAGTTATTTGTAGAATTCATCTAGTACACATCATGAGTAGCGGGGTGGTTGAAGCAATTAAGTCTGAGCCCAGGCCGGTAGCCTTTGGTTGGGTTCTTGGTGACTGTCCCTCAAGATTTCCAAAGCTCTGCAGAAGCATCCTTCACTTACCAATGTTCTGTCATTCTTTAATGCTACTGTATGTGTTTCTTCCTCAGGGCTTTTTCTGCAAAGAAGAGTGTGACTTTGATAACTGGTGTACTCTCGTACAAAAGGTAAGGACTCTATTTGCTCTGTAAGAAATAGCATAGCCGTGGGGGGGTTCAAAAGGAGATTCCCATGACATCTTCTCCACATTAAATGAGCCACAACGAGGAACCTGTAATGTGTCAGCATCAGCCAACACTGCTGAGGGGAGCTTGTGCAGCTTGTAACACCCCAGGCCCTTCCACTTGGAAACCGGTGTGAACGCAGAGCCTTGACAAGTTGGTCTTTCTGGAACACTGCTGTGTTTCTGGTTAAAAGTTATTGAGAAACCTTTATTGAGAAACATGTCTTAAAAGGACGTTGTAACTGCCATGTTGTAGCAACTTCCTGATCTTTCACTGTAGCATTAAATATTGTAGGACTGACAGACCCTGATACCACAAAAGAGCCGGTGCTGCACGTGCCAAGTCCCTCCAGCTCCTGATGGTCTGCAGGACACACAGAAGGTGTTTGCTGTCATAGGAGAAGGAAGTCAGAAGGACATTTGTGCATGCATTTTGAATACTAAGCAACAGAAACATCCCTGCCTGTGGCAGGGGGTCGGAACTAGATAATCTCTGAGGTGCCTTCCAACCTAAACCATCTCTGACGGATTGATTCAAAGTGTGAATGTGAAGTTACACCCTCCTGTGAAGGCACTTCCTGAAAAAGTAGCAAAGCAAAGGAGTTGTAAATAACTGAAACACAGGGTGTGATGTAGCTTAGCCTCATCAGAGGATCTGGCTTCAATAATACCTTCTATCTCCTGATCAAAATCTGCCCTTCACAACTGGTTGGGTGTTCTGGAGCTGACTGACGTGTCTTTTGTTCCCACTGACCAGCAGGAAACTTGAACACAGAGAGGTCCATGCACATAATTTTGTCTTAGAAGGCAGAAAAACTTCTCTGTTCCGGGAGTCTGTTTGCTACACATAAACAACATTGCAGGGGTGGGGGTATCACAGCAAGTTGTAACACTGAGAACCTGTAGGAGAGTTCCAAGAGATCCATCTTCCAGGAAAATAAATACGAGAGAGAGCTGAGAAGCAGCAATTCGTAACAACAGCTACTAGACACAACAATTTTCGCTGTCTGCTTAAAGCTTCAGGCAGAGAAAATTAAAACCATTTTCAATGGAACAGATTTGTTTGGTATTTGAAGGTTCCCTGGGGGCATCTTTTAAACTGAAAGTGTTCTGTCCTCAGGAGATTCTAAAGCAGCAGAGCCTACGGATGTTTGAGCTGGTCCAGAAGCATCCGCCGCACTGGCCTCCCTTCATACCTCCAACAAAGCCAGAAGTGACAACCACGGGCGCAGGTGCAGTATGGACTGAGTGGGCTGTCCCGCAGCAGAACGGGCTTCCTGAGCAAACGCGAGAGGAACGGGGCTTTCCTAAGCATGACGTGATCACCCTGTGATCAAATGCCTTGTTCTCACAGGAGATCAGACAGGTCACAGACAAGTTCTTGCACAGCTACACATATAGAGAGAGATATCTTCATCTTACAAAAGACTTTGAAGGACACATTGCAGAGCAGCAGTGGGAGTTCTGTCTTGAAGTAAACAGAACCAGATGTGTCTTTAGATCCTGCGCTGTTTAATGGTTTGGGTTTTTCCTTTGCAGAACTCATTGAATCCACTGACAAGCTGTTTGAAATGGAAGAAGAATTTGAAATCCTGAGTGTGTGAAGGAAGCTGTGGAGTACTGGGAGCTTGGGAGTATTGAAAATACTGCTGATATTATTGCATTGACTTAAATCAAACAGCCATGTTAGCCCCAAAGTGCCTGAATTTGCAGATCACAGAGCACAAAAACCTGGTAGCATCCAAAACTCCAACAGTGACAGTTCCTTCTGTCAAAGAGCTTCCCCATCTGGAAAGGCGGTAAAAGATCTTACAAGACCCTCTCACAACAGGGAACCTCTCTCTAATGCGTGTCTTTCCTAAGACAAATGGACCTTTGAGATTAAGGCAGAGTCTGTTGGCGGGCTGTGTGTGTTTGGAGAAAGGGACAACACAACGTGGGTCTTTCTTGCTCTCACATGATGCAATAGTTTTGTTCTTTAAAGCAAAACAGTCTTCGGTTAAGGAGGGCGTTTACTCCACTTCCCTCCTGTGGGCTGCATCGTAGGAAAAAAAAAAGTTCATTGTCTTGTTTAAAAGATCGACTGGATCAGAAGAAAATGGTTTCCTTGTTAAATATTTTAACATGTATTTGAGCAAACCACACTTTATTACAGAAATGTTTCTGTCAAAGGAACTATGTCTAACGTATACACTTTGCAATAGCTTTCCTGTTCCCGGGAAACCTCAAGAGGAACAGGAGACTCCAAGAGATGATACCGATCACAACCACTGTTATAGTTCTAGTTCACCTTGACCTTAAAATGCAAATCATTAAAACTTAGTCTGACTTTTCTTTTGAGGTTAAAGTGAGTCCAGGGTGGTTTAACTTTACCTTATTTATTATAAAGAAGAAAAGATTTACACGAGTTTCTCTGTTACGGCACTTTATGTGTGCGTCTAATAAATTTCGTAAGCTTTTCGTAGGTTGTATGCTGCTATGTTTTGTTAATTTGTTTGTGTGAACTAAATATCAACCAGGTTATCCTAAAACTTAACACACAGGCATATGCAAGATGTTGGGTTTTGACTCACTGCCTTTTGAAATCTGTTTTGGTCCAAGTGCCTTAACTCCAGAGGTTTATCAGAGCAGCCTGTGCTGTTTTGTGAGGCAGGTATCTCGCTAGCAGCCATAGGAAAACCAGCCCAGAATAATGGTCTTTTAATCCATTATCAAGTTCCTTTTTACTGTCGGGCAGTTTGTTGTGGCCGTGTAACGGACGTGAATCGCACAGTTTCACCGTCACCAATAAATGACAACATGGAGAACACTAGATGCTGTCTCCTCTCGCTTGCACTTCTTCAGCAGGGCCGGTGTGATTTCCAAGGAGAGAGTTAGTCCAATCCCACTCCATCTTGTTTGCTATCAATGTTCATTAACCACAGAGTAGAAACTATTCACTTAGAGAAAATACCATGTTCTTCCCCTCTCCTTGGGTTAGCTGCTGCTTTTTTTTTTTAAAAAAGGCAGCCTTACTAATTAATACAGGGACTGCTACTCACATAGCAGCAGCGCAGACAGACATGAGGGTGAAACTCTTGCTCTGAAATGCTCAGTCTCAAGCAGTAACTGCTAAAACGAAAGCAAACAGAAGCACCCAAGTTAAAAGAATAAAAATTCTATTAAAAATTGATGAGTGGAGTGCTGCATAATCACTGCCCCGCAGCTCTTAGGTGAATACTCTGCAGAGGAGGTCTTGGCCCTGCAGACCTCTTGATTCTTGGTGGGGATAAAGAGTTTTATGGAAATGACAAACCTGATGGATGTTTGGATATTGATTGCAGTGGAGCCCACTTACTGCAATAGAAACAGTTCCCTGGAGATAGCGGTGCTTAAAATGCATGAGGCTCCAGTCTGGAAAAACCCCTCATTGTATGTGCATGTGTCTGTGTTCTAAAATAAAGCCGGGTCCCTGCAGACACAGGCCCTGACTGCCACCCCTTGACTTGATATTCTGTGCCAAAGAGTCCACTCGGGAGTGTTCGAATCCCTTAAAGTCATTTGACAAAGACATCCAAAACAGTTGCAGATCTTTCACAACTGAGAAAAAGTTAAAGGAAAGGCTAAATTATTCTTCACAATTCCCTGTTGCTCTCCAGTGTGGTCCAACTCCAGAACATGCTGACGCCAGTCTGGGAAGCTAATAATGTATTCGGCAGGTAAATAATCATTGAAGGTAATAACAAGAGGATGTGCTTTTAAAAGCAGGTTTGTTCTGAACTACTTTGTCGGGTCATGCTGGAGCCTTGGAACTGAGTAAAGAAATAACACTCTAAAATAATGTCTCAGTCTTGTATTAATAATTTTCTCAACAATTCTGTCAAAAGATTTGTAAACCAAGGTGACAGTGTATTTGCCAGGCACTTTCGAATGCCTCGGACTGTCAGTACATAAAGATTTTGTGGTTTTCCCTCTGGAGAGGTTGGTACAGTAACTTTAGCCCAATGGATTAGATTGATTCTATGTGTTAGCGGATCTTTCTCTTGGCTTTTCCTCAAAGTACACAGGGATAATACAATTAGTGGGACTTCTCTTTAATTATGCCCCCAAGGAAAGCAGGATTAGCTAACAGTTCGTACACCAGAGATACTAATCTTTAAACTAACAGCCCAGAGGAAGAAGGACACAAACAGCAGTCAGCTCACTGCTGTGCTGCATCAGCTCGTGTGCTGCCGAGGAAAGCCTCTGCTCCGCCAGTACACGCAACCCCGGCGGCTGCAGAAGTGTGCCAAGGCTACCTCAGAAAGGACACTGATGATCAAGAAGATCAAGAACTGTGCCTGGTGGCTGCACATCGTTTGATTGCAGGAAGATAAACACAGACCTTCAGTCGAAAGCCGTGAAAAATGCTCCAGGGGGTTTGGGTTGGTTTTCCCATCAAGAATTTGGTTTGTCACTGGGTAGCTCTGTAAAGCTAGCCACAGATTAGAAGTGATTACCTCTCACTAGAGGAAGGAATGTCCTGTCTATTTAATGCTCAAATCAAACCAAATGGATCTCGTGAGTCTCCCTAATGAAGTTGAGCAATGCACCAGGACCGCTGAGCGTTCCTAAATCCCCTACAATATACTGAGGAATTGTAGCTAGCTCTGTATTTCATAGCAGAACCAGTCTTCACTCCCTTGCACTAGGCCAAAGAGATTAATAAAACATAAGTTCTATAAAGTCTCTCCATGGTTGGTAGGTGCCTTGTGTGGGTGTGTATGTAACATGAGACATCATTTTCTCTTTGGTCTGAATAAGGAGCTGTGGAGACGTTCTGAGGTAGCCATAAATGAGGGGGAAAAACCCCCCTGAAGTAAAAGCACCGTGTTCCATAAAAACAAGGTTTCAGGCACTGACCTTGCCCTATTGTGCAGTCAAAGCCCTGGAGCTGACACTCAAGTTTTGTGTCCATCTCGATTCACTCGTCCACCACACACAAGACAGCTTTATGAATTTCTCCTTCCTCACATCAGTGATGTCTAGTCTCAGGTAACACAGGCCGTTTCTATCACTGCTGTTTGGTTACAAGTTCTTCATACACACTTGGCAACGGCTGACCCTCGTGCGCAGCTGCCCCGCTTTCAGAGTTTCTGAGGGAGGAGCACTGACAAACTGCTGCGACTGTTCCACTGTCGTCAGCCAGAAGCTGTACTTGTTTGCAAAGTAGTGGCACGTTCCCCTGGCACCATTGCATTCAATGAAGGGAGTAGCACGGAAATCCTCCAGGCAGGAACCAGGTGAGACGAGGGACTGACCTCCACCTTCTGCACCAGCTGCTGTGTGCTGAAAGAAAAACATCAATTCAAAGGAGTTCAGAGAAAAAGATTCTTAATTGCAAAGGTCATCAGACCTTGCAACAAGCTGCCCAGGGAGGGGGCTGAATCATCATCCCTGGACATGGTTGTGTAGATCTGGAGCTTAGAGGCATGGTTTAGCGGGTGGCCTTGGGACAGTTGGATTAGTGGTTGGACTTGATGCTCTTAAAGATCTTTTCCAGCCTAAATGGTTCTATGATTCCATGAAAATGGTGGAAGGTAAACAGGGAGTCATCCAGTTCTGCTGTTAAAAGGAGTGAAACGAGCAACCGAGACTATACTTTGGCTATGTGTGTGTCCTTTGAGTCAGGGCTAGAGGTGAAGAAGCAAAGGGAGGTACTTAGGCTGAACATACAGACGTGGTACACCAGGCAAACAGCTTTTCACCTACAAGATGGGAAAGTTTTGAATCCAAACAGCTGACTTCTCTTTTTTAGACACTTTTCTAGCAAACTGAGTGTCTAGGAGGCTGCCACAGAAAATGTTCGACTTCTTCCACTGAAAGTGGTGCTGAAGACCATGCTTAACTAGCATTTCAACACATAAAAGTTTGAAGAACAAGGGCTGTCTTCCAATACCTGAAAGGGTATTGGAAGCCTGTCAGAAGGCTGGGGAAGACTGGTCACAAGGGCAGGGAACGATAAGGTCATGGTTTGAAGCTGGAAAAGGGGAACTTTATGTTGGACATGAGGAAAAAGTTCCTTAACCCAAGGGTGGTGGATCCCTGGATCTACCTAGTGGGTTGGCTGCCTAGAGGGGTGGTGGAGGCCCCATCCCTGAAGCTATTCAAGGTGGTCAGGCTGGCTGGAGCTGTGGGCAATCTGGTCTGGTGAGCGATGTTCCTGCTTGTTGCAGGGGGGTTGGATTAGATGACCTTTGGAGGTCCCTTCTAACCCGGGCGATTCTATGATTCTAGAGCTTCTGTGCTGGTGCAACTACTGAGTGTGAGCAGTACTGGTGAGGTGGCCAGTTAAACAGCAACAAATGCAGCATGGCTACAGTTAGGCCAGCTGATGGAGTAGTGTCCTTACCATAAGGAAGGAATATCCTATCCATAGGCTGCGCCAGCCAAGGGGACACTGTGGGATGGTGATGTCCTGGCTGTGCACTGCCACAGCCTGCGAAGGTGCCTCACACACGGAGCAGCGACTGATGTACTGTGGGATCTGAACACTGTCCACTGGCATCATGGGGATGGGGGCAGTGGTGGAGAGCCAGTAGGACTTATCGTTCCGGCTGGCGTAGTAGCACACCTCATTGATGTTGCAGTAAATAAAAGGCATGGTGCTGAAACGAGGCAGACATGAGCCAGCAAAACCTGCAAGAGTTGGAGAAGTGGTCAGGTCACAGCAAGCATCTGTCAAATGGTTCAGCTCACGCACACCAGGCCTGAGCGGTGCCGGACAGCACGAACGGCACTGTTCCCAGTACAGTCTGGTCACGTGAACTTCAACACCTCTACTACAGCCTTCTGTGGTACTGGTGTACACAGATGGCCTCATACAAAACAGGATTTCAGTCCATGGTCTTTATGCCTGAGAGAATTCTGCAACTCACCAAGATCCTGGTTGTGAGACTTTTCCTGCCCCTCCACATACAACAAGCTGTAGCCATCCCAGAGCTTGTTCATTCCGATGGGACAAGGTGGGATTTGGTCCGACTGACTGTGCTTCACCAAAGTGTATCCTACACCTACACTCCGACCAGGCATTCCTGGCAAACCAAGTGAGCCTGGCTTCCCAGCAACACCTAGAAGAGAGAGAGAGAGAGATTCACCAATATGCTGTGTGGACATCAGCTGGCTCTACATCTGCTTTTGGCGTTGCTGTCCCTGGGTTCCTGTCAGCTTTGTATGAGAAACCCAAGCTTTGCTGGTTCTTGTATAAACTACACCTCTCCATTCCAAAAGCATGTTACAGTAGCACTGCCCATTTCCTATCTCATTCATTTCCCTAGGGAAAAACTTCATTTGCCTGAGAAACAGCAGCTCTGAGACACAATTAAGACATGTGGCATAGTTTTCCTCACTGAAGATTGCATTCAGTTCACTGAAGACACAAGACACGAGATCCTGGTCACATCCTCTGGTCTTCCTAAGGTAACTGGGTGTTGGGGGCCTCTGCAGAACCTGTAGGCAGAGTTCTATTGATTGCTTCTTCCTGATCGTGATCCCCAAGCCATAAAATTACCTTCAAATCCCTGTGGTCCTGGGACACCTGAAGGTCCTGGCTCCCCAGCTATGCCAGGTGTTCCAGGTAAGCCATCACGTCCTTTCAAACCAGCTCGTCCTGGCAGACCTTTTGCACCTGAAATCAAATGCAGTTATTACTACAACTATTTCCTCATACCAATACCTCCACTCATAGACTCATAGAATCATTAGGGATTCGAAGTGACCTCAAAGATCATCCAGTCCAATCCCCCTGCCGCAGCAGGATCACCTAGACCAAGGACGTTACATAATGTTGTGTTTATTTGGCAGAGAGAAACCCTTCAAGCTCACGGATAATTTCCTGCAGTCACACTCCAGAAGAGGAACATGCTGTCAGCAACCAGGTTGAGAGGTCCTTCTTCAACAGCTGTAGCTACAAAATCTCAGCTCTTCACAGGGATTGTCCATGATCTGATGGTTTGAGTATCAAGCGGTGCAGATGAACATTAGACAAGGCCAAAAAGGCAGCACTGAGACATGGGATAAGCTACTGACTTTAGTCTGAAGCCACACATCAGATCAGGACTCAGGAGTTTTCCTGAATACAAGCTGGTATGGTATCAGCTACACCTCAGGCTGCTGCCACTAGTTCTGGAAACCTATTTAAAACCACTGTAAAGGTGCATGAACAGAATTTAGTAAATAAATCCTAGTAATAATGGTATCTGTTTGTGTTTTGCTTGAAGTATTTTACTAAAAATACCTTCCTAACACATTTGAGGCAGCAGCATTGTTATTCCAGTGATCTGAGTGTACTTTAGGCTTGACATCAGGAAGGGATTTTTTGCTGAAAGAGTGGTCCAGTTTTGGAATGGGCTGCCTGCAGAGGTGGTTGAGTCACCGTCCCCGGAGGTGTTCAAGGTTAGGCTGGATGAGGTGCTGAGTGGCATGATGTAGATGTTAGATGTCAGGTTTACTGGGTTTATTTGGATTTAGGTTGGACTGGATGATCTTTAAGGTCTTTTCCAACCTTATCATTACTGTGATACTGTGATACTTGTTACCTGGTCTCACAGCTGGGCCCTGGAATCCAGGATCTCCATCAAAGCCAGGGACACCATCAATTCCTGGCAGCCCTGGCAATCCTGCAGGGGCTGTGACTTCTTCTGGCTGGGGGGTTATGCCTGGAGCCCCTTGTCGGCCAGGGAGACCTGCACATGGTGCAAATGAGAGTGTGAGCACCCCACAAACACTCAGCACTGCGTATCTGTGTATACGGTGCTATGACAGGTCTTTCTAATTCAATATCTTAAGATGCTAAGAGCCTCCAAATGAGTCCATTGAGGGAGCTCTGAAATGTCCCCCAGGCCAATCGACGTACAGGGAACTAGAGCTTTTCAAATCCTCCAGCACTCACCTCGCCGGCCTGTTTCTCCTTTCAGCCCAGGGTAGCCAGGATCTCCCGGAGGCCCATCTTTACCTGGCATTCCCATAAGGCCAGGTTCTCCTCTTATTCCTGCAAAGAGACACAGCTGAAGACCTCAGGATCCTGATTCTGACCCACAGAAAAACACACGGATGGCTGTGCTGGCAACAGCTGTTCAGCTCTGACACAGAGAGATGATCCTTTCCTGAGATCTTGCTACTAGGGCTCTGGTTTGCAGTTGCCCTCTAGTCTCCTTTGTGGAGACCAAAGAGAGAACAGCCTGCTCCCTGCCTTAGCCCAGAACAAGATCTCCAAAACTTCTATAATCCTCTTAACTTCTTGTGGAGACCCAAATCTGTGCCACAACGTCTCTGAGCATACATGAGAGGTGGGGTGAGATAGCACCCCCAGTCCTTGCCTAGATGGGATATGGTAACCACCGTCAACAAGCAAAGCACCAGCACACGTGGGCATCATCTGCTCAGAAAAAATAAAGGGAAGAGAAAAATGTCATCACACCCTGAAGAGCCCCTGGAGCTGGTGTCACTTGGCTGCTTTTGGAGTCAGGGGGTTAAACCTACATGGGGCAAAAGGGACGACTTACACAACCACCTCGGTGGTACTCACACCCTGGAGAGGATTGACTTTAAAGCAGCCACACAAACCACACAAGAACCATTCATACTGCCATGATGAAGCTGCCACATCACACCCAGATCCTTCCAAGGCAGAATTACCTTTAAATCCAGATGCTCCAGGGAGTCCAATTGGGCCAGTTGGCCCCATATCACCCTTCATGCCTCGCAAGCCAACAACACCAGGAAAACCTGGAGTGCCTGTGTCACCTTGGTCAGAAGCTGGGCCAGGGGGCCCTCGTGGTCCTGCAGGACCTGTAAGACCTTAAGACAACTGGGGTAATTAGCACAACCTGCTCCCAAAGCTACCTTCCCAGCACATTTTTGTAGGAGACAGTCATTTTCTGGGTGTCTGTATTTCCAGGGGTGGCCTCTTCTTAAAAGGAAAGAACCAGCCCCCACTCACTTCTATCCACTTAGGCCTCCTAAACTTGCAAATCCTTTTAACCACAGCAATTTAGCCTCATACTCTGGGCCTGAGCCATACTTGCCCCACCTGGGAGCTGACCTGGTGAGTCCTTTCCCTTCAGAGCTCTTCTAATGAAGCACAAAGAAACAGAAAGCCCTTAACCCTCTCAGTCCTCTCTCCTTAGGGGGCTTCTCTTTTTACCTGAACTTCCATCTGTTCCTGGACGACCAGCATCCCCAGGTCTCCCTCGTATATCAGAAGGAAGAGAAACTCCAGGTGTTCCAGGCAAGCCAGGCAGCCCCACAGGACCAGGGGGACCTGGAATAAGAAATACAGGAAGATAATGTATCCAAAGCTCTTCAGTGATCCCCAGATATTGACAGAAGTGTCTGAGTACCGTTGGTACCGGTGAG
>VXBP01000414.1:12985-58721 GCA_013400115.1 Rhinopomastus cyanomelas
CCCACGCCCTTGTGTCCCCTCCTCCCGAACGACACCCCCCTGTACCCTCCTCTGGTGATACCCCCTGGTGTCTCCCCCGGTGACGCCCCCTTGTCCCCCTCCTCGATGACACCGCTGATCGCCCCCACTCACGGATGCTGCGGGGGATATTCTGCCCTCTCACGCTCACGCACAGCACCACGGGGAAGCTGTGGGGCAGGGGGGGACATATCAGTCAGGGGGCCTCGGGGACCCTCCGGGCATGTCCCCATGCCAGCGACCCCGTGGCCCTGTCCCCACCCCATGGCACTGCCCCCCATCCCACAACTCACCAGCTGACGGGGGTCCCGGTGCCGGGCAGGACACAGTCCAGGATCTCGGGGTTCAGCCCGTCAGGGACACTCAGCTGGGTCTGAGCCACCACCACGGGCTGTCCCCTGGGCACAGAGACATTGCTGAGGTGCCAGGGGCTGTGGGCAGGGCCCCCCAGTACTGCCAGTGGCCGGTGGGTGGGCACTCACCGGTACAGGGCCACCTTAGCCGCCCCATAAGCCCCCACCAGCAGATCTGTGGGGACAAGCAGAGGGTCAGTGATGGGGTGGGCGGTACTGGGGTTGCACTGTATTGGCACTGAGATGGCACAGACTGGCCACATGGCAGGGTCATACCCAGGTAGCCATTGCCATCCAGGTCAGTGCCACCTCGCAGGGCGAAGCCGAAAGCAGCTGGGCCAGGGAAGGGGCTCTCGAGGCGCTGAGTGGGCACCGCTGCCAGCCCCTCACTCTGCCCACGGAAGATGAAGACCTGCCCGCTGCCGCCGTCCCCCCCAAACGGGGCACCCACAGCCACATCTGGGGACATGGGGGCCATGAGCATTCTGGGGTGCCCCATCCTGGCACTGCCACCCAGCCTCAGGCTCTGGGGCGAGTGCCACAGCCCCTGGCACATCCCCTCTGCCCCAGTGCCGGGTTAGTTTTACCCCCAAAGCCGTCCTTGTCCAAGTCCCCGAGGCTGGCGATGGCAGCGGCGAAGCGGCCGTAGGGGTGGATGCCCGTCAGGGTCTGGGGGTGCTGGGTGAAGGGCCGCTTCCCCCCTCCCAGGTAGAGGTAGAGGCGCCCCAGCTCGCTGCGCTGCCCGTTGGGGCATCGGGCCAGGAACAGGGGTGCACCCACCAGCACATCGTGGTGCCTGTGCCCGGTATGGGGGGGCAGAGGGTCAGGGTGCCTGACTTTGAGGGCTGGTGGCACCAATGGCTGTGCCAGGCAAGGGGGCAGCACCCTAAGGTGCCCTCCATGAAGGGTGGGGGGGGTCACACACAGTCTTGGCCCTCACCCGTCCCCGTTGACATCTGCTACAGCCACCGTGTGCCCGAAGTACGATGCCACCTGCAAAGGGGCTGGGTAGAGGGTGGCTGGGGGCACCTTCGGGTGGGCTGGGTCATGGGGAGGTGTTCGGGGGGGGATGGATGCTGGAGCTGATGGGAGGGTGCTGTGGAGCACACAGGGAACAGCTGGGGGCTGTGGAGTGATGGGGTGAGGGTGGCACTGGGGAGCTGTGGGGTGCTGCTAGCAGGCAATGGGGAGTAGGGGGCACTGGGGGCACTGGGAAAGGCACTGGAGGGGGTGGTGTGTGAGGGCTGGGTGCAGAGGGTGTTGTGGGGTGACAGGACTGTGGAGCAGGGTGCCAGGGGGTGCTGGCATGGGGTGGGGCGGTACCTGCTCGCTGGCGATGCCCCACAGACGGCGCAGGGTCACCCCCATACTGAAGATCTCCACCTGCTCAGAGCAGCATCAGGCCCTGTCCCTGTGCCCACACCAGGGTGCCACCACAGTGTCCCCATCACTGGGCACCCCCACTCCTGCTGCCAGGCACTGGGCACCACTCACCTCACCCCTCGTGTTCTTCTTGTTGGGGGTCCCCACCACGTACTCTGCAGGGAACGAGAGCCCTGAGTGCCCCCCTGGTGCTGGGGTGGGCATTGGGGCATGGGGATACCCCTGGCACTGGGATGGGCACGGAAACACCTCCTTGTACTGGGGTGGGCACAGACATACCCCCAGTACTGGGGTGGGCACATGGATACCCCCTTGTACTGGGGTGGGCACAGAGATAACCCCAGTACTGGAGTGGGCACAGATACCCCCCAGTACTTGGTAGGCGTGGAGGAACAGAGATGAACAGGGACTTCTGAGCTGGCACCACCCGTGTCCCAGAGTCCTTGGGAGGGCACTGTGGTGCCCTGGGATGCCCAGGACCTTTCATTCCTTTCTCAGGGTGGCCCCTGCCCCTTTGCCCACCTGGCCATACCTTTAGTTTTGGGATCTCCATCGAACTCGCCCACAGCCACCGAGTACCCTGTGGGGAGATGGGCATCAGTGACTCCTGGCAGGCCCTTGGCACGGGCTGGCTACGGGGCAGAGCTGCCCCACGGCCACTGCTCACCCCGGTAAGCATCCTGGTAGTCTAAGGACACCAGCAGCTCTGTGGGGCGCCCGGGGCCCTCCGGCCACAGCAGGGATGTGCCATGGAAGCGGGTGAGGATGGCATCCACCTCCACCAAGTACAGGAGCCCTGGAGAACACGAGGCTGAGTGCCAGTGCTGACAGGACACACATTGGCACCTGCTCTGGGCCACCAGTGCTGCTGCAGGTGCCATCTATGATGGTTGCCCATGCTGGATGCCCTCCCCTCGCAGTGCCCACCCACAGTGAGGGCGGTGCCTGGCAGGGAGGACTCACCCTTGAAGTAGTACCCGCCGGGGGCACCCAGTGCCAGTGTGCCATCCTGCAGGAGGAGCTGGCATCAGCATCTCACCTGGGGCACCCCTACCCTGGCATCACCACCCTGGCACCCTCTCCCCAGTATACCCCTCCCTGGCACCCCCACCCAAACATGCCCCACTCAAGCATTCCCCACCCTGGGGTGCCCAACCCTGATATCCCCTTCCCTGACACCCTCATCCCAGTATCCCCCTCCTTGGCATCCCCATCCAAACACTCTCCACCCTGGCATCCCTACCCTGGCACCCCCACTCCACCATCCTCCACCCCAGCTCCTCTACCCAGGTCCCACTCCTGCCACACCCCCCCTGCACCCCTGGCACCTCCCCATGGGCATCGCTGGGGGCACCCTGGGCACACCCTCCCCCTCAAGTTCTAAAGCCCCCAAAAACTCCCCAACTCTCCCCCAGAGCAACCCCAGCCCCCATCAGACCGGGGTGATGGCAGCACTGAAGCCGATCTCACAGTAGCGCTGGTCGTAGGCTGCGGGCACAGGGCAAGGTCAGGGTGGCCAGGGGTGGGGGGCACCCTTTACCCACCAGACCCACCACCACCGTAGATGTCCTTGGGGTAGGCGTTGGCCATGAGGCGGTCCCGGCACGGTGAGAACCAGGCAACTCGGTGCAGCCCGGGGTCCCCCACAAAGCAGCTGCCCGTCGGGGTGCGGAAAGCCTCGAGGGGCCCCTCCATCGCGTTCCAGTGCTGCAGTGGGGCACAGGCCTGGGCACGGGACACGACACCATGGGGGGGGACGTGGGCACAGTGGGTGCCCGGTCATGGGCAAAGTGGGTGCTCAAAGATAGGGTGGGTACCCATAAAAGTAGAGGGTGGGTACCAGGACAAGGATCGGGTGGCTGCCTGGACATGGCCAAACGGGTGCCCAGAGAAGGACACAGTGGGTGCCCATAGAGGGAAAGAGTGGGTGCCAGGACAAGGGCAGAAGGGTGTCAGAACAAGGACAGGATGTTTGCCCAGACAAGGACATGGTGGGTGCCCAGGGAAGGACACAGTGGGTGACCATCCCACTGGTTGCCCAGACAGTGACAGGGTTTGGCGCCCATNCTTCCAGCTGGTGACGGATGCCCCCAACCACTGGTGAGACTTATAGGTGTGGAACGTGAGCAGGTTCTGGGTCTCGTTCTCATCCCCTGTGGGAGTGGGAGATGGACAGTCTGCCAGGCCAGTGGATACCCTCCTCATCCCCACCCATCATCACCCCATGGCACCCATGTACCTGTTGTGTCGATGGGTAGGAGCTGGCAAGGGGTATCTCCAGGAGGCCAGGAGCAGAGGAAGATGGCCCCAGGCTGGGCCACCCCATGCTGGGAGGTGTTGGCATGGGGGGCCCCCACCACCACACTGGGCCTGGGGTGGGCAGAGTGGGTGTGAGGGTGGGGGCAATGGACACGGTGCCCACCTCTGGCACCCCAGTTTCTCCCTACCTGCCCTGGTCCATGTGGAAATCCAGAGAGAAGCCAAAGTAGCTGCCAGGGGGTCCCTCGTACACGGTGGGGGGTTCCTGAAGGAGCTCCAGGGTGGAGGCCAAGCGTAGGCCCCTCAGGAGCAGCAGGAGCCGCAGCAGGGCAGCAGCAGCCCCCATTGCCACCCCAAACTGGGCACAGCCCATCTCGGAAGTGTCGCTGCTTATCTGTGGGTGCAGCTGGGGGTGGAGGATGCAGGAAGAGCCCTCCCGCACCCACATTCACTCCTGCTGGGGAGCCAAAGGGGTCCAGGGGGTGCAGAGGGCGCTAGGAGGGGGTCCTGCTGGTTTTGGCTGGAGGTGCCCAGCCAGAGCAAGGCAGGGGGTGACAAAGCCCCTGAAGGCACCTGGAGAGGGGGATACAGCAGTGGGGGAAGCAGCCTGTGCCCACCATCTTCCTTCCATTAGGACCCCCCAGGCATACAGTGCCTATCTCGGGGTGCAGGCAGCCACAGCCTGGCCAGAGGAAATGGTGGGGGGGGGCATCCATCATCCCCTGAGGCAGCTGGATGGAGCAGAGGAGGTGGGGCATGGTGCCTGGATCCAAGCTCTGGCCCCACCAGCACCAGCATCACCATGGAACTGATGGCCTTCACCAGCACAGGGACACCCCAAAATCCACCCGGACAGTTTGCAGGGGCAGGGGTTAGTGGGATGTGGATGCCTGGGCGGGGGCACAGCTCCCCACTGTCAAGTGACCAAGGGGGTCCTTGTCCTCAGGATCAGAGCCAGGAGGGGGTCCAGCCCCACAGCGATGGCTGTGAGACCCTCTTGAGTCCCCCCCTCGCTGAACCCACTTGGAGGGTTAATTGAACCCCACTTCCTTAAGGCCATCCACGTTGCTGGGGGCTCCCCTTGTCCACCCAGAGCTGGGGGTGCTGGAGCATCTCCCTGCCAGCCAGTCCCAGTGTGGAACTGGGGTTCTCATCCTTCCAATCCACCTTGAAGCTGTAGGTGAGGGGCAAAGCACAGCCTTGGGGCACTGGGGCTGCCCAGGGGGGTCCCAGGGTCTGTGCAGGCCCTTCAGAAGAGCTGGAAGGTTGCTCCAGCCACAGAGCTGCCATCAAACCAGTGGGGATGCCCAGGGCTACTTGGGTTTGGAGACTGGGAAGGGTTTAGCTGAGCTTGAGCAGAGGGTGCTGAGCACTGGGCGCTGCTCCTCTGCGCCAGGTCCCTTCCCAGGCTAGCGGCAGCGGTGGCCAAACCCCACTGGAAGCCCCAGCAGGGTATTTTAAGCCAATGGTGTCTGTTTCCCCCAGCAAACGACTGCAGCACCTGTTCCTCACAGCCTCAGCAGCCCTGTTCTTCACCCAGCCACCCCATCTCAAACAACAGCCCAGGGGAGGGCCGGCTGCAGCCCCTTGGTGTCACCCAGAGGCCCCGGGAAGGAGGAGAATGTGGGGGCAATGGCAGAGCCAGACAGACCAAGAGCTGCTCAGCTCAAAGGTAGAGCCTTGGTCCTGGTGGCCTACTCTGCCTTCTGCAGGGCTTGGTACCACCTTCCAGACAAGCCAGGAAGGCTGGCAGAGCGTGGAGAGGGGCATCATCCCCACGCNGAAGCCAGGAAGGCTGGCAGAGCCATGAACTGCCGCTGCTGGCAGAGCGTGGAGAGGGGCATCATCCCCACGCACCAGGGCTGGGACTCTCCTCCACCTCTGCTGCAGGGGGGTTGTTGGGAAGGACCCAGGGGTGGATGGACCTCTGGTCTGAGCTTCTCCAGTCCTAAGGTGCCACTGCCACTGGCATGAACAGGCTATAATACTGGGGATACACTGGCACTCCAGCCACCAACACATCCCCCGCCACCGTGTCTCACCTGGTGTCACCAACAGCTCGAGCAGGCAGAGTGGGCACTAGTGCAACCCTCCTACAGGGTGAGGTGAGCGGTCCAACCCTAAACACAATCCTTTAAAAAGCATTAAAATCAACAGCTTATTTCTCCTCTGGATCTCACCAGCACCGTTTCCCAGTATGACCAGTTGTAATCAGGGAACGAGGCCGACAGCTCAGGATGATGCCCCAGCAGCTCAGAGTCACCTCACAAGGCTCTGGGTTGGGTTTTTTTTCCACAAATCATTGGTTTATTAGAAAGGCTCTCTCTCCCCTCCCTTTACAGCATATATATATATTTATAGATATCTTATGTGACAAAGTTAAATACAGGCTGTTGAAGCTCGTTAAGTAATGACAGGTTAATTAATCCTCTGGTTTTAGCACTAGTCTGGAAGTACCCAAAACGTCCCACCCCACCCCGACCGCAGCATGACAGGTGCCAGGACGCGAGGGATCGAGTCTAGAAGCTAAGGAAGCTCAGCACAGAGACGTTAATGCTGGATCCCGTTGGGTATTTACAGAGGAGTTAAGTCCCTTTTGAGTTGGGAGCGTTGGGCTTCGGTCCCTCCTGCTCCAGACAAAGCTTCTCGGTGAAAGAGTGAGGAAGCTCAAGGGGTTTTGATCCTAGAAGTCTCTGCCTGCTCAGGTCTCGGTGCTGCGCTTCAGAGAGGGTGGGGAACAGAAGGCTCCTTGTTCCCATGCTGCCGGATCCTAAATCAACCCCCAGACAGCACCCAAAGGTGCCCCCAAGGTGCTCTGGTACTGAACAATCTGATCCCGAGCACCCGGCTCAGTGGGGAGGGCAGCGGTGCATCCTGGCACCATGGGGAGAGCTGGAGCCACTCAGGTTAGGAGCACTCAGGGACGATGCTGGTCCTGGGGGAATCCCTCCTGCAACACCCCCTGGAACACCAGGGGCAGGCACAGCCTCAGTGGATCCCTTCTGAACTGTCTCTCCCTGTGTGGAGGGGGCAAATGGTTACGGGGAAAAAGCTCTTCCTTGCCCAAAAGGCTGCACTGAGCAGCCCTGCTGGGCTGGTACCTGTGGATCATCTTCAAACCCGAGGGGGAAAAACAACCAACAATAAAAAGAACTGAAAAGCTGGGCTGTTTCACACTCTGGGAGCCAACCCCAAGTCCTCCCACCCCTGCACCTGCCTCCAGTGTCGATTCCTATAAGCAGCAGATTCCTACAAGACAGGATGAGGAGCGAGTCGGGGGGCTGCTACTCTGCTGGGAGCCGCTCGAGGCACCTCTCTCCACACCCAGGGTTTTACTCCTTCTAGTTTTCTCTTCAAAACATTGAAAGAAGATTCTTTTTGGGTTGATTTTTATGGTTTTAAGGGGTTTTTTTAAACACATTATAGTACAGAAAACCCTTCCAAAAGCAACGAGCTTGGTCAAGCAGCCGTGCTGAAGCCGTTTGTGCATCCAGCCCAAACGAGAAAGTCGAACCCTACAAAGTCCAACCTTTCCATCCAAGTGGTTTTATTTCAACCTAGGGCAAAAAAAAAACCCAACCAAACCCCAACCCCCCTTATATTTACACCACCAAAGCCACCAGGACGGGATGGGTCCAGTACCACCGCGAGAGACGGGCTGTACAAAAAGATTATTGCGGTTATTTCTACAAATGTCACCCTTTTTGTTTTTTTTTTTTTCTTCTTTTAATCCTTTTTTTTAATATCGGCTACAAAAAGCAGCATCTTCTGTGTCCAGAGTTCAGTGCAATTTCTTGACATTAAAAAAAAACAAAACAGAACAAGAATTCCTATAAATTAATAAGGAAACCATCAGTGTGACAGAGGAAAGGAGCCATGAGCCCCCAGCCCACTCTCCTCTGTATTGCTTCAGTTCCTAACGGGGTTTTTCGTCTTCTCTCTCTCTCTCACCCCACAGCCTCTGTCCTGACACTGTGCCAGATGGAAGAAGCCAGAGAGGGGTTTTACTCCCCTCTTGGGAACAGTGGTCAGAGCACAAAATCCCCGGAACCAGCCCCTCTCCCAGCCCTCTGCCAGGGGAGAAGGGCTGGAGCTCTGTAAACACACAGCTCCTCTCCTCAGCTTTGGGACAGGATCTTCCTCCTGCTGCCGCTGCTCACCCCGAGCAAAACCCCACCTCTGCAGCAACAGGGGCCAGGGAAGCTCCCACAAGCAGCACTGCCCTCCAACAGCCTCTGCAGCAGCACCCCCAGCTCACAGCTGCTGCGCCGCCCGCTACAGGGTGGATTCAGTCACGCTGACCAGTTTAATTAGATGACCTCATTAAAAGGATTTGGAGAGACTGATGAAATGCCATCTATCACACACAGGGCAGCAGAAGAAAGGTGACCAAGAATCCGGGGTGAGGGGAGGAATAAAAAGCCTTCCCAAGCGTCTCGCTGCTCTGCACGTGAAATGGTTCTTGGAAGATGGTGCTGCTGCTGCTACGAGGCACCGGGGACCAAGAGAGCCCCTGGGAGCAGCTCTGCCGCCAGCTGGCACCCAGCCCTCGAGCCTTTGACTTCTTTGGCTGCTAAAGAGTGAAAGCAAATTCTCTGGCCTCACCTGCCAGCTGCATCATCAATGGACTCCAACCCCTTCCCCCAGACCACTAAATGATTCTCCTTCCTCCGAGGTTCCTTCGGTTTGTCCTTCATGTGCCATGGCTAGGGGGATGCTGCAAGTCCTGTCCTGAGAAGATGGGGTGCAGCAGAGGGTGCAGGTGTAAGGCTGTAGCGGCCGCGGCAGCGGCAGGGCGGGGAGCCAGGAGGGTGGGGTAAAGGGCATGAGGAACCGGGTGGAAAGCGAAGGGGCCCGGGTGGATGGCTGAGGCCGGAATGATGTGGATGGGGTGGCTGGCTAGGAAGGTCGCAGGGTGCCCTGGAATAATCGAGTGGGTGAGGTGGGACAAGGAAATGGGCGTCAAGTGGGGCTGGGGGATGTGGTGGACCTGAGCGAGGGGCTGGGGGTGGGGGTGTGGGTGGATGCCGATGGCGGCAGCGGCGGCGGCAGCGTGGTGCTGCAGGATGGCATGTTGCACTGTGGTGATGGATGTGGCTGACGCCGCCGCCGGCTGCTGGATGTGGATGGGCTGGAGGGCGGGTGCTGCTGGTGCCAGGGCGGCCGCTGCAGCTGCTGAAGCGGGGAAGGCCTTGACCTGCTTGGCCAGTAGCTGCTGCTGGATGTGCTGCTGTGCAGCCTGCTGCAGTTTGCTGTACTTCTCCATCTCCTCGGGGGTGAAAGTGATGGGCTGGCTCTCAAGCGGCGCTAGAGAGGAGTCATCGGTGCCTTCCCGATCCCCTTCGATGCTCGGCTCTCCGCTCGGAGGCACGTAGCCGGCAAAGTGCTCCACATCCGCAACTAAGGGCATCATGCTGGTTTCCACTGGGACTGGCTGGTTGCCCCCATCCACAGGTTCTAGCCCATCACCATCGCTCGGATCTGAGAGGAAGTTGTGAGACATCACCAGATCTCCGGAACTGAAACACTCAGGGAGTGCTGGTGCCTCGAGGGGAATGGACGGCAGTTCCACAGCAGGTTCATCCCGTTTCTGCTCATCCAGGGGTTTGTCCTGGATGACCATCACGACGTCTTCAAGGAGGGACTGCTCGTCCAGCTGAGCCTCCTCCATCCCTTGGGAAACATCCTCTGAATCTGACAGCTCTTGCTCATCGCCCCTCTCCAGGCCCGACTCCTCATATCTCTTGGTGTTCGGTTTCCGAACAGTCGGCAGTTTCCCAATTAAGGGGAGAACAGGTTTGTTGCCTAAAGAAGGAGGAAGCTTGGGGCCAAAGTAGCCCTGGGGAGGATCTTTGAGCTTGATGCCTACCTTGTTCGGCCCGGTCAGCATCTCATCGGTGACGCAGGGCTTCTTCTCAACCTTCCTGGATTGAACCTTTTCCAGGAGCAGCTTTGCGGTGACAGAGTTTCTCTCCTCTGGGCTGCAGTCCCCTTCTGAGGTCCTGCCAGTGCCAGAGCTGCTGTTGTGGGAGAGAGACCCAGACCCTTTCAGCTCCTCTCCTTTGCCATCCTCCTTCTTCGGCGCTGATCCTTCGTTCCGGCCTGTCCGGAAATAGTGAGGGGACTGCGAGCGATAGATTTTGGACCTGATGAAGTCTCTTCTCCCAGACCTCCTCTCTTCAGGGCTCTCGTGGCCTCGGGAGCCCTTTCGTGACAGAGATCTCTGTGAGTGGCTCCTTGTGCTTCGGCTGCGATCCCTGCTGTAGCTGCGGCTCCGTTTCCAGCTTCGCCCCGTTCCACTTCGGCTTCTCCTCTTGCTCCGACTGCGGCTGCAGCTGCTGCTGCGTGATCTGTCCCTGCTCCTCGTTCTTGACCTGCTCCTGCTCCGACTCCTCGACCTGCTCCTGCTGGAACTGTAGTCATCTTCAGAAGAGGAGTACTTGTGCCGCTTCGATCGGTGGTTTGAGCTGTTGTAGTCAGAGTCATCCTCCGAGTCGTGGGATCGCTTTGAATGGCACCTTGACCGGTCACTGTAGTCACTGTAGCTGTCATCTGAGTAACTCCTGCGCCGGCTGTACCGGCTCTGTTCCGAGGAAGCCTCTGAGCTGGTGGAGTAGGACCTGGGGGAGGAGTGTCCTCGCCCCGACCTGGAGCGACTCCTGGAGTGGTCACTGCCGGAGTCGTAGTCGTCGCTGTACTGTGACGGTGATTTCTGCCGGCAGTGCTTCCGGTGGGAGCCTTCATCGCTGTCGTAGTCCCCACTGCTTTGTCGGCTCCGGCGGCTGGTCCTGCCCAGGGAGGGAGCTGAGCAGCGTCTCCTTGCAACCGGTGCCTGCTGCAGCTCAGCTTTGTGTTTCTTGCTGCCGTGCTCTTGGCAGGAGTTACCACCATCCTCCTTCTTACCGCTGCCTCCCTCCTCAGCAGACAGAGACTTCCTCTGGGACTCCTGAGAGCAGCGCTGCCTCTTTTTCGGGAGGTGGCTGCACTCCTCAGGCAGCTCTGCTTTGGGCGCCCGCTCTGACTCGGCACAAAGGGAGGATTTGCCTTTTCTGCGTCTGTGTCTTTTCCGTTTCTTGGGTTTCTCTTCCCCCAGCTCAGGTTTCCGGCTTTTCTCATCGGCTTCCTCCTTGTGTTTACGTTTGTGTTTGCTGGATTTTTTGTGCTTCTTTTTCTTTTTGTGTTTATGGGATCTGCCAGATTTACCCTTCCCAGTTAGACTTTTACTACCGTCCTCTCCTTCCTGCTTGCTGACACCGGCCAGACTGCCCTCCTGCTTGTTCTGGGAGGCGCATGAGGACACGGATTTGTTCTCCATTTTTAGAGCAGAACTGTTAGCGGCGCCTTCTCCCTCCTTGGGTTTGCTGACCTCGCCCGATTCCGAGCTGGGAACATTCTCTTTACTGAGACCTCCTGGATCCTTGGATTTCTCTGCCCCCTTCCCTTTAGCATCTTTGTTGCGGGAGAGCTTGAAATCAAAATACAGGGGGTTGCAGCTGTAGGAAACCGACGGTTCTGCTTTGGTAAATATGAGGAGCTCCGAAGGCCACTGCAGGGTCGTGCTCTCATCTTTACTCAGAACGGGGAAAAAGGGTCCTGTTGGGTGCTTTGGTCCTTCAGAGCCATCCTTGGAGCCTGAAGACGGCCGAGCCACTTCCTTTGTGCTGTCTGCCTCAGGCAGACCGCTCTCGGGAGGGTCTTTGCTCTCCTGCACACTCACGTTTTCTACAGCTTCTTTGAGCTCTGCCTGGCTCTGCTGTGCTGCAGGTTCAGCTGTGCTCTGCTCTTTCTGCTGGCCCTTGCTCTCAGCAGCCTTCTCTGCCTGCCTGCCCGGTTTGGGTTTGGGGGA
This sequence comes from Rhinopomastus cyanomelas, assembly GCA_013400115.1. NCBI lineage: Eukaryota > Metazoa > Chordata > Aves > Bucerotiformes > Rhinopomastidae > Rhinopomastus > Rhinopomastus cyanomelas. Next base: position 24,845 of record VXBP01000414.1, read on the forward strand.
AGTCCCCTTTTTCACTTCATGGCTGAGTTTCTTGTTCACATTTTCAGCTTCCATTTGTTCGGTAGCCTTCATGAAAAGCAGGAATTGAAAATTGGGTTTGACTTTACAGTGGGCTGGGGGAATATAGTGGTAATATTCTGGTTCCACTGCCATTGGTCCATCTTCTCGCCTCATCTTCTTGAGCTTGGACAGTGTGGTGGCTAGAGAGCCTCCGTCCTTGTCGTGTTGGTCATCTTCCTCTGCTTTGCCATCAGAATTATTTGTGCTTTCACCATCACCAGACTTCTGCAGGTTCCCTGCATCAGAGGACCCCCTCTCATCAGCTTTTGCTCCATCTGCGGAACTTGACTCTTCCACGTGGTCCTTGAAAACCGAAGCAATGGTCTCGAGCTTCACCGGAGTCTTCTTAGCAAAGGAGAAGGACACACCGATCTTCTGCAGCGGCGTTCCCAAAGTGCTTTTAATTCCAAAGCTGATGGCTTGTGCTGTCTGGTTGGGCACTGCGCTGGATGTCACGGCACCACTGACCTGGCCGGTGCTTAGGAAACCTCTGTCCATCGTCATCTCTGAGGCCTGGCCAGAAGACACCTGGATGAACGAGCCGCTGTTGGTTGCAGAGTCGTCATCGTCTCCACCTTCCTCATCCACAGCCACTGTGGTGGTTCTGAACATGGGTCCACTGCCAGGAGCACTGTGTGAAACAGGTCAGGATAGAGAGGACAGCTGAGGGCCACACATACCTCTGGCTGGCTCATCCCTCACCACAAGCAGGATTTTACACGTTCTATGGGCTCCTGTGTCCATACACACAAGGTAACACAGCACAGAGAGTCACATCACAAAATCACAGACTGTGGGGTTGGAAAGGACCTCTGGAGATCATCCAGTCCTACCCCTTGCCCGAGCAGGATCCCCCAGAACAGATCCCACAGGAACAGCCCAGGAGGGGTTGGGATGTCTCCAGAGCACGAGACTCCACAACCTCTCTGGGCACCCTGGGCCAGGGCTCTGGGACCTTACTAGGATAATTCTTCTCCTGATGGTTAGGTGGAACCTCTTGGGCTCCAGTTTGTGCACAGTGCCCGTTGTCCTGTCACTGGGCACCACCATGCAGAGCCTGATCCATCCCGCTGCCACCTGATCAGCATCTATCAGATCCCCCCCTCAGGCTCCTCCTCTCCAGCTGAACAGCCCCAGTGCTCTCTCAGCCTCTCCTCCAGCCCACTGAGCATCCCAGTGGCTGCACTGGACTCCCTCCAGTAGCAATCTGTCCTTCCTGAACTTGGGGGCTCAGAACCAGAAGCAGTATTCCAGACTTGGTCTTACTAGGGCAGAGCAGAGAGGGAAGAGGACCTCCTTGTGGAGTTGGACTGGATCATCTAGAGAGGTCCCTTCCCATCCCACCACTCTGTGGTTCTGTCACAAAGCAACTGAGAAAGCTCTGGATTACCAGCTCAGTGAATTCTCTCCTATCAAAACAACAGCACGAGGTTTTTGCCCCCAAATGTTGCTGAAGGTTAGAGCAGGAGGAGGAGGAAAGCTAGCGTAGCACCCCAGGGAATACTCACCACTCAGGCTGCCGCCTCTGCTCGGCCAGCTCGTGCAGCCGCCGCAGGGCCTTCTCCTGCTTCCTTTCATCCTTCCGTGATCTCGAAGAGACGTTGCGAGCAAATTCCCTTTGCTTGAGATCTTTCAACCTCTGAGGTAAAAGAGAGGGGGAATCGATTAGCTAACAGTGGTTTGTGGTTAAGCAGCTGAAAGCCTCTCTCTGCTGTAGCAGCGTGGGGTAAAGCCCCTGCCCAGAACCACTGGCTGAGCTGGGATGGAGCGAGAGCATCGCGGCTCAGCAAAGCAAGTGGAGCTCACTGCCGTCCTCCTGGGAGCTCAGCGAGAAGGCAGCTGTTGATCACTTTTGGCCAAGACTCCAAGTCTGTTGCATTCCCAATCCACGCGACTGGGTTTCTTTGTACAGTACAAACAGCTGATTTTGCAGCAACAAGCAAGTTCTGGAAGGGAAAGGCAAACAAACCCAACCCCTAACCCAACCCCCAGACTGTTTTACTCTGCTGCTCTTGCAGGGTACAAATGGACTGGACAGACAGAGCCTTGATAGAGCAGGACGGAGAACAGAAAGGGGCCGGCTGTGCGGGCGTTACGCAGGTATCGGCTCTGGCAAAAGCAATGTACAGGTTACATTGGCAGAGGTGTCAAGGCTCCCTGGAAAAGGTCCCCGTAAGTGAACGAACAGCACAGCCTACACCACACACACTCTCTGCTTTGCTGACAGCAGTTCTCAGACTGTTTCTCCAGAAATGAGCTCTGTAAGGCACTGGGGTCTCTGTGGGTTCAAGGCTTTAGAGGCCAAAACACTGACAATCTCATCACGAGACAAAGCAAGCCCAAGCCGAGGAATTTCAAGCATCGTACCGGCACTGAGGACATCTAATCCCAATAGAAACCAGACATCCAAGAGCTCAGGAATGAAGCACTAGGGAGAGAGCTGCTGCTCTGCTGTTGAACATGTGTGAAGGTTGCCCTGGCAGAGTTTCAAAGGGCCAGACAGAAGTTTAACAGAAAACAGCAAAGACCAATCTCCACTGTCCTACAGGACTTCCCCTTAGGCTTTTCCTTTAATTTTCTGAAGGCCCAATTCCAGACAGCAGCAGGTCCCTGGCTTTTGAAAAGGTTTGTGGTTTCATGAAGGGTCTGAAAGGCTGATGATGGTTCTCACAGAATGAGCAAAATCCCTGTATGAGATGTGTACCAGCTCAGTGGATCCTGCCCACAGCTCCTGGCCTCCGCTGCATCTTTAACAGAGCAGAGACAGGGCAGCACAGACAGAAAGAGCAGAACTGAAAACTCACCCAAACAAGAGGAATGAAGTTGACCCAATGTAAAGAGAACATTGCTTTGTGACCCAGGGGAAGAGCGGACAAGACAGAGGATTCTCTTACCTAATGCAGTGACTAAACGCAGTTGAACGCCACCCAAAAACCAGAGGAGGGGGAAAACACAGACCAAAAAAATAAATCAGATGACAGCTAGAGACACCAGTAAAAAAGAAACTCACTCTTGTGATCTGGACTCCAAAATTAGAAGAGTTTGCTTTCAATACATCAGCTGAAAAGGTCACATCATGAAGAAAAAAAAAACAAAAAAGAAAGTAAAAATATAACGAGAGTGGAAGAGAGGAGGAAAAAAAATAGAAAGCAAAGTGCTACCAGCCAGGAACTGGGAGAGGGGGTGAGTTGTTCTATAGGGATGGAGATGAGATGGGGGACAGGAGTGGTGATGGAACAGGCGCGGCCATGGGGATGGAGCTGAGCCAGTGCAGCTACAGGAGGCTGAAGGAGAAAGGAAGGGAAGGATCCACAAACACAGGCAGGCACAGACACAGCAACAATCCCACCTGAAGCACGGAGCTAGGTCACCAGGGCAAGAGAAGGGCTCAGGGGGTTGTGCTGTATGAGAAATTGTCTTTTTTCTTTTCCAAGAGGAAGGAAAAAAAACCCCAAAAGGACTAAGCGACGCTCTCAGCGTTTTCATGCTGATTGAAGAAAGCGGGTCTAAGATGCTCCGGGAAGCTGAGGTTCCCAACAGCTGCCAGAAGTATTTCTCTGAGGTTTGATGCCAAGTCTTGAGCTCGTTCATCCGTTTGGAAAAAAATATCACCCAGCTCTTTACAACAGGAATGAACTGTGACCTTTCACTGGAAAGGGGAAGGTGCAATGGGGCACTCACACCCCCCCCACCCCCATGGATCAGGCTCAAAGCTGCGGCCACAGCTGCCCAAGGAGCAGCTCTGACTGCACCACAGTGGGGCATCTGAATCAAAAGAGAACTGAACCCCATTCCCTTAACCACTGACCTTTGTCTTTGCTCCCCTAAACCTCCCACTCTCAACACCTGGAGAGGAGATGAAGCAAACAGACTGCCCCAATGCAGCAGCACCCAGCCCCACTGCTGTCTGAGCCTTCCAAGACAGGGAAACCACAGCCACATCTTCAGGAGGGCTGGCAATCTGTTACTGCTCAACACAGGGGTACACAGGTCTGGTCTGAGAAAGGACTGAGCGATCTCAAGGCTGAGTTTCTTTTTGTCACACAGAGGCCAGAGGGTCTTGCGGGGGGAGATCAGTGCAGGACAAAAGACTCCAAAGCTGCCCCAAGCCACCTCCTTGGGACTGCGGAACAGGGAACATCCCACAGCTCCAGTGCTTCTGAGCTGAACAGATGTACCCACCATCACAAACCATTTCTCAAGTCTGCAAGCAACCAGTTCCCCCAAACCTGGCTCGAGCACCTGACCTTACATCAACAGCACCAGGGGCAGGAGAAGAGAGCCACAGTCGCTACAGGAAGAGATGGAGAAGCTGCCGCTGCAGGCAGCTGATCAGCCCTGAGCATTTAAAGGACCCAGACCTGCCCAAAATACCCTCTTGGAGTAACTGTCACCTCACTCATTGTCCCCAGCGCACAGCTGAACCCACCTTATACAACCACGCTGCAGCACTGGAGAACCAGCTCACTACAGCCACGCTCACTCTCCCCTCCAACACCTAACTGGGGCAAAGCAGTTAAAAGCTTGTGGGACCGTCCTGCAGCAGCAGAAGAGGTATGGCAGCCACCACAGAGCACTCGGAGTCTCAGTCTGCCCCGAAAGCCGTTTGAACTCCATCGATATTTAAGCCAGGCTTACGTTAAAGAAATGTCCAGCTAATCCTTGGGCGATGCTCGTTAGTCTAATCCTCCAGACTCTCCAAACTGCTTTTTTGGAGCACACCATATGTGCAGCTGTCAGAGGAGGCTGGGCAGCCACGCAAGGCCAAGCATCAGCACTGCCCCTTCCCCCAACAAGGATGCTGTTGAAGAGGAAAATCCTTAGGCAGCAGCTCCCAGACAACTAAGAAAAAGGAGCTCGGGGAACTCATCTTAGGGGTGTGACTCTGGTGATGGGACAAGTCTCCCCTGCTAAAAGAGGGGAGACTGAGATGAGACCTGAGACAGAAATCTCTCCCTGAGAGGGTGCTGAGGCCCTGGAACAGGTTGCCCAGGGAGGCTGTGGCTGCTCCATCTCTAGCAGTGTTCAAGGCCAGGTGGGATGGGGCTGTGAGCAGCCTGGTCTGGTGAGAGGTGTCGCTGCCCATGGCATGGGGTTGGCACTGGGTGAGCTCTGAGCTCCCTTCCAACCTATACCACCCTGTGATTCCCCTGGGCTAAGACTGGTAATTTCTTCAGCAGGATCAGAGTCACTCTCCTGCAGCAAATCAAACACAGCTTCACACTACAGTGGGATTTGATAATTATGAAGCTTTTTCTGAGGGTGTTTTCTGCAGAAGCAGAAGGTTTCACTAAGCAGCAATGCAGCTACAAACCAGATGACAGCAACCATGAAGCCATGAAGTATCATTCTGCTGGTTTACTACTTCAGCTACAAGTAGGCCCACACCAGTAAGCCCAGTGGGCAGCAAACCGGGATGTAAATAACTAGTGCTGAAGTAGTTTGCCCAAGTTTCTGCACTTCAGCAGCAGCACTGCACCTCCAGCTCTGCTCTGCATTGTGTTTTATTAATAGCTGCCACCCACCTCAGCTCTGCAACCCAGGGTAGGTATTTTAAGTCCTTGTTTCTAGCAGGATTACCTAAAAGTCTCAGAATTTCCATGGGAGCAGGAATCGAGCTCTTAAAGAACAGGGATTTTTATGAAATCTGCAGCTACTTCAGGACTCCAGAGCCAAAAGGCTCCAGGAGTGGATTATCTCCCCATCACCACAGAGCTTAGGAGGGGCCAAATTGGCAGAAAGCGCCGTCACCTCCCAGTTCTCTCCAAATCGGCTTAAAGGAGCTGCACTGCGGCAGCGGGAAAGGCTCCGGCTCCCCGAGCCGGCCCTTCACAGCCTCCAGGAAATGGCTTAATAAAGGGGGACCATCAGGAGTCAGCAGCCATCGTAGCAGGGACCAAAAAAACTGGCACAAGCTGTGTGCGAGATGTTGCTGGTGAGATAGGATTGAATGAAGAGTTCCCCAGTATCAGAATGGTGAGATGGGACTCATGGAAGGGCTTCTCAGTACCAAACTGGAGGGCATGGCTTTTTGGGACCGGGGTGAATGGATTTTCTATTCTCAATGCCGAAGCCAGAACCTGTGGCTGGGACATCCTGGGCCTAAAACTGTGGAGCAGAGAGAGCTGGTGGCAGCGTCAGAGCTCTGCAGAGCTGAGGTTACAGAATCCCACAATGAGTGAGGCTGGAAAAGCCCTCTGAGCTCATCCAGCCCAGCTCAGAGCCTAACATCACCACACCGGCCAGACTAGTGCTCTAAGGGCCACAGCTAGGCTGTCCTTCAACGCCTCCAGGGATGGGAACACCACCACTGCCCTGGGCAGTCCATGCCAGGGTCTGATCCCCCTTTCCTGGAGGAAGGGCTTCCTAACACCCAACCTAACTCTTCTCTGGCAGCTTCAGGCTCTGCCCTCTTGGCCTGGGAGAAGAGCCTGACTCCCACCAGGTGCTGCTGACAAACCTGGGACTAAGGAGAGAGAGACAGACAGAGTGCACCCACAGCCAGAGATTTCAGCAGGAGACCCAGACAGGCAGCAGCTCAAGTGACAGCCCCGTCCTGTCAGAGCCCGCTCCCCCTCTGTTATTGTTGTTCTCAAGTCTCCCTGCCAATCCCCATTAAATAAAAGACCCTGTCTTCATCCGACGCCAGAAGGTTTCTTTCTGCCTTTCTGAGCCATTGATCTGGGAGTGAACAGATCACCAGATAAATACAAGCTCCCAGGATGGGAACCTGCAGGATTTCATAGAAGAACCTGCTTTGTTTTGGTGAGCGACTCTCATAAACAAAGTGAACAGAGCACAGGGGAAACAGCAGGAACCTGCAGATTTGTTTCATCTCCGTTTCTTCCCTGACACTTGATTTTCAGCTCAGGAAAACAGAGCAACCCTTACCAGCACTCGGATAACCCTACATCACCAGCCTGACCACCAGGCCCAACAGTCTCCTGATGCTCCCCACTTACTGCTGAGACCCCACCGTGAATCCTGGGGTCAGGTCTGGGCCCTTCACTCACTGCAGGGCAACAGAGCTGGGAAAGAGGCTGGAACACCAGCGCTCTGAGGAGGGGCTGAGGGAACTCGGGGATTTAACTGGGGAACAGGAGGGTCAGGGAGACCTCCTCGCTCTCTCCAACTCCCTGAAATTCAGGAGGTTGGAGTCAGGTGCAGGTCAGTCTCTTCTCCCAAGCAACAAGCAACAGGATGAGAGGAAACAGTCTGGAGTTGCCTCAGGTGAGGTTGAGGTTGGCCCTGAGGAACAATTTCTGCCCCTAAAGGGTTCCCCAGGCTGCCCAGGGCAGTGGGGGTGACCCTGTGTCTGGAAGCAGCTCAAAGCTGTGGAGATGTGGGGTGAGAGACAGGGGTTATTGGGGACCCAGCATTGCTGGGGCAATGGCTTAAGGAGCTTAAAGGGCTTTTCCAACAAAATTCTGCAGGGCTCTTCTCCACGTCTGTCTACCTTTAGCTGCTGAGCAGCTAAACTGGGTTAAGAAAAACTCTGTGGGATTTTCTGAGGTTGTAAAGCATTGCCAGAGTCTCCCATGTACCTTGGAGATTGTCTCCTCAGGCTTCTGCACCTAAGCTATGCATGAAGAGAGGAGGTTTTGGAAAGCACACATGCAGTTCCCCCCAAAACAGAAAGCACAGGGTTTGCACCTAGAGACCCATCAAGCCCAGTAGAACTAGAATCACTGAAGGGTTTGGGTTGGAAGAGACCTTCAAAGCTCCTCCAGTCCCATCCCCTGCAGTGAGCAGGGCCATCCCCAACCAGAACATGTTACTCAGACCCCCAAGGTCCAACATGAGCTGGGATAGTTCTAGGGACGGGGCTCTGGGCAACCTGTTGGTTATTTCACTGAGCTTAAACTGATCCCTCCTCCCTCGGTGTGAGAAGCAAAGATTCAGACAATCAGGGCATGGCAGGAACTGCAGATCTACAGGTTCATTTTTACTCTCCTCTGCTTTCCCAGAGAACTTCTGTATGAAAATCCAGTCCCTTTGTCCTTTATAAAGGGAATTGATGCAGAATTAACCACCTGCAGCTCCAAACCACCCCACAGTCACAAATAAACAACACAAAGGCTACAGAAAAGGCTCCATTTCAGCCCTACCCGGCGTCTCACAGTTAAGCTGGCAAGAGTTCACAGAGAAACCCATTTGTTTTCTCACGTGGACTTGGGGATGGTTTTGTTCAGTTGGGTCAGTGACTCAGTAACCAGCTCAGCCTGGCGCCAGCCCTGTGAGCAGGGAGGAGGCACCCGAGTGCCAAATTCCCTACCTGAGTTTTCAGATGAGGTAAAAAGCCCAACAAGTAAAAGCTGCTGTAGATGCTGCTACTCACACGTGAGAGAATTCCCACCCCAGTAACTCCTGCTCAAAGCAATGGGCAATCGAGACCTGGTCTGTCTGACACCAGTTCACAAACTGAGACTGACCCATGCTCATCTTCACACAATCCTAACACCACATGTTCTACTTCTGTGTCAAAAACTGCACTAAGAGCCCACTGGGGTCAAGGCCCTAAGGACGTGTCCCCACTATGCCCACAGCATTCTAAGACTGCAGGAGTTCTCAAGCAGCAAAAGAAGGGTCTCACCTTCACTTCCAAAGTTCCTCTTTGCCTGCAAGAGTAGTTTTCTTTTTACATTTGCCTTCCTTTGCAGTTGTCTGTTAATTATTATCACACTGTCTGTTCAGTATTATTGCTCTGTTGACAGTCAGGACTGTGTGACATCAAGCAGGGTCCTTCCTAAGCTACTGGTCCTTCTAAGTATCTGATCCTTCCTGAGCCACTAGGCTCAAGATCTAACAGCTAAAATAACCCTGTAACAGGTCCCAGCATCTTTCCCAAGTACAAGAAGTTATGCTGTCTGTGGTTACAGGCTTTTTCAGATCCTCACTGCAGGATCTTTAAGAGAAGGAAGTTTTTTTTCCCTTTGGCAGGGCCACCTGCCTGAACTCAAGCTGCTTCCAGCCCTCTGGGTTGACCATTTGGTGAAGAGACTGAGTTACTTTTCTTTAAAACATCTGCCCTTCTCAGCTCAAGTATGCTCCTCATTAAAACACCCCAGAGAACAGCATCACACACCTCTGGCGGAACTGTGACGACTCCAACAGGTCGGTGGTTTGTGATAATAAAGTGAGGATTGTTTTCCCAGTTCAGGTAGCCTATAGCTCTGCCTTTTGGGTACTGAGGTCAGGACACACTCGAATGCTACACGAAACCAGTACAGGAAGGAAATTGGAAGAATAAAACCTCCCCTTTAATGGTTTAGTGGTTTCAAGTCGATAGGGTCCAAAATGCATCCGATTGGGATCAATCCACTTACCTATGGTCCCTGTTTCGCAATAATCCTGAGCTCCTTCCTGGAATACAAGACAGTGTCTTTATAACTGGGGAGCGGAAAGGGACGTGAGGATGGAACAAGCTATTTACAGGGACAGCCTAACGCTGGCTGAGCCACAGGAGGAACAAGCAAACACTTCAATGTCATGGGTACAGGGAACTAAAAATACTTAAAAGCAAAACTGATCTCCTGGAAATCTGTTCAGCGAGCGAAGAAAAAGGCAAAGCCCAAGCGCTGCTGCCTCAAGAACTACCCGCTGAGGAGACAAAACAGTGCAGATCAGGCTGCTCTGCTGTGATTATCTGGGACACTGTAATGCCTCACCTTCCCCAGAAAACCCACTGATGAGGCCACTCATGAGAAAACTTGATGTTCTTCCTCAATACAAATGACAGCAGCCTTTACGTAACCTTCCCATCTTGCCCGAAGAGGACAACAAAAGAAACATCAAGGTGCAACTTTCTGCCAGAAGCACAGGGCTGTTTTCTTTCTTAACTACAGTAAAACACAGACTGTCAGAGCTGAGCCTCCCTCGAGCAGTAACCAAGAGCAGAAGGGAGATGCTGTTACTTATGCAAATTTCCCTTCGTTATTTGTAGGCAGCCTGAAGCTCGCTGGCAGGCCGCTGGCCTGGCAGGGTGACACGCACATTGCAGCAGGACACAAAGCCTGACAAGCAATTTTTTTTCCCCTAAGCAAAGCATGATTGCTTCTGCCTTTAAATCCCTGTGCAACCACAAATTAATGCTGGGTGATGTAACCGAGCCAGCAAGCTCCTTCTCCCTGAAAGCCTGCCTCAAGTAAGAGCAGCAGTTCCTTTAAAAACAGTAAGTAAGGACCAACCAGCTCCCAAATCTTTTGTAGTGGGGAGATTACCCCACCCTGTGTGTCCTCAGGCACTGCTGTGGCAGGTCACTCTGCCTGCACCTCTGCTGCTGGGTCCTTTCACACCGTCCAGGGGTGGCTGCTGCTTTCCACAGGTTTGTTACTCCTTTCACAGCTGGAAGAACTCTCAGCCCTGTCCATGAGCCAGTTGTCCGAATAACCACCCCAGGGCTGGAGCTGACTCAGACACACTCTGCTGCGTCACCACACTCTAAGAATGTGACACAAACAGGTCCTTCCACCTCCCAAAGAGATGCAGGTAATTGCACTCCAGTTTCAGTCAAGCTGATGGGAAACCAGAGACACTTCGCTATCGAGTGTCAGGACTGTGCCGCCAGCTCAGACAAAGCAGCCTCTTTTCCCAGCACAGAGTAAATTAATTAATTTCAGCTTTTATTGCTATTAAACCACAATTCACCACGTACTCCAACAGAAACCGCCCTGCCATGAGGATTCTGCTAAAGACTCCCTCAGTGAACTTCATCTGAACTACCATGTCCTACACTGAACACACAGTGGGGGGGAAATAACCCTCTGTAAAAATAAAATAATAACAATAATAGTCCCTAATGCCATACTCCTGGATTTTAAGCTGTTTTACAAGATCTGGTACTCTGCAGCACCTCCTCCTCATATAATCAGCATTTTTAACACTCATTTTGTTAGAGATTATGGCTGAGGATATCAAAAAACCTCCTGTGAGCAGTTTCCTCTCCAGATGAGCCCAATGCTACTCCCTGCACTACATTTCCATCTCAATTAACAGCTTCACACCACCAAACCCATGAGGTTACCACATGAACGTTTGCAGTGTGCTGTGTGGGGTGAAGCATCACCTTCAATCCCTCCCTGGGGACCAACACCAGTTCCACAGCGAATCCACCTTGCCCTGAGGGTTTCAGAGGCTGGGAAAGGCTCCTATTTTACCACCCTCTGACACAGCCCAGGACTCCCAGTTTGTTTTCAGTAGCTGGAGAGGGCACAGACTGAAGTATCAAAATGCACACACACACGGCGGCTTGGATGTCTCTGGAGTTGTACTGAGTTACAAGCTGATGCAAACTGGGAGCTACCCATATCCTTGGGTACTCTTCCCAGTTTAGCAAACAGCAGCCCATTCTTGCTTATAGATCACTCAAACCTGGGCTCCTGGATGCCAACTGTGGATTTTCTGCTGGTTTAGAGTGGGTTTTTTTAATAAATGGGGGGCAAAAGCCTCTTAAGCAGTGACAGAACAGACCTATCAGTGGGGCTATCAGGAACATAGTTACAACAGAGGGAATTCAGCGTGTTAACCACGAGCACGACCGCTGCCACAAATCCAAACCCGCTGAACCGGGCTGTCCACGCTCAGTTACCTGCTTGTGAGCATGATCATATGAGTTGATGTGGTTGTCGAACTCCTGATGCTTCTGGTACTGCTTGTCACAGAGCTCACAGTAGAAGTTGGCTCGGAGGTCTTCCAAAGCCTTGGCAATTGCCTTCTCTTTATCAACATAATCCTGCAAAAGAAAGAACAAGAAATGTTTCTGTTAAATGTCCTGTAAATCACAGAAAGATGACTAAATGGTCCCTTAAGGAAACAGACTGACTCCTTAAGGAAACCTTCCCGCTGCTGCTGCTGGAGCTGACCTGGCCAGACTCAAAGGTGTGAGGGATAACTGCGACGCTGCCAACCTCCCTGACTCCATTTCCTAACACAGAACATCATTGTTCCAGTGGTACCAGTAAAAGGAGACCAGTTTAAAAAAAACCAGATCAATCAGTAAGAGAGTGCTGATGGCAGGAAGACGTTTTTGTGGCTGCAAAAGGATTGTCTGAGATAAAGGGATTCAAAGCCTTGAGTGAACACAGAAAGCGGCAGCTGCCTGCTCGCGTACGACGCACCAAGAAAGGCACCAACGCGAGAGGGATCGCTGCTTTTGGAAGGGAGTCTCAGAACTTCAAATGCTGACGCTTCCTCCATTTTGAGTGCTAACAGATGTCTGCTTGTCTGCAGCTCAACGGGGAGGAAGCACAGCTCAGCCCTGATGAGCCCCGGTCACTGCTGCGTCATCCTACAGCCGCTGAAACCTCCCCGGGTGCAGTTCTGGCCTTTAAGCTGAGCTCAAACCCTGAGATGACAGCAGGACTGGGTACAGTAGTTGCCATTTGATAAAAGAGGGGGAGGGAGATGATCTGAAGAGGCTGCAGCCAGTATGTTTTTCCCTTATATAATCCAGGGTTTGTGTAAGCTCAGAACTAAAGCTTCGAGCAAAGCTGAGGCGTCTGAATTGGCAATGGATCGTCCTCCCCATTTCGGCTCGAAGGAAAAGTCGTAGCTTTTGAACTGGCAGAGTCAAAAAGCTCCGTGGAAATGCCAGTCCCTCAAGTGGCTTCGATGGCTGGGAGCAATCCCCATCCCCACGGAGTGTGTGGGGCTCTGGAACACACTAACCTCAGGGCTAAGCTGCCTCTTCCTCTCCTCCAGCCTAGGTTGTTTCCTTTACAATTTCAGCAGCTAAATGGATAAAACATCTCCACTCTGGGTAAGAAGACAGGGGGAGGTTTGCCTTAACATGATAAAAGTGTATGAGGGATAGTGCAGCCAGAAGAACTAGGGATGAAATTCTCCTGTACTGGGAATTGGTTAGGCCTCCACTCAGGTACTGGGGGCAGTTCTGGGCTCCTCACTTCAAGAAAGAGATTGAGGGGCTGGAACGGGTCCAGAGGAGCAATGAGGCTAAGGAAGGGACTAGAGGGAAAGGCTGATGAGGAGGAGGCTGAGGGAGCTGATGTTCAGTATGGAGGAGACTCGGGGAGGACCTTCTCCCTCTCTGGAAGTACCTGAAAGTAGGTTGTAGTCAGGTGGGGGTCAGGCTCTTCTCCCAGGCAACCAGTGCCAGGATGAGAGGGCAGGGCCTGAAGCTGCCAGAGGAGAGTTAATCTGGATGTTAGGAAGCCCTTCCTCCAGGAAAGGGGGATCAGCCCCTGGAATGGATTGTCCAGGGCAGTGGTGGAGTCCCCGTCCCTGGAGGTGTTGAAGGCCTGGCTGTGGCCCTTAGTGGCCTGGTCTGGCTGATGGGGTGGATGTTATGTCCTGGACTAGGCTGGACAAGCTCAAAGGGCTTTTCCAGCCTCAGTAATTCTGTGCCTCTGTATCGATGCCGATGTTTAATTAAAAACACAGCTACAAACACTGCATTAGGAAATGCCCTGGACAAACACCCCACACAGCTTTTTCCCACTTCAGTGGGGATAAAGACTGATTTTATTTTAAAAAATAGTCACCTATGATTGAGGAAAAAAAACCTAGGAGTTTGTGTCTTCAGTACAAACGTCCTACAGGAAACATCCTTGCACGAGCAAGAGGAGGTAGAGAGCATTTGAAGGAGATAAAAACAAGGGGAAACAAAAGCAGCTTTTGGAGTAGATTCAAGATCTTGTTGGAGGCAGAGCAGTTTGTCTCCCAGGCACCACATCAAAATAACATTAAAATGATATTGCCCCGTGTTTTCTGGGATGCAGAATTCATGTAAAACATTTCAACACCCAAAGCAGGGGGGGAAGAATAGAAATGGGACAAATTCTACTGCTAAAAGGCTCCTGGTAATTTAAAGCACCTTCTAAAATAAAGAAAACAAAATAAATCTATTTCAAGTTCCTGCTTCCATTTATTACCAGAGGCCCTAACAAGCAGGAACTTGGAAAGGAAAGAGAAAAAAAAAATTAACAATCTTATCTAGAGGTCTGAGCCTGCAGCAGATCCCCAGGAAGACAAGAAAGGAAAAGGGAGCAGCAGGAGCCCTGCAGAACAATGACAGTTCGAGTTCCTCTGGAGCCCCAAACAAGCTTTCTACGCCCTGTGCAAGGTCTTTCTCAAAAAGGCATGTGGCTCAGCGGTGAAAAGAGCCATCAGAGAGAACAGAACCTGGACAAAAGCAGAGGAGTAAAGACCCATTTCTTGCTTGAGTCTTGGTGCAGAGTTATCTGGAATTCCTTTGAGCCTCCCGGAATGGCTAATCAGGATGCGGCCCTGGTTGGCAATTACATAACAGAGTCCTGCCAAGCGCCACGAAAACTGCTCTGGCAGAGGTTTTGCAGTGATTAATAGAGAGATGGGAGAGCTCAGCGACAAAGCAGGATCATAAAAACCCACCCTGAGCTGGGAGGGCTGCTGCTGCTCCAGAGTTCCTGAAAAATATCTGTGCTGAGGAACAGCAGAGAGACAAAACCGGCTCAGAGAGCAGCACACGCTCCAGGGCCTTTGGAAAGGCAAAAGCAAGCTGCAAGAACTTCAGCACAACCCACAATGCAGAGCTGGGGCAACACATCATCCACAGAAGGGTTTGGGGGGAAAAGATCTCTAAGCTCTTTGAGTCAAATCATCTCCCCCAGCAATGCCAGAGCCCCACTAACCCCTGGCCCTCACCCCACATCTCCGCAGCTTTGAACTGTCTCTGGACACAGGGTCTCCGCCACTGCCCTGGGCCAGATCTGATGAAATCTTTGGGGGAAGAAATTCATCCTCAGGACCAACTTCAACCTCCCCTGGGGCAACCTGAGGCTGGTTCCTCTCAACCTCTTCCTTGTTCCCAGGGAGAAGAGACCGACTCTCATCTGGCTCCAGTCTCCTGAATTTCAGGGACTTGCAGAGAGCAAGAAGGTCTCCCTGAGCCTCCTGTTCTCTAGTTAAACCCCCTCAGTTCCCTGAGCTGCTCCTCATAAGACTTTTCCATGCAGAGCTCCCCAAGAGCTCCTACCAACCACCCTGAAACCAAGACCTGCTCTGTTCTCAACAGCTGGGGTTGCTGAAAGGGACCTGGGCTGTTCGCCACAAGCTGCCCCACAGCAGCCCAACCTTCTGTTCACAGTGTCTGAGCAACGTGTCACCCCACAGGAGACTAACAGCAAGGAAAGGAGAAGTGCACCTGGATGTGGAGAGATCGCTTGGCAGCGGCTGCAGAAGCCCATTTAAGAGCAGACTTGGAATGTGCCAGAAGAGATCGGTAACCGCCTTCAGCTCCAACCTAATAATTAGCTTTAAGAGCAATTACAGGGGCTTTTTTTTTTAAATGAACAAATGTACCAGCAATTCTCTCCACAAGCAAGTCCAAGTCTGAAGAAAAGTAAGTCAGGAAAGGAGGCTACAAACTTTCAGAGCCAAATAAACTGCTGCAGAATGAAGTGCTGAAATGGAAGGTTCGATCTGCCACCACTGATTCATTTTCATGGAATCTAAACTGATTTCCCTTTATTCCTCAAAGAATTAAGATCTGTGCAAAACCAGCACCTTATTCGAATGTCTAAGGCTGCTCTTCAAATCTCAGGACAATTAACCAAGCAGGTTTTACTAAGGTTTGATGTGCTTCATGGGCTGGGAAGTGGACGAATGGATTAAAGGACTAGCAAAGACAGTGTCTTCGCAGAGAACTCAGGCACAGCTAATCCAAGGAGGCTCCAACACGTCACATTCAGTGCCAACACCATGGCCTGTCTTTATCATTGCACAGATAACAGCTTCTGACTCTCCAAAACTCCCAGAGGGTTTATAAAGCCCAAACTACAAAATATTTTAGCTTTTTTTTTTTAATGCTGCCTGTGAAGTTCTCCCAAAGGGATAGAACCCATCAATTCCACAGCACTGGAGCCACATCCTATCTTTTCAAAGAATCACAAACTCACCAGGGATTGGAAGGAACCTCAAAAGATCATCCAGTCCAATTCTCCCCACCACTGGATCCCCCAGATCAAGTTGAAGAGGAACAGTCCAGGTGGGTTTTAAACATCTCCAGAGAAGGAGACTGATGGAGGGAGTGACTCTTATCTTAGGATTATGCAGTAACTACCTGTTATTGTTAAAAATCATAAAGCTTAGCAACTAGCATTGTGTAGAGAGACGGGAGGCTAGGTGCACCCTGTCAAGGAAGAAACTGATTGCTAAAATGCTGGCAGGGACCAGTCCAAGTTTGGACTAGTGACAGAAAACAACAGGGCATGCGTGCAGTGATGAGGGGCAAAAGTTCAACCTGAGGAAGACTCTTACTTCATTACAAGGTGGTGTCACGACCCTCAAAAGACCCCCAAAAGAAACTGTGGAAGAGCAAGAAGGAGGAGACTTAATTAACACAGCAAGTGGGGACATGATATGTGTATGTATAGGCGTGTTGGAATATCTAATGAATATGCATTATTTTGTGGCATGTAAGCATGGTTTTGGGGGCCAGCAGTGTGCACATTTGTGGTGGCGCTAGCCCCTGCTAGCAAATAAATTACTTCCTCAAAAACTCTAAACAGAGTTCTTGGGTCTTTTCCATACGTCAGGACTCCACAAAACCCCTGGGCAGTCCCTTCCAGCACTCTGTTACCCTCATTGAGAAGCAGCTCCTTCCCATATTGGTGTGGAACCTCCTATGTTCCAGCTCACACCTATTGCCCCTACCATTGGATGACACTGAGCAGAGCCTGGCTCCATCCTCCTGACACCCCTTCTTTCCATATTTATAAATCAGGTCACTCCTCACTATCCTTTTTTCCAAGCTAAGAGACCCAGCTCCCTCAGCCTTTCCTCATCAGGGAGACACTCCACTCCATCATCTTCGTGGCTCTGCGCTGGACTCTCTCCAGCAGTTCTGTGTCCTTCTGGAACTGAGGGGCTCGGAACTGGACACAATATTCCTGATGCAGTCTCACTAGGGCAGAGTGAAGAAAGTGGGATTTATGCCAAAAACTTTGTAATATGCTACTTGTTTGGTACCATCAGCAGATCTGCTCCACCTCCAGCTGGTAACTGCCCATCTAACATCAGCATCTGCACTGACAAGAAGGATGGGGTCACTGGAAAAGTTTTGCAGCCCTGGGCTGAGGGAAGGAAATTAAATAGGAACACAGAATCATCAAATAGGTTGGGCTAGAAGGAACTTCCAAAGGCCATCCAGTCCAACCCCCCCCTGCAGGGACCAGAGATGTGCTCAATTAGATCAGGGTACCCAGAGGTCCAGCCTCCCCTTGAGTATCTCCAGGGATGGGGCCTCAACTCCCTTCCTGGGCAACCTGTTCCAGTCTTCAACTCCCCCTCCTGCTAAAGAACTTCTTCCTAACAGCCCATTTCAATCTGCCCTTCTCTGACATGAAACCACTGCCCCTTGCCCTACCACTCCAGGCCTTCGTAGCCTTCCTGTAGCCTCCTTCAGGGACTGGAAAAATCACTATCAGGTCCCCCGGGAGCCTTCTCTTCTCCAGGCTGAACCACATCAGCTTCCTCACCCTGTCACCCCTGATCAGCCCCACAGGACAGGGGACCCCAGCAAACAGCAACAGTCCTGCTGCCACCCTGCAGCTCCTCAACAGATAAAAAAAAATCAACCTTAATTCCAGGAAGTGAATAACCAGGTTGTTAAACTATAGTCTCTGCAGTGACAAACCCCCCCAGAATATTTAACTGTCACTGCCAGGGAGGTTGTGGAGTCTCCTTCACTGGAGACGTTTAAGACCCGCCTGGATGTGATCCTGCTGTGGCAGGGGGATTGGACTGGATGATCTTTCAAAGTCCCTTCCAATCCCTAATGATTCTATGATTCTATGATTGGAGCAGCCTAATGGGAGAGCTCTGTTCTGTCAGAACAAATCCTCTCCCCTCCAGCCCACGGGAACTTGGATGTTTCAGTACCTTGTACTTCTGCCTCAGCTCCTCGGTGTCTTCTTTCTCCACCTCCAGCACACGCCTCCGCTCCGTGGCATCCTCAGCGTAGTCGAGCTTTGTACAAATAAAATAAAATCAATCAGGAGATGCAGTCTGTCCCATAAATCACTGGTGCTACTCAACCTGGAGAACACACGGTTTGAAAAAGAGGTTTGAAGGAGAATCTTTGCATGCTGCAGCATTGTGCTTTTGCTGGTTATCCCCCAGCATAACCAACACGCAAAGGGGTTCTTTAATCCCAAGGTGGGGGCTCCTGGCTGGGCCCTCTTCTGCTGATGGGTAGCAGCCCAGTTTCAGGACCCACAGGCCTACAGAGAATGTATCTGGAGGACAAGCTCCTCACTGTGTTGATTTAAGAGCACGTTTTTCTTTGTGTTTGTTGCACAGATTCTCCCATCAAGTCCCCGAGAGCCTCACGATGAGCAGGTGGGTCAGTACAGGTCCTTACCTCCATCTCCATGCGCCCCATGCCCATGACATCGTACTTGACAACGATAGGGATGGGATCTGTCCGTCCTGTAAGAGGAACACAGAGAGAGAGTGGTGAGCTCCTGGGGCATCACCACAGCTCAGGGAACACATTGGGTTTGGGTGGTTAGAGATCTTGCCTTGGAGTGCAGAGACCAGAAAGCTACAGTGAACCAAACATGAGCCATTCTCACAGCTTACAGGCCAAAGCCTCCAAATGGGCTACCTCAAGGTGAACCCCCACTACAGATAAGCAGTGCTTTCTGAACATTAATGGGTGATGTAGAACACTCTGCTGGTTAATGTTCAGGCGTGACAAGCCCTGGGGCAGGGCTGTGAGCAATGAACCTTCCCCTGGCTGCTTCCACATCAGGCAGCAGCTCCTGCTCATCGTCTGATGCAAGAGAAAAAGCTATCAAATCTCTTTCTCCTGCTCTCCCACATTAATAATTCATCTAGACTTTCCCGGAAAGGATGTGTAAGCCTCCCCCTGTGCCCAACTTTTCATCCCTCCCCCTAGAGCAAGTGGCACAGCAGTGGCACTTTGGGGCACATCTCCCACCCAACGCTAGCACCTGGCACAGGGCAGGTGGTCAAGCAGCTGCTCCCCCTAGCCCCTGCCGAGCGAGACACTCTGCCTCTGGCACTCGCCGCGTGCCGAGTAAGCTGTGAAAAGGGCTAGTTGCGAAGAAAATTGACTTTGAACTAATCAAACTATGCTGGAGATTTGTATTTGTATTTTTTAATAAAAGAAAAGGAAAAAATAAATTAAAAAACAAACTTTTTTTGGTAATCCACTCATAACCAGCCAAACAAAGCAAAATGGGGCAGACAAGCACTTTACTACCACAGCTTTTTTTTTTATTCATTTCTTTTTAAATTACTATGATGATATTTTAAGTTATTTTTTTTTACATCACAACTCACGCTGGTGGTTGTGATGTAAACCCACTGAAATCAAAGTACTTACCTTGTCCCGGGGCGAACCTTGAGTGAGAAAACAGAGTGTTTACTGCCCTTATCATTGCTCTCGGGTTGGTGGAAACTGGTTTGTTATAACACACAGACACAGTCATTATACCTTTGGGCTAAAAGATCGGCAGCTTTTCATGGGCTCAAGGGGATCCCGTCCTCGCCACCCCAATGCGCCAGAGGTTTGAGTCTTTCAAACTGACTCACGCTGGCGGTGACTTCTCCAAGAGCAGCTACAAGTGACAGAGCTGGGACCCCACGGGAGTCCTCGAAGAGCTCCAGGTCACACTCCGGTAACTCCTGGAGCTCAGAGGCTGCTGATTTGCTTTAGTCATGTTTGTTAAGCACTGGGTGGTTTTGTTTAGCCACCCAGAAATGTGACAGGAAAGTCATGCAGCAGTTCTCACCCTGATCCAAAGACTCTCTCTGAATCAGGCTTTGGTTTGGGGCTTGGTTTAGGGGGCTGGAAGGATTTCTCTTACGCCCAATGGTATAATAGAGTAAGCAGTGACTGCAATTCTTAGCAAAAGGACTAAATTAAAGACAGGTTATAAAAATGATTTCACTTTCATAACGTCTCAGCCAGGGATTTACTGGTAGGTGGTGAACCCAAATAAATGGAAGGGCTGGCAGCAAGCGCCAACAATTTAGGCTGTTTGGGTTTGTTGGTTTTTTTTCCCCAAGCCTTATAAATTATTTTTGGTTTTGTTTTGGTTGGGGTTTTTTTGGGTTGGTTGGTTATTTCTCCAGCAATTGAGACCTTCCAATGCCGCCTCATCGCCCTGGTAAACCCCTGCACCCAAAAATCCATCAGTACTTTTGCCTTCTAAGGCAGTCAAAGTTTTTTGGGGTTGGTTGGTTGTTTTTTTGTTTTGAGGGAGGGGGGTTATTTTTAATCCAAAGCTATTTGGAAATTGCAGTAGCAAGTGCTAGTGCCCATCGTGTTGGGGAGTCAAACAAACATAACGAAATCAAAATCAAGGTTTGGAGAATATTAAGGAATTTACGTTGAAACTGATTTTTGGCAGTTCTGACACAAACAGAAACCATCCCTTCTTAGCAAAACCCTTTGGTAATGAACAAGGATCAGACAAGTGTGCAGAAAGAAAGGAAAAGGAAAAATGAAAGACCAAGCAGAAGGATGATGGCTACAACAGAGAAAGTAAAGCCTAACATATTGGTGCACTGATGACAAAAGGAGGAATTCAGTCTGAAAATTAAAAATTACCACTGCTAAGTTTACCATCACCACAACAAGTCCAGGATCATAACGCTGTAAAAAAGAAACACCATTTGTTAGGCAGAAACCATCAGGGGCAGAAAACAGGCCGTTTGCAGTAGGCAGGTAGGATGGGTTAAAGGAAATAAATCAATCAAAAATCAAATCAGAATAACAGGAGGTTTCTTTCCTCACCCCCTCCACCCCATCACCATGCTGTGCCCTGTGGAATCAGGGAGATTCTGAGCTGTTGGTTTGAGTTCAGAGCTGCCCTCACAGCTTGGAGGGTTTAGATGTTGGAGGAGGCTGAGCTGCTGGTGATGGCTCGAGGGAAGAGAGGCACCGAGACACAAGGAAACCAGCTGGGACCATAAGGCTGTGGCAGTGGTTGGGGTCAAAAGCCACTTTGTGTTCAGGTGAGAGGAGAACACTGAACCTGACCAGTGGTGCCTCTGGTTTAAACTCGACCATCATTTCACAACAGATCACACAATCCCAGAACTGCTTTGGTCGGAGAAGCCTTTTGAGTTCATCCAGTCCAACCTCTCTCCCAGCACAGCCAGGGCCCCACTAACCTCTGGCCCTCATCCCACGTGTCCACAGCTTTGAGACCCCTCCAGGGACAGGGACTCACTCCACTGCCCTGGGCAGCCTGGGCCAGGGCTAAGGAATCCTTTGGAGAAACAAACAGGTCCTCAGAGACAACCTCAACCTCCCCTGGGGCAACTTGAGGCAGTTCCCTCTCATCCTGTCCCTTGTTCCTGCAGAGAAGAAACCGACCCCAACCTGGCTCCAATCTCATGAACTTCAGGGAGTTGCAGAGAGTGATAAGGTCTCCCTGAGCCTCCTGTTCCACACTGAAAACCCCCCACCAGTGCCCTCAAACACCACAGCAGGCACCCGGCATGAGCGACGTGCAGCCGGCGAGTGCCATGTCCCAGCACTCAGAGCACGTAACACGGCTCCTGGCAGCAGTGCCCAGCCCCAGCCCTGGGAGCCACTGCCAGGAGCAGCACTGGAAGCCCTCATGTCCCAGGAAAGGCACCACAGCCAAGGGAAGGGAACAGGGCTCAGTGCTGCCAAAGGGGCACCTCTCCCCCACAGACTGCCAAGGGTGCTGGAGCCAAGCCACAGAACAACGTGGGCCTGGGGAAGCTCTTTTCAAAGAACTTCCTCAAGAAACTGTATTCCAGAGCTACTGTCCAGGACAACAGGATCTTTACCAGCATTTATCATGGTTCTCAGAGGCTGTGGGACTCTTGGGCTTTAGCCACACTGACGTACTTTGAGGGGAACAACGGAGCTTTCCAGGAAGGAGCACAATTCCCACTCTGCAGAGCTGCAAGCACAGCCACACCAACACCTAACCTCCCTAACACACATCACCCAAGGCTGTGCCCAAGGCCCGGTTTCCTATACCCCAGAACATGGTGAACACAGATCAAACACTGCTCCCTTTACAGCCCAGTTACCCTACACAGGCCACAAACTCCAAACCAGGGCAGGTTGTTGTCTAAACCACTTTCACACAGGGAAAACCTCTGTGGAGAAACCAAAGCACAATCCTTCCCCACAGGAGGGGAAAAACAAGCTGCCTGTCACACCTTAAAAATCGAACCTCCAAGTAAATTAACTTAGTGATTCTTTCTTTAGTTGAGAACCAAAATCACAGAACATTGGGGATTGGAAGGGACCTCAAAAGATCATCTAGTTTAATCCCCCTGCCACAGCTGGATCAACGTAGATGCAGTTACACAGGAACATGGCCAGGGAGGTTTGAAACATTTCCAGAGAAGGAGACTCCACAACCCCACTGGGCAGCCCCTTCCAGTGCTCTATCACTCTCACCATGAAGAAATTTCTTCTCATACTGATGTCAAACCTCCTATGTTCCAGCTCACACCTGCTGTCCCTTGTCCTATCATCCTGCCTGGCTCCATCCTCCTGACATCTGCCCTTTCCATATTTATCAACACTAATGGGGTCACCCCTCAGTCTCCTTTTTTCCAAGCTAAAGAGACCCAGTTCCTTCAGTCTTTCCTCATTAGGGAGATGCTCCACTCCTTTCATCATCTCTGCGGCTCTGCGCTGAACTCTCTCAGCAGTTCTGTGTCCTGGAACTGAGGGGCCCAGAACTGGACACAATATTCCACTTGTGATCTCACCAGGCCACCTCTGAAATGAGGTTTCAGAGCTGAGCAGATACCCTTGATTTGCTTTCCTCTTCCAAAAAAATGAGAGAAGCTGGGAGAAAGTTTGCGACACACTGCTCATCCCAAGAGCTACCCCAATTCCTAGAACTCCTGGAGATGTACCTGTGGCAGGGAGCAAGCAGCACCTTTCCAGGCAGGTTTCTCCAAATCCAGTGCTCTCACTGCACTGCTACTGGATAAGAGCAAATATCAGCCCTACAAATTAACAAATCCTGGGAAAAGGATTAATCCTAACGTTTTGGGGAGTTAGTGTGAGACACACTGAGCTGTTACTGGCCGCGTGCTCTGACTCGGGACACAGAGGGTAGAAAGAGGCTGAGCTGCTGCTTGGAATAGGATATTGCACCAGAGGGACCTGCCACCAAGCCAGGCTGGAAGCAATGGTGTTGTCACCACTACTGAGCACTTCAGCTTTTCTTCCCTCTTAAAACAATCAAACCATTTTTCATCAGCAATTTGCAGACTCAGAACTCCTCCCTCCAGCAGCACATTGCACTGCAATAGGTACAAGATGCTCCTGGAGGTCTGTGCAACAACAGAGAAGAAACCAGGGTGGTCTCTCTGAAATAAAGGGATGTGTCCCCAAAATTATGCACAAATGAATTCAATCCAATTAGTGTCAGGGTGGGTATGGTGTGAGCTCGAGTGAACCAACAGCCTTCACCCTGCTCACTGGGTCAACATCTTACTAGAAATTCCTCCCAGGTACAAGCTTTGGGGGACATAACCCCAGAGGACTGATCGATACCACCCTCTTCATCAGAGTTTCATGAATAAGCACCTCGGGAGGATACAGAGAGCAGGATGTGATCTCCTTGAGCACAGAGGATTTTACTGATTCACGTCCTTATACAATCACAATCACAGACTCAAGCTACAATCAAACCCACAGTGAGAGGCGACCTTCCAGGTTTGACTTGGGTTAGAATTGGGCTGGGCAGTGTCCTGCTCACAGGGTCTAGGGGTTGGTGTGTGAGTGCCCTGAGGTACAAACAGACAGCAGGAGCATGGAGTCAGCTATCGACAGCCCCAGCAGCGTGTCCACCAGTACTGGGCACGGTCACCATTAACTACAGTGTCTCCATGAAGATGTGAGGTGGAAAGAGTCATGGTCATGGATGAGCTTCACTTTCAAAGATAAGGATTTTGCAAGCTCTCGAATCTTTCCTGGCTCTGTCACACATTTTACCAGCTCAGTGCTGACAGTTCTGACACCTCACTGAAACATCAAAAGGGGAGAGATGAGGAAACCCATTAATTTTCACTGGTGAACAAGCCCTGGCCTGCTCTGGGGTGCTCCTTGCCGGCCAAAACCAACACAAAATCATCGAGCTCCTCCTGGTTTCTGCAAGAAGCAAACAAACAAGAGCAACCTTCTACCCTGGGCTCCTCGGGGAACTGAGTTTGTGAGCTCAGTCTGTCCACATCAGTTCTGGAAGAAGTCACAAACCATCAGGAGATTCAAACAAAGCCTGAAATGCCTGTTGTCCTCATCAAGAGACACAAAGGCCCAATGAGGAGAAAGTGTTTTCCAAGCACACAAAACCTGGGCTGAGAGCTTAATCCTCACTGAGCAGGACAGAAATGACAAGCAAAAGACATCTGCAAACACCCCAATCAGACAACTCTGCAAACAAGAGGCTCAGAGCTCCCTTAATACACAAACCCCTTGTGGGAAACCAAGGGGAGCTCCTGAAGGTCTATGAGCAAAGGTGCATGGGGCAGTTTGAGTCAAAAACCATCTCTCACTGAAACAACAAACAACAGCACATGGGACAAGTTAAAGAGAACTTAAAGCTTGGTTGTTCTAGTGTAGAAATCAGACAGGAGTCTTGCTTCATCTTAGGAAGTGCAGAGGGCTGAAGGGTCTGATTGCCACACTGCAATCAAGGCTCATACTAAGCCAAGAGAAGGCTGTCACTGTACCCACAAGCAGATGTCTCCCAAAGAATAGGGATCTCACGGACTTCACGCACTCGAGTGACCCCCAAACTGACCACTCAGAGATGAAGGATTGATCTTGCACATCGAAAACAAAAGGACAAAGTTCTTCCCCCAAAGGAGACAGAAACATTAAGCAGAGCTGCCTGTGGCCTCGTGGATTTCGACAGGGTAGTGAAACTGGAGGTGATGCCATTAGGCTCTGAAAGCCATAGAACCCAGCTTTTTCAGAGCTATCTGCACATCAACACATTCAATCTTTATGCTCTGACAGTGGTTTATGTTGCAAACACCAGCGTGGAAATGTCTGTCCATGTCAGAAATGGGCTTCCTGTGAGGACTCATTGAGATACCAGAAGATAAGACTCTGTTCACTTTCATTCCTTGTGCAAGGCTGCCAAGTGATCCCAGACTTCATGAATAAAGGTCCCTGTTTAACGGTTGTTATCTCTCTTCCATATTTTCTTGTATTTATCATAGAGTTTCAAAACCCAGCAAGAAACAGAATGTTCCTTACTTCCTTGTGGTGTTTTTCTCAGATGCTCATTGTTCCCTGTTCTCAAGGGCTGACAAACAACGACTCTGTCTGCCTTTGTGAGGTCAAAGGATTTAACAAATGGAAAAACACACTAATGTACTAGCTGGGAGCCATTTGGTGAACTGGTGGCGGAGCCACGATCCAAGAGCTCTGGAATTCAAACTCTGAGCTTATGTCCCCAAGACGCAGCTGCTGAGGGATCCCACTTGTGCCTGATCTCAGTTGCTCCAACAGTCAAAGCTCTGCTTGTTCCTGCTGACACGCTAACACACCTGGCATCCAGGAAACATTGTGAGCGTCACCTGCAGCCACCTGACAGGGCCCTGGAACGGGGATTCTTGCTGTGCTTGATCTCAGGAACAAGAACAACGGATGTGGATTGAGAGAGCGATGCATTCTGCTTCTGCCACAGAATAGCTCCTCACCTGCAGGCTCCTCCAATCCACACGGCCTCCAGCAGGTCTGTCCCACTGTCGTGCTCTCTCACTCTGCTCATCCCTTACAGCAGGAGGGAAAACGAGAGCTTGTCTGAACAGATTTAGTGAAGAACATGCCAAATCGGAGCTGCATCGTAGTGTGACTGCAGGGGGGAGCACTGACTATATTTATCACCGCACAATTTGCAAGTCAGAGCAGAAATCCACTTGTGCCTTCTTTTTTAATTTAAATTATTATTTTAACTTAAATGTAATAAAAATAAAGTTAGAGGAACTGAATCCTAGTGTAATTCATTTGACGTACATGACTGCAGACAATTTTT
This sequence comes from Rhinopomastus cyanomelas, assembly GCA_013400115.1. Taxonomy (NCBI): domain Eukaryota; kingdom Metazoa; phylum Chordata; class Aves; order Bucerotiformes; family Rhinopomastidae; genus Rhinopomastus; species Rhinopomastus cyanomelas. Next base: position 50,926 of record VXBP01000414.1, read on the forward strand.
ATCCTCAGGAAAGAATAAAGCTAAACCCAAAGTTCTGTTGCTGTCACAACAAGACAGCACCATCACGGCCATTTCTGTGGGGTTTGTTAGCTTTATCCTGTGTGGAAAAGCAGGAAGGGATGGGGGTCACCGCTTTGGTGGCACTGCCAGGGGACAACAGCAGCACTGCTGCTCACCAGCATAGTTCCTCCAGCCTTTACAGTGAAACCATGCCACAGCTTTGCTAAAAACCAAAAGGAAGTTGTTACTGCTCAGGAACAGGGATTGGGGGACAGACAGGGTTTCTTTTGGATCAAAGGCTGCAGTGAAGTTCTGTCACATCCACCAAGTGCCCCAGAGGAGACGTCCATTCTCTACACACCTGATGCTTCTACTGCCTGGAAAAGGGAGCTAACCCCCATGCTGTCCAACAGGGCATCCCACAAAGCACAGCTAACACCCTGGAACTTCTTCATCCCACACTGTCAGCTCCACAACAACCAGGAGCTGCCTGAGGGCCCTGCAGATGGGTGTGGAGCAAAGTCCACAAAGTGAGTGTCATGGCTCAGTTCCAGTTCAAGCCCCAAACCCCACATTATCCAAATTAGTTGTTTCAGCAACAGAATACAGCAGAGAGTAGCTGTGCTGTGACAAACCCGTGGTATCTGCTGCCACAGTAACACACTGGATTCTGATTCACATCTCTGAGATCCCACACAAGACAGGGATAATCCCAGTCTTGGGAATACTGCAAGAACACAAATTAGTTCAACGCTGGAAAACTTCTCAAATTAATCACCCACTGCAGCTCCACACAGCTTGTGGTAGAGGTAAATGGAACACAACTGCTCTCTGTGCAGCTGCTGGGCCACTCTAGTGTCAAGGCCACAGCCAAGTGAACATGAGAGAGAACTCGGTGTGTTGAAGAATCAGTTATCTCCAGTCCCACGCAACAGCTGAGTCTGCACTGGACTAGTCCACCAAGGCTGGCCAGTCCTCCTGCAAGTCCCTCCCACATGCCAGGAACACCAGACAAACCTCCTGAACCAACCCCTACAGTGCTGGCACCCCAAAAGCAAACACCCAAGTTTCCAGCACCGCGAGGGTTTTTTTTAAACCAGACTTGTCAAAAAATGGGAAAACGTGAAGAGCTCATAAAAATATTTTCAAATGTCTGATTAGAATGACAGCACTTGTGCGTGACAACCTTGCAATGCTTTAACTTCCTAGGAAATCCTTATTCCAACAGTGATTCTAACCACATCTGAGCTTTTTCCAGCAGACCACAGAATTCAAGATTATCACAGAAGCACAGAGGTACAGAATGACTGAGGCTGGAAAAGCCCTTGGAGCTCATCTAGCCTAGCCCAGAACCTAACTTCACCCCATCGGCCAGACCAGAGCACTAAGGGCCACAGCCAGGCTGTCCTTCAACACCTCCACCACTGCCCTGGGCAGTCCATTCCAGACTCTGATCACCCTTTCTGGGAGGCAAGGGCTTCCTAACATCTAACCTAACCCTCCCCTGGCAGCTTCAGGTCCTGCCCTCTCTGGTTGCCTGGCACTTGCCCTGCCTGGAACTGGCTGCCTGGGAGAAGAGCTCAACCCCCATCTGACTACAACCTCCCTTGAAGGGGTTGGAGAAAGGGAGAAGGTCCCCTCTAAGTCCCCTCTTCTCCATACTGAACACCCCCAGCTCCCTCAGCCTCTCCTCTGCAGACTTTCCCTCCAACAACATGGGTTCTCCCTAAAGAGAACACTGCCTACAGTCTCCCTGTTCTCATTTGCTGGAGCTCACCCATGGCTCTGTCTCTCCAGCAGAGTGGTTCCCCAAGCTGCACTTTTCCAGGTTTGACAAGATCCCTGCCGCCTGGCAGCCCCCTCTCCTGCTTTTTCACGTTCCCTGGCTGTTAGCAAGTGGAAGCAGCATTTCCAAATATAACACAAGTTGTGTGTGGGGAGGAAAAAAAAGCATATATATGTGAAAACCATCAGGAGGAGAGAGGAGCAGAGGAACGACTCTGCTGAATTCGTGATGAGCTTCTCTGAACCACCGTGGAGCACTTGCAGAGACGTCAGATCCACTGCTCACACTCCTCCGCTCAACACACACCTCATAAACCAGGAGATGAGAAAGGGGTCCAGTTAGAACATGACAGCTCTGCTGTTAAGGATGGGGATTACTGGCTTTCTTGAACCCAAGCAGTTCAGCTCTTCCACCGTGACCCACATTAACCAGAGCTGCAGCTGCCCAGCAGGTACCAATCCACCCAGTTTTGGAATTCTGCAGGGAATGAGCCAGTCTGCTGGGGACCTCTGCACCACCACAGCAGACTTTTACCACCAGCAATTGGCAAGCTGGAATGTTCACAGGATCACAGAATGGGTTAGGTTGGAAGGGACCTCAGAGATCACCCAGTTCCAACCCCCTGCCATGGGCAGTGACACCTCACTAGTCCTGGTTGCCCAGAGCCCCATCCAGCCTGGTCTTGCTCTTCCAGTTACTGCCCAGAGAAACAGTTCAGTGCTCTCATTGCTGGTTATATCCACGCCGAGCGGTTAAGGCAAAGCAAGCCGTCGCACCAGTACAGTCCTACAGCAGGATGTTCTTCAACAACAGTCTGAGTAGAAGAAATAAGTGTCTAAGGGTGGTGAACTTAATGTTCCTTAGCTTTTGGATTCACTCAAACTAAAGAGGCAGCCCCAGCTCAGCTGAACATCAAGAATGAAAAGCTACAAAACACTTCCAACTCACCAACTTCCTTTTAAATTCAAGTCAACTGCATGAAACAAAGATGCATGCAGAACTAATTCCACAGATGTGCACCAAAACAGGGGTTTGAGGGTTTGCTGCAGTGGCTTCTACAGGACATCACATACTGCAGCCACAGCTAAGGGCTACCCCAAGGGGTTCTACAGTGGCTGCTCTTACCCACAAGACATTTAGCATCTCAGGCTCAAGCACAGCATTTCCTTCCTGGCAGTTTGGATTTGGGGACCATCTAAGATTCATGCAGAAAAGTCACCAAATAATGCATTCAATGCCCCCAGCATGATTAGCCCCAATGCCACTGACTCCAGGTGATCATAACTCAGATGAAGAGCCCTTGGTCTCTGCATGTCGAGACCTGGAGCAGCAGCTCTACTCCTCAGCCACAGCTGACTGGCTGTCAGATGGACAGGGTGCTGCTTCCCTTCTGGAATTGCAAAACCCTTCTCCAGTTCCTACATGCTCTCCCCAAGCTTAGTTCAGAAGGTTTCAGTGCCTGCCTAGGTTAAACTTGATGGGCGTTTTCACTCCTGCACAGGAAAACCCTTTCAGGCCGTTCCCACCATTCAGCTGCTGCTTCCAGACAGCCCAGATCACTAGAGTCTCACTAATCTGTGACTCAGGCAGGGTACAGACCAAGCACCATGAAAGGACATTGGGAAAACGAGGACAAAAATCAAACTGGAAATGCCCCATGGGCGCCTCAGGCAGCCCCAGCGTGTCCTTAGGACACCTCTGTCCTGTGCCAGACTCAGGGCTGCCCAGTCATCTGCTCGCTCTGCCCACCAGCACCCACCACCCCACGGGGCACAGGACCCTCAGGCTGTGCTCTGGGATCTGGCTGGGGATGGGAGGAGGCTTCAGCGTCTCTCAAGTCTCCATGTTTCCACATTGGTGATGCACAGAGCGATACAGGGCACCCAAAAGCAGGACAGACCACGTTACACATCAGTGAGCGCCATGCCCAAGCAGAAGCCCAAGAGGTGACGACTACGACCATGTCCTGAACTTTGGCATCAGCACGGGACACGAAAGGACTGTCAGAGGGCCATGCATGAACCAGAGGATCTCAAACAAGGTTAGAGGAAGCAAGAAGCATTAACCACCAGCGCAGACCTGCCTGAGGCGTTAAGAGTCCAGGGGATTAATCGCATTCCCAGAGCTCAGAGAACTCATTACCTCTCGCCAGTCCTCCTCAGCACAGGAAGACTGGTCTCTAACAGGTTCATTGTAGGGGCATCAAGTCCAATTACAAGCTCCCAGGTCTTCAGACTAAGGGTATGGGAACAGGAGTCAGTTATTCTGAGGAACTGGGGGTGTTTCAAACACTGCAGGAGGTTTCCACACAAGTGTCTGGGCACAGTCCTGGGTCTGTGGCAAACACCAAGCATGGTGTTTACAGACAGCTGCTGTACAGAGGGAGTTCAGGATCAGGAGCTGAAGTACCTTCATTTTTCCTCAACACAACCCAGTCATATGCTCTCACCCTGACCAGGACCTCTGCAAACAGAATGACTGGCCAGGGCCTCAGCTACAGCCACCCAAATGAAGTGGGCAGCACTGGTTTCATTTAAGTCACAGGGAAAATTTAGGCTCAGGGCAGCATGAGGTCTGCAGCATCCCTGACAAACAGCCTGCTTGGGACCAGGAATGAGTAAACCCCATCAGAGCCCTCTGAAGAAACTAAAAGTGAGCCTGTCCCATCCCCAAGAACCTCTGCAACTGCTTCCAGCCTTCAGTAGGCCTCTTCCTTTGCCCTGTAACGGCTTCTGACACCATCAGGAAACATGCATATGGCTCACAGAACCAGCTTGTGGTTTTAGCTCTTTGAATCTCAAAACATCCAGCCAGCAGGACATCATTACGGCTTTAGAAGCTGCACAACTACCTGTTAGTAAGTGGATGGTTAAATCCACCCCCCTGCCAGGGCAGCCAGACGCAGGCTCGTACGCCAGCACGACACGCACGTCACAGCTAACCTGTCCTGAGGCAGCAGCTTCCGCTTGCAAAGTGCTAAATACAAGACTCAAGAGTGCATTTGTTTGGATATATTTAAAACAGAAAGAAAAACCTAATCTAGGAACAAAAAGCAGAAACAATTGTGTTAAAAAGACTGAAGCCGGTGTCGAAGGTTTTTCGGACACGAGCTGCTGGACTTACCCTGCAGTGATTTCCCCAATCCCTGGCCCAGCTTCCAGCCATGTTTCTGGAGTAAGCGGTGTCCAATATTATCCTGACAGACAGAACAGAGAAAACAAACCAAAAATATTCCAATAATAAATTCTTCCCTTCCCGCCAACATTTAAACATGGGATGAGCAAAGAGAGTCGGGGTTGGTTTTTACTTTACTACATATAGAGATGCATGCAAAAAAAAAAAAAAAACCACGCTACTGAAAAGGCAACCGGTGCCCAAGAAAAGGGAAAGACCAATGTTCCAAAATTGCTGGCTAGAATTTTTTTCTGAGGAGGAGGAGGGGAATTGGGATGGGGAAGGTGGGGGGTAGGGACGATCACTTTCTGATGGTGTGCTGGGCAACTTTTGTGCATCACGATTCAAAGGAACCAAAAAAATAAAGGAAAATAAAGAAAAATAAATGAAAAAAAGTAAATGTGGGAGAAAATCAAGTGTACCACTAAAAATTGACAGTAAAAAGCACAAAATCAAGCTATTTATACAATCATATCCATCACCTAGACAGCACCACTTCAGATTTTTTTGGGGGGTTGGTTGGGTTTTTTTGGGGTAAAGAAAATCTCCGGCGTGTTTAGTTGGTTCTGTTTGTGTGTCAGGCTTTAACGATCCTGAGTCAGTTGTAAGTGCAAGACTGCCCCACCACTAGAAACCAAAACACAATCATAGCAAAATCCAGGCTAGACTTGATTGGGTTTTTGTTTGGGGTTTTTTTTATATATGTAATATATATAGAGATATATAAACTAGCATGCAGCCAATATTAAACTGAAAAACAGTGAGGTTAGTTAAAAAAAAAAACCAAAAGAAAAAGAAAATAATAAAAGAAAAATCAACTCAATTAAATCAAATGAGCTCAAGCACAGACTGGGTGATGCATTTCACATGTAAAACTAACAAAAATACTAAGATGTTAGAATGAAACAGGCCTAGCAATAAGTTAACAGCGAGGAACCATTAGTGCATGTAGGGGAAACAATAAGCATAATGTCTCATCTTCCTGAAAAAAGAAAGACCTATTTTGGAGTCAGTGGAGAAGTCCTGATGCAGCAATTAAGTGTCAGTGTTTGGGAATTGGGCTGAGCAGGGCTCAGCGTGGAATTGGTTGTGCTTTAATGGCAGATTTCTTCTCACAAATAGGGAACGAGAGGGTTAACGGCAGCCTGTAGCCATTCAAAGCTGACAGCTTGTCCCATGCTGATCAACTCACCGGCAGCACCCAGCTGTCAGCTCCTCAAAGGATTCAGTGTTCACCTTCCAACCACCAAAAAGGAAGATAAAACCCAGACAGGGATTTGCTGGAGTATTTATTGCCACAAGACAAAGCACAACTCAAGACACACCAGGAACACCCTGAATTATGAGCTGTGAATCCAGAACTTTGTGTGGCACATGGAATCTTAAAAAAATAGGGTTTAAAAACAGAGAGATGCTCTGGGTTTCTTTAATTAAATTAAACAAGATCAGAAGAGTGGTGGTTCCTTCACTCACTCCTCACTGAAGGAAAGGATCCCACGGTCCACAGATCTTTGGTGAATCAGCTCAAGTGACACAATCTTCCCCAAAGATCTCGGCCATGTGGATGTGTTTTTCCTCCAAAAGATTCCGTCCAGCATCACTTCAATCATTTGTTTAGATAAATTAGAAAAGCAAGACGTTGTCTCGCTGTCTTTTTCAAACTAGCAGTGTCTGCTTTTCCCACACTGCAGCTCTGCCCACAGCACAACCGGGGCTACATGGGGGGAAAAAAGAAAAATAAGGAAAAGGTTCTAAAATATTAATATGCAAAATAAAAATAGAGGAAAAAATGAACAAAATGCAGATTCCAATCACAAACACCCTGGAGAAGGAGCATCGGGCTGGAAGAACTTACCTGCCGCAGCCCATTCTCAGCAGTGGGTAACACCTTGACTGTTCTAGCAGTGGCAGCACGGCCGCGGCTCCATGAGGGTTATCGAAAAGCCGATGCTGACAAAAATGGCTGCTTTTTCCTTATCATTTCTTAGTTTTCATTTTTATTTCATCTTCCCTCTTCCCCCCCAAAAAAAACCAAAACCCAACAACAACAACAACAAAAAAGCCCCAACCAGGCCAAAGAGCAGCGTGCGGCTGGGTGGAGATGAGACATTGTGCTGACTGTGCTGTGTTATGAATGCACTAAAATAAAGACAGATGAAGCAGTAATGCTATTTCCAAAAGCAGTGCAAGTGGAGTGAAAGCATTTCCATACGAACCTGGCTTTAAAAACTGGGCTGTCAAAAGAACAGTTAAATGTAACACAAAGTAAGAAACTGTCCAATCACTAATGGTAGGTTTATTTTTTTCTCTTTTTTTTTTTCTCTCTCATTTTATTGTCTTTTTTTTTTTCGCTTTTGCTTTGTTTTCAATTCACTGCTTGCAAGTAATGTATTTTATTAAAGAAGAGTGAAAAGCATAAAATAAATTCAACAAGTCAAGACCAGCTGGGAGATTTCAAGAGCGGTGTGTTGTGACTGACACAGTGAAAACGGGGGGGAGAAACAAATGTTAAAGGGAAAACAAAAATTAAAAAAGAAAAAATTGAGAGGGTTATACACATTAGCACTGCTCTTACAGACCCACTCAAGAGGATGGTCGCAAGTTCTTTCATGTTAATTGAAATTCGTGCCTGAATTACCCTGTTGCAGGTCCCAGGAAGGGGCTGGGTCCCCACCCCTCCCACCCCCAACAATCAATTCCATTTCTTCCTCAAGCAATGAAACAACAGGAGAAAGATTTCTGAGGAGGGACTCTAGTGATGGGACAAATCGGGATGGGTTCAAGCTAAGAGGGGAGATCGAGACGAGATCTGGGCAAGAAATTCTCCCCCCCCCCC
>VXBP01000414.1:58808-89613 GCA_013400115.1 Rhinopomastus cyanomelas
ATGTGTTGTGGCTGGAAATATCACAGTATCACAGTAATGATACGGTTGGGAAAGACCTTAAAGATCATCCAGTCCAACCTAAATCCAAATAAACCAAGTAAACGTTAACACCTAACATCAAGACCAGACTGGATGGGGCTCCGGGCAGCCTAGTCTGGTGAGAGGTGCTGCTGCCCACGGCAGGGGGTTGGGACTGGATGGTCACTGAGGTCCCTTCCAACCTAAACCACTCTGTGATTCCACTTCTTGATTTGGAATATGGCTGAAATGGACCATCTTGTGTTTCGCTGAACAGGGAGAACAACCCTAAGAGTTGTTCTTCCAGCACTGCTCTCCCTACTCAAGGTTGGTCTGCAGTGATCACTTATATTTACAGATGAGAACTTGGCACTTACAGGTGAAATATGACTTCCTGATCTTTGTAGGACATGGAAAGGTCTTGAGTTCACCAGACTTTCACAGCGGTTGGCTAATACTGAACATCTCAGTTGGGACCCAGTCCTTAGGCTGCTCATTTCTACCCACTTAGACCTTCTAGCTCCATCAGATTACTACTGCAGACCATTCATATAGATGGGACTCCTCCTCAGTCTAAATCCTGGCCTAAACATTCAGGTAGGGAAGGCCAGGCTTGTGAGGGCTGTTCTGCAAAGCCACAAGCCTGAGTAGCTGAGGAAACCAGGAACAAACGTGACAAGGGGCAGTAAGTGCTGTAACAGCTGGGAGCTGCATTTTGAAGTGAAAGTTCTGTGGAATTTTGGACTTTCACACAGAAAGAGTCCCTAGCAGCCTAAGGAGGCTCATCAGCAGGGAGCTGGCAGGAGCCTCCTCACTTTAACACAAGTGTGCATTTACAGCCACACAAGAAATCACTGAGGCAGCCAAAGTGAGTCTCCCTGCAGGTTTCTGAGTGAACTAATGAGCTCCCATCCACTGCTCCTGGTACTCAATACAGCAGCATCTGCCCGGGCACCCAGACACAGCTTGCGGGGGTTAAGGCAGAGCAGGGGGTTGACAGGGTCTTGGTGGAAACATTTAGACCTCCCAGCACTGCTTTCCCTACTCAGGGCTGGTCAGCAGCAATTGTTTCTATTTACAGATGGAGAACTTGGCACTTACAGGTGAAACGTGACTTTCAGATGTTTGTAAGACATGGAAAGGTCTTGAGTTCACCAGACCTTCACAGGGGTTGGCTAAGCTTCTGTGGAAGAATCTCATCCAAACTGACCTTCTCCAGCCACTCAAATCAGCCTCCCCAGTTCCCCATCCTACAGTCTTGATGGTTCTCCACAGGGATCCATGATTCTTGATATTGGGATATCCCCAGCACAGATTTCTGCCCAGCAGAGCAGACACACATATGATGAATTGATGCATACCAGGACTCAAAAGGTTTTGGTGATGTCATACATGGGGGATAACCCATAGCTGGTGGATGGAGTTGTGTTAGGGATAAACCAGCTGCTAGCTTTGTCTGAGGTGGGTTTTTGCGTAAAGATCCCCACGTACCGTGGCCACATCGCTAGGCTCGCAGCGGGACCCATCCGTCTCTTGAGCGGGTTGTAAGCTGTGCTGACTGTGTATGGAGGAATCTATAAGCAAGGATCGGATGCTACTGGGTGAACCCATGCAAACAAGAGGTTGAAAAGATTCCCAAAACAAAACCTAGAGCTCACTACAGATGACACAATGAAGACTAGAGAGAGAGAGAAAAGCCAAATAGTAATGCTACACCATTCAGCTTCAAGAAGCACATTATTTATAGCGCTGTCCACATATGGCTACTGCTAAATGTCAAATCAGCAGCCTCATCAAATGACATTTTGGAACTAGTGGAGTCCACAGATCTGTACAGATATATCCAGTGCAACAAAACCCAGCCTCTGCTCCTACAGCTCTACAACAGCCTGGGATCCTCAAACTACCACCTGACGCCTGGAACTGGGGGCAGTTCCAGGATCTCCTGGGGAAACTGAGCAGAATTAGAGGGTGGGGTGGGTGGAAAAAGGACATTTGTTAGTTATGACAAGGACAAAGTAATGAGCTCTTGAATAGGTGGGTGACATGCAGCCCAGCCTCCAACCAGCAGCGGGGACGGCTCGGGTGAGTCCTCGACCCTCTGCACTCTGCCTGCGCGGGGCAGGGGCTGCCTGCCAGGGCTGCTCTAGGGGGTCCTCTGCTAAATCCTACTTGATCTGCACTGCTGAGACACAGAAAATCATCAATTCACAGCAACAGGAGTCAGTAAATGAGTAGAAATAAAGAATTCAGGTGAAGTAAATCTGGATTCTGTTAAAGCTGCAATACTTTGCGACTTCCCGTTTGAGTACCTGAACTCAATGTGCTTGAAAATGTTCTAAACCAAAAGCACGCATCAGATTTAGTACGAAAAAGAGGGTTAAGTGCTCTGTTTATCAAGGACACCAGTGGTTTCACTGATGTGAACAGCCAGTGTAAAGTGCAGCATCTTTCAAACCAGACAAAAAAAAATCGTTACTTGTGTGAGGAGGGTAAAAACAAACAATAAATCAGTATTTGCAGCTATGAAGAGTCCATTGATAGGAAATATTTGCTTCAATTTGGTAATGGAAAATAGCTGGCTTCTCGTCTGGGCTATGTACATCCACTGGCTCGTGTCAGCTCTGCTTTCCATAAATGTCCTCTGGTTCTAGGCACATGTTTCAGTGCAGACATCTTTGGCCTAAACAAGCTGTACAAAGCAGGATTGCCACGGGGACAGACACACTGCTCGTAGGGTAATTGAGGACATGGTTCAACATTGTAATGATCTGTAGACTCCCCAACCTATTTTTCCAGCCACCTCTGAGTTGCATGCTGTAGCAGTACAGTCAGCACCTCTCAACAGGTAATGCTGCAGAGACGGACCTCGCTTCCATGGGGACTGCCAGCACAGGCAGCAATCGGAACCCTCCACCCCGGGACTGCCAAATGGGAGCTGCCCTTAAAGTGTTTTTGTGTTGCTAGCAAGGGGTGAGAAGCTGCACAAAGCACATTTAAAGAACATTCTTAATCTAATCTTTACTCTGTAGTAAAGAAAGCTTTAAAGTTTTAACTGGGAAGGGCTTTGATCCACTGTCATTACAGACAGCACAAAGACATCTGTCAGCCAAAGCATTCCCTCACGCAGAACATGGGCTCCTCTTACTCATTCCTCTGAGCACATTCCTCTTGAAAGGTCACTTGAGCTGCTAACAGAGAACTGGTAAAGGATTAGAAACCAATTTGTTCATATTGCAAATATGTAGATGCAGGGTGTTTGCAAATTATAGACTTGCCCTGACTCCTTCCCTCTCCATTTCAGTCAAGGCTGTTCTCTGCTTCTGGGCAAGCAAACAGCAGCAGAAACGCAGCGGCAGGCAGAGCAGGACAAAGATCTCCTTCCTAGGGCAGGATCCTGGCTCCTTGTTTAATGCCAGCAATCTGATGCTCACGTGTCTTCTTACAGACAGAGGAGTGAAAAAAAATTGGATTGTGAAGAGCAATTTGAGGTTTTAACTCTTTCTCCTCCCAAAGAACTAAAGCTCTTCCTCTCTTTCTCCTTTCAGGTTTAATCGTGAGGCTGAGCTGTCCATATTGGAACCTACCAGAGAGCTGTAAAGATTAACAATGTCCCCGTATTTGGGCAGTGGAATATGTGAGCAAAATATTAAAAGCTGTTAATTCAATTTAATTTCCCTGCTATAGTTCAACATGAATCAAACTGCAAACGATGCCGCCGGCACGTCCGCATGCCCATGCTGGTGGGGCCTGTGTGCTCAGTCAGAGTTTCCAGACTCCTGTGGGCATCAATTCCTTCAGATCCGCAGAGATCCTCATCTGTGTCTGCTTCTAGTCCTCTGTTAGAAATCAGGTAACTGCTCCTGTCTGTCACTAGCTGGAAATGCTGCTTTCCAGCGCTCCTGACAAGGATTTCTCTTTAGATTTATGTAAGGAAGCAAACTTGGCATTTTAATTAAGATCCCCATCTCACACCGTAAGATTGAGGTATTGAAGAGAAGCTTGAATACGAATTCCCATCTCTGCAGCATTATCTCATGCGTCATCAATTACTGCCATGCCTAAATCTAGCATCATGCCAGCACATTAAGACAGTAGGTACTATATGCAGTGTTCACTGGACCAGAAGAACAGAAATAAGAAAGGGGGGGGGGGAAAGGAAACCCTAGAAGAAGAAATTAAAAAAGGCAGACCGTGCAATACAAACCAGATCATGGCTGCTTAGCTAATATGGGCCAACTGCTGCGGAAGAAAAATGTCGAACACCCCAAGTTGTGTAAATTTTTGTGGTAAACATCTAACACGCACACAAACACACACAACACCAACCTACACACCAATGAAAAATACGAGGGACTCATCTGGCGCTAACACCCGGGTTCTTCCGAGTGCGGACTAACACGGAGAAACTTTATCAAAGGAATTCTTAATATGGAAGAGAAATGCTGGACAAGAACTTCAACAAAAATCCTAGTCTGGATCAGACCCTCAGCTGTCCCCTACAAGTTTTGCTGCTCTTGTAGTGAAACTGCAAACGCAAACTCAGCTAAAGCCAAGGGGTTTGGGTTCAGCTTAGGCTGAACAAGCTACTGTGCCTCAGGTGAGCTGAAGGCGCTTTGCAAAGAGAAAAATTTACAAAGGTCCAAAAGGGAAAACTAAGAAAAACTTGATTTTTGCCCCATCTTACGGCTGTAATTTCCACACCGGCTGCAAAGCAAAGCAGTAACTTTACAGACTGTCCCAGTGAAGTTTTGGGAGCTCTGCTATGCTACTGCTGTCATGGGTCGGTGTTTCTGCACCGCCAGGGCTCAGCCTAATGCTTTAACACAGCAGTATTCTCAAAAAAATACATTAAAAATGGATCAAAATGCATTTTGCTACTCTGTTCCATCAGGTTCTCATATGAATTCAACTGACTCTCCAAAGAAAGGCGTAAAAAACTTAAAATAAATAGATCTATGGATGGATGCACTGTCTTAAATCATTCCTGAAGTATCAGGTTGAACTAAAATTTCAAGTCCCCTATAGTACTAACTTAAACAATTACATCCCAGGCCCACTTAATCTCAGCATGCAAACTACCACCAAAAATTAACCCTATGCTGACAAAAAGGTGCCTGCTTCTACCAAATTTGAACTGCATTCATATCAAGTACCATCCGATCAGGGGGCTAATCTCGGGTGGGTAGGTGATGCCAATAGGGCTGTGTCTTACCGATTCGATCGGCTTGTCTAGAGATGCCTGCTCGATCTCCAGGTGCCCTTCCTCATATTGGTCAAAGTGATTGCCCTGGGGAAGAGAAGGAGGGTTAGGTCACAGAACTTAGCATGGTTTTTTTTTATTTCACACAGTTTTGCTAATCAATGGACTTGTTAAACACAGGCTCAGGTCAGGCTATGGGCTGTAAGAGAAAAAAATTAGACTAAAAATAAACTAAGCTGATTTGATCACAAAGAATCATTAAGGTTGAAGGAGACCTCCAGGCTCAAATCCAACTGTTCTAAACTACAGAAGTCCAACTGATGCTAAATTACACAGCTTGGTGGAATAAAATGTTTACAAAGACAATGCTTTATGTTCTTTTTCTTTAGGAAGTCTATGAAACACTGACCATAAGCATCAGTACTCGCCTTCAACCCACACAGAGCAGGACACAGAAGGAGTTCACCCCACCACCACCACCATAAAAGGGCTTTTTGTTGTCTTGTGCCTTTTAAAGGCTCCCCTCACAGCAGCAGATCCAAACCAAGAGGCACACATGTAAATTCACACACCTCCAGTACCCCCCCAGTGGTACCCAAGGCAACCTTTTCCTAAAAGCCCACAGCACTTGTCCATGCTCTGGAGCAGCCGTCTCGGGAACTGGGGGCAGCTGCAGTGGGAGCCATGATCCTCTGACACGCAAAGAGCCCATTGTTTACCCCCCCACCAAGCTGTGGCCAGCTCGCTGACCTCGTAGCGGGCACACAGCACGTAGTGGGCACACAGCACATATGCCGCCACAAAGAACATCGGGAAGGAGAACTGCTTGTTCCAGACATCCTGGCTTAGAGCATTTGTGAGCAAAATACCCAAACCCACTGCACAGCAAAGGGCAGGATTGAGGGACACGGCTGAGGAAAGGCAGATGGACACAGGGCAGGGCACTGGTCACGCATGCAGCTCCTCATAGCAAAGACAACGCACAAGGAGTGACAAATCCTCACCCCTCACTCCCTTAAGCTCTTCGAGCGGCTCCATGAAACATCTGCAGCCCTGCAGAGTGGCTGTGTGTAATAATCAGACAGGAAAATAATTAGACAGGAAAACTAAACAGGATTGTTACTACATTGTACTGTGCTCAGTCCCCACCAGTGCACACCTGCTGAATCCCCTACCCAGCACACACAACAGCTACATCCAACCCTCCCATCCTCTGCCTGGATACAAAGCACCGAGGGTTCACAAGCTGGGAGGGCCAGCGGCAGCCTGTGTCCTCCAGAAGAGCCGTCAGTGCTGCAGCACCATCAGCATGAGCAGCCGTTTCAGGGAAGAAAAAAAGTCCATTTCTGTGGTGATTTCAGAGTCTTATGAAACCTCAAACTCCTGAAATCACAAAGAGTGGAGCAGCTCTGGCCATTCAGTAGTTCTGTGATGCAGCAGCAAGACCCAGCACAGACTTGGGAAGGAAAAGTGTGACTTTCTAGCTGCAAACTCAAAGGCAACCAGGAGAGATGCTGCAGCCAAGGCGAACAAAAAGCCATCAAAGGGGGTTTTCTCCTCTGTTCCAAGGCACTGCTCAGCACTATAGCTCTGTTGAACTGCAGACCTTGGCTGTAACTCCTGTTCCCTTCCTGTCACCTCGCCTCGTTCCTTTCCCAGGCCCTGCAGTGCCACCAAAATCCTCCTGCCTGCTGGGCCAGCACCAAGCCCCTGGCAGCCTTTATCTGCAGCCCAGCTCCACTACTGCTTTATGCAGGAACACCCAGCACGGCTGCCAAGAGAAACATGTTGTCATTCTGCTCCCTTCCACCAACACCAACCCATCCTGCTGCAAGAACAGCGCTGAGAGCAAGCTGGAGGTAACAGGCTTCTAGCCAGCACTAGCCTCCAAACCTCCCTGGAACGACTCGCATCCAGCGACGTCAATCTGTGAGAGACTGTCTTGACACCAACCTGTTGCCAAGAGAAGGTGCTTTGATGCTGGTGCCCCAACATCATCTGCAGCAATAATCCACCCCAGCGACGCTTTGCTCCTGGCATTCATCTTTCCCCACAGGCTTTCCAGAGCAGATCTGGGGTTTGCTGTCCAGGCAGCAATCTGCTCCCATCCACTTTTTTTGGACACTGTTCAAGAAGCAAGCTAAAGGCAAACTTGTGATAGAATCAGGGAATCACTCAGTTTGGAAAAGACCTTTCAGATCATCCAGTCCAACCCTCAACCCAACTGTCCCAATCCACTGCTAAACCCTGCCCCTGAGCTCCAGATCTCCACAACTGGGAAACACAGTTAGGGATGACAATTCGAACCCCTCCCTGGGCAGTCTGTTCCAAGGCCTGAGGGCCCTTTCCAGGAAGAAATTTCTCCTCGGGGCCAACCTAACCTTTCCCTAGGGCAACCTGAGGCCATTTCCTCTGGTCTTGTCACTTGTTCCTAGGCAGAAGAGTCCAATCCTCACTTCTCTCCACCCTCGTTGCAGGCAGATACAGACAGCAATAGGGTCTCCCCTCAACCTCCTTTTCTCCAGACTAACCAGCCTCAGCTCTTTCAGCTGCTCCTCACAAGGTTTGTTCTCTAGACCCTTTCAGCTCTGCTGTCCTTCTCTGGACCCACTCCAGCACCTCAACATCTTTTGTGTTGTGGTGCCCAAACACACACGCACATACACACACACAGAGGCAGTTGTGGAGCTGCTTAAAGGCTGTAATTCTTGGCGACAGCTCTGCCAAGGCTGTACAGGCTGTACACTGATGTGCTGTCAAGCCCAGGAGCCCAGCAGGGAGAAGTCAACTTAAAACCTGTCTCAATGACAGGACACAGCTCAGCCTCCCAAAAGAGACCTTGAGCTCGTGCAGTTGGTGTATCCACACTGCTGACTGCTGAGCACTCACAGAGAGTTCAATAAACTTCATGCAAAAAAAAAAAATCCACATAGATTTAATTACTGCACTTCAAATGGTCTCTGTAAACCCACAGATCTACTCCCCCTAACCCGATTTCACAGCAGGATTTGCTGCCAACAGAACTACCTGGAGCTGGTACCACAGCTCTGCCTACTCATCACACCCAGCATGAGGCCACCACACCAGTTCCAACGGTCAGGCCCAACTGGGAAGCAGATCCTGCTGCTCCAGGGCT
Organism: Rhinopomastus cyanomelas; assembly: GCA_013400115.1. Classification (NCBI taxonomy): domain Eukaryota; kingdom Metazoa; phylum Chordata; class Aves; order Bucerotiformes; family Rhinopomastidae; genus Rhinopomastus; species Rhinopomastus cyanomelas. The sequence continues at coordinate 67,166 of VXBP01000414.1, forward strand.
TTACAACTCCAGATTTCTATGCTTAGAACCAACATCTCCAGAAACCATGTGAAGGCTGAACATGTCCTGGCCAAATGCGGTCAGAAAGCACAGTGAGCCCTTGTCCTCAGCTTCTGGTGATCCCAACTGCCTTCCACTTCATCCACTGGTGGGGGGTGGAGTATTTTATGTATTCCTAATTTTTGGGGGGTTTACTTTATTTATTTCTATTTCAGAGGGTTATTTGGAAGGGTGTTATTTTATATATTGATATCCTCTGGGGGTTGACACAGTTATTTTATATACTCATATTTTTGAGAGGTTGTTTTCTGTATTTGAGGGAGTTATAGATCTATATTTTGGGGTTATAGATATTTTTTCGGGAAATACATACAATTTTGTGAGTTATTTTATTTATATATTAGGTATCATTTGTATTTGGGGGGGTTATTTTATATATTTGTATTTTTGAGGGGTTTATTATCTACCTTGAGGGTTTAATGAATAACAGAGACACTGACACCAGAGCTCTCAGAAGCAGCAAGGTGCATCCTATCACCTTGAATTTGGTGGGTGACCAGCACCCAGAAGGGTGCTCAGACAGCTGCAGTGGCATGAACTTCACTGCTATAGGCTTTGAGGCATTTAACCGAGTGTCCAGAGCAAACTGTGATCAATTCTCATCACCACCACTGTGCTTTATCAACCAACACTTAAATGAGAAAGGGAAAATTTCCCCTCCCACTGTAAAGCAGCTAGTCCTGGCTGAAAGCAAGAGGAGAGCCCGGCAGCACCACGCTGAGGGCAAATTGCTGACAAATTTACTATCCTGCTCAGCCTGATGGTGCCTAACTAACAAGGAGAGAAGTGACTCTCACTCACAGGGCCACAACAATCAGCTTCTTAAGGGAACAGCAGTCCTTGCGGGGTTGCAGGCAGCACAGTCTGTCCCTGAGCTGCCTCATAGCTGGCAAAGGAACCATTTGGGGGTAATTCCATCTGGTTTCCACCTTTTCCAATCCTTAAGCCCAGCATGTCGACTGGCTCCGTGTACTACTGCTGCTTTGCTGTATGTTGAGTAAATGAATCAGAGGGAGACAAAGTACTTTAAACCTAACAATTAATTAAATCCTAAATGTTGGAGCTGTGGAGAAAAAACTATGTTTCTGGCAAACCCTAAGCACAGACCACACACTTGAATCCCATTTTGATCTGTCTCCTGCAGCCTGCATGGGATGCTTCTCTCTTCAGGAGACCTTTATGTGAAAAGCAGAATTCAACTCCCACAAAATGGATCCCAGGCCAGAAAACAACAGCTGCAGGAAACCCAGCACCATCCAAAACCGATTTTCAAACCTTCTCCCCTGTCTGATTGTTCCAGTAATAGAGTAAAACCCCAGCCCTGCTTGCTCACAATGAAGTCTCTACCTATCCCATGGGATTTTGCAGCTGGATACAGGACCCTTCTCACATTCACCCCAGCACCATTCTCAACCTGCCTGGATGAGGCTTCCACACATTGCCATGGAAAATGAGCTGCACTGCCTTCCTTGGATCCCCTCTTACAGACACTGCCACCACCCTACAACACTCTATGCCACTTCAGCATCGTTTATCTCCCACTCTGTGTACAGCAAGTGCCGCAACACCATGCGCTTTGCCACAAGCGTATGGAAATTCAACACATTTTACTACTTGGATGAGAAGCAAGGCTAAGCCTTCAACATCTGAGCGTTCCTCATTACAGGCCACGCTCAGCACACAGTCTTCTCGTTGCCTTCATCCCCAGAAGCCACTTTGTTTGCGTTTTGTAATTTTTTGTGTGGGATCATCTGAACTTTGGCTAAAGGCCCACGCTGGTTACTCACAGTCACACGTCCTCCCTCTTCTCCTCCTTCCCCACCGTTTGATCTCTGTACAAAGCTTTTTACCAAACCTTGGAGCCCTCACACACTTAACCATAGAGTTATGAACATCCCATCTGAAAAATCAGCTAACAGAAGCTGCCCACACACAGCATTTCAGAACTTTACTCTCTCTTATTTGAGCTGTAAGTACTTCAGAGCAAACCCAGCAAAGGCCACTTTGTCCAAGAAGAAATCACCAGGTTTCCTGAAACAATTCAAATGAAGCAGCTACAGGGAAAGAGCTCTGCCGCTTGATTCTTACTTTAACATAACTCTGCAGCTCTAAGACCTGACCAGCATAATTAAAAAATTATTGAGAACCTAATCCCCTGTTCATCCCAAAATCTTTACTGGCAAGAATCACTGCCAATAAATGACTCTGTCCAAGTGAAATGAGCTGTGGGTTTACACCCGTTGATCAGTGTAAGTTCAGTCTCACACAGTTTATTCTCCCCTCTAGTTCAGTCTCACAGAATTCATCCTCTCTCCTCTATTCTGTCACACACAATTTCTCCTCTCCCCCAAGCTCTGTCCCACACAATTCATTTTCTCCCCTACCCTCTTCATGAAGGTGGGTAAAGGCAAAGCATCTCAGGACACACAGATAATACTGGGAGGAGGGAAACCCTTTTAAAAGTTTAGTTGCAACCACAAGGCAGAAGAAAACCATGTTTAAAATAGTCTCTTGCTGCCCAGAAGGGTTTATCCAAAGCCAGAGCTGACCTCTGAGCACTAAGTCACCTCCAGCACCAGGAGCACAATGAGGGAAAAGGATGAAGATGAGTCACTGCTGTGCTCCACGGTTGTTGGGCCTGCCTGGACACTCATTAGCTGGCTGCTCCTTCCCATCCACTCCAGCACGGAGGGTATGGAGATGTCAGTACACAGAACACTTCCCATCTAGGGCATGTTCCTGACAGGAATTAGTGGGTTTTTTTTATAAGCAGCCCTAAGTTATCTCTATATTCTTTCTGAAGAAAAGTGAAGGTGGCAGTCTGAGCTCTGGCAGTGACACCAAACCCTGACCCACAACTCTCACATGGAGCTGGGAGAAAACTGCCATAAAAAGAGCAGGATAATGGAGATGTTAGAGCAGGGGCTTTCTTTCAGAATTCCACTCTGCATATGTGGGGTGTTGGCTGTGGTTTATTAACTAGTTGTGTATTGGGTATAGTATTGGGTATCATAGCATAGGAAAGATGTGGAGGGGCTGGAGAGGGCGCAGAGAAGGGCAACTGGGATGCTTAGCAGTTTGGAGAACAGGGCTGATGGGAAGCAGCTGAGGGAGCTGGGGCTGTTCAGGCTGAAGAAGAGGAGAATATGGGGAGACCTCACTGCTCTCTACACCTACCTGAAGGGAGGCTGCAGTAAGCCACAGGTTGGCCTCTTCTTCCTAGGCACTAACAACAGGATCAGAGGAAATGAGGTCAGGTTGTGCTAGGGGAGGGTCAGGTTAGATCTTAGGAAAAACTTCTTCCCAGAAAGAGTGGGGAGGCCTTGGCACAGGTTGCCCAGGGAGGGGATGGAAGCACCATCCCTGGAGGGGTTCCACAAAAGGGCATCCAGGGTGTTTGGGAATCCAAGGTTAATGGTTGGGGATTGCAGGGCGGATGACTGGACTTGATCTCGAAGCTCTTTTCCAACCTTGATTATTCTATGATGCTCTACTGTCCTTCCAGTTGCTGCTCAACAAGTCAGTTCCAACAGCGATATGAAAGATGATCTATAACACAAACCCCCACACAGGCTGGATGTTAAGAGCCTGGGAATGAGGATACCAGGAGGAAGCGCTGCTGGTCCACCAGTCACTGTCACATCTTCGACAGTGTGAACAGAGTAAAACAAGACTCCAGCACAAAACCTCTGCCCAAGAGCACTAAAACCAGTGACGACTGGAGAGAGGACCCACAGAAAGCAGCTGCTGAGATGTCAAAGCAGAAACAGCCTATTTATGTTCACAGTGAATTTCAGGGACCATAAGGAAGTGCCTGATAAGGGATCACAATTTGAAGAAAGTAATTTTGCAGAAAAGCCTCACTGTACTCACCACTGCTACTTCTTAAAAGCACTGGGAAAGAGCTCAGCAGGACGATGATTGCTTAACTGCACTTGAAAAGATCACAGCGAGCTCCTTAGACATAAAAAAATTAGGTTTACGCTGGTAGAACATCAAGAAGACACCAAGAAATAATATTTACATTGCATTTTCGAAGATGGCATTTTAAAACACACAAGCAAATCAGCAGGGCTTGCACATAGTCCATTTATCCATCAATGCAATCAATAATCTCCCCAAAATACTAAGTTAAGCCATAAAATCCAAGGTTGTTACCCACAGCTGCACCTTTAAAGCAGGGAAACAAGCTGGCTCCTCATTCCTGGAAGCTCCGAAGGCATCAAGCTGCAAAGTGGCAGCGGAGACACCAGGAAATGTCTGCAGAGTGAAGTAAGAGCCCCCACAAAAGCCCATTTTCCAGTGTAGCTGCTTGGCTGGCTACAAATCACAGAAGCCTCCACAGGTCTCTGCTCCTGCGGAGGGAAGGCAGGGCCGACATTTTCCTGCGGCAGCCCGGCACGGGTCGGCACAGACGCAGCACCTCAGCAGCTGAACGCCAAGCGCAAAGCTGCAGCATCTTGAGCCAAGCGAGCAAATGCTGCCTCTCCCCAACCCTCGCTGCCTGCACACATGCAGCACTTTCACGGATCGGTGACTGCAGAAGGAAATATCCTATTAAATGTAAACTTTCCTGTTTTTAAAGGAAGGGACTAAGCAGTTACCAGACCTTCGGGACAACCAATGGACCTTAACGTTCATTGGCTACACCCAAAGTTGCATCCTAGCACAACTCTCGCAAGCGTTCGCACCCAGGACACTTTGGTTAACAATGTTGGTCCAGCACCAGTGAGTAGCCAAGAGCAACAGGAACCTCCCTGCAACGGTCTGAGCATCAGGCTTCTGCTTAAGCCAAAGTGTGGCCAGCAGTTCAAGGAACAGGATGGTGCCCCTCTGTTCTGAGCTGATGAAACCTCTCCTGCAGTACTGGGTCCAGCTTTGCGGTCAAAGGCCACTTGGGAGTGGGCCCAGAGGAGACACAGAGATGACCCAAGGGTGGAACCTACTGTGGGGCAGGCTGGGAGAGTTAGAGGTGTTCAGCTGGAGAAGTGAGGCCCTGGAGAGACCTTAGCGTGGCCTTTCCACATCAAAAGAGTTTTAAAGAAAGAGAAGACTTTTGAATAAGGCCAGAAGGACAAGGAGCAACAGTTCTAAACTGACAGAGAGAAGGCTTAGACTGGATATAAAAACATGTTTTGTGCTGAGGGTGGTGAGAACCTGGCCCAGGTTGCCCAGAAAGTTGGCAGAAGCCCCATCCCCTGGAACCATCCCAGGTCAGGTTGGACTGTGGGGCTCTGAGCAACCCGCTCTGGCTGGGGATGTCCCACTGACCCATCTCTCACACCCAAGGGCACAAATGCATCAAGGGCAGCTGCAGGGTCACACATGGGACAGAGACAAAAGAAAAACCTACTCCAGGCAAAGATCAGATCTGCAAGGTCTGAGGGACAAGACTGGCTGATTCTACCTCTGGTTCTGTTACTTGTGGGGCTCCTTCAGGAACCTCATCAGGAAATTCCAGCCTACACAGAGAGGGAAGGTGGTAAAAGTAAATCCAGCTTCCCAGAACACCACACACCATGAAAACATAGTGGGTTTGTAATTCCTCCACCCTGCGTACACTTACTAGGAGCCTCACACAGGAATTCCTGCACAGGAATTCCTACAGGACCCGACGACTTTACATTTCTTGAATATTCCAAACCATAAATGATGCAGACAACCGCACTGATGTTTAGAAATCCATCCAGAGAACTCAAAAACAACTCCAGGAAAGCGAAGCTCAGGAGGGGTTTCTTGAATATTCATTATATACCCAGAAGAAAACACATTGCTAAGCGCAATATGGCCCTAGAAGATGACACCAGCCAGCTCTGCCTGTACTGCAAGATTTCAAAATGCAAAAAGCATTTTGAGATACAAAAGCAACTTTGTCCTGGTACCTGGAAAGACTCTGTCGACGCTTCCAGAATAAAATCATTTGGAGAGGGACTTGTGACGAGGGACTCTAGTGCTAGGACAAGGGGGATGGGTTCAAGTCAAAACAAGGAAGCTTGAGATGAGATCTGAGGCAGAAATTCCTCCCTAGGAGGGAGTTGAGGTCCTGGAACAGGTTCTCCAGGGAGGCTGTGGCTGCTCTATCCTTGGCAGTGTTCAAGACTAGGTTGGATGGGGCTCTGGGCAACCCAGTCTGGTGAGAGGTGTTGCTGCCCATGGCAGGTGGTTGAGACTGGATTAGCTCTGAGCTCTCATCCAACCCAAACCATTCTCTGATTCTGTGATACATCCTTTCTCTTGTTGCACCCTGTAATGACTGTAAAGATGCAAAAAAAAAAAAATTGCTATCCCTTCCCAGCAGCACAAAGACAAATCACTCATAGAAACAAGCTGCTTCTCACAGCCTTCTGCACATCCCAAACCCCTTTCCCAGCCCTTTACCTGTGAAAACACCACCCAGGCAGGTAAGTTGGACACTGCACATCTTCACATCCTGGGAAGCAGCTCAATGTTTACAGTCAACACCTTGTGAAAGAGGCAGCAAAACCTCATTTTCCCACACAGTAATTACTGTGAGGGTACTTAGACTGAAAATCCTCTCCAGACAATACAACAAAAGCAATCACATAGGGTTCAGATATGAATTTAAATTGGCAACTTTTGAAAGCGGCACCTTGTAATTACACACTGACAAGTGCCTTTTGTTTATCCAACTACAAGTTAATTTTGATGGCAAAATTCTACCTGTTAAGTCCAAAAACAGTGAGAAAAAAACCCTCTCCAGAAGACATCCAAGGAATCCTCATAGGCCAAGAGCTTCAAGCATGGAAAATGAGCATATATCACCTTGTCAGAGTGGCCCAGACAGAAGTGAGTTCTACTCCGAGAGATGAGCAGCCCTACACCAAAGGAATGGAACCAGGAGCAGCGTCTCCATACCTTGGCACCACAGAGGAGCATTTTCATGCCTTTCAGATTCCTTCTACCACTACCAATAGTGACTCTAAATCTGTTCTGACACCCATGGGATGATGCTTGGAGCTCCAACACTTCCAGCAACTGCACAAAGAGCATCAAGAATGGTCTTGCTCACCCAAACTTCTCGTAGCTGTTGCTTAACATATCTGGGTGCAGAAGATGCTGCAGCTTCAAGCAATCATGTCTTCATGACTAACACGACTTCAGCACGAGAGATACCGGAACTAAGTGAGATCCCCCTGCAGGGCTGGGTCCAGCTCTGAGCTCCTCAGCAGAGACCTCTGAAATTACCTGAGTGATGGAACCCCTCTGCTGTGAGGCCAAGTTGGGGGAGATTTGGGGGCGGTCAGCTGAAGAAAAGCTCCAAAGTGACCCAAGTACAGCCTTTCAGCACTTAAGGGGGCTTACAATAAGAAAGGTTACTTTTACCAGGGCCTGTAGGGACAGGACAAGGGGCAACAGCTCTAAACTGACAGAGAGTGGGTTTAAACTGGACCTAATAAAGAAATGTTTTAGGCTGACGGTGGCAACATGCTAGCCCAGGTGGCTAATAGAGGTGGGAGAAGCCTCATCCCTGGAACCATCCCAGGTCAGGCTGGACCTTGAAGTTCTAAGCAATCTGATCTGGTTGGGGATGTCCTTATTCACTACAGTGGGTGGATGTCCTTATTCACTACAGTGGGTGGATGTCCTTATTCACTACAGTGGGTGGGACTGGAGGACCTTTGAAGGTTCCTTCAACCCAATCTGTTCTGTAATTCTATGAAAACACGCTGATGGGTGAAGGTGCTCATCATTTCTTACCTAGGTTATAATTATCTACAACCACAAACTTCCAAACTTACACAGCACTATCTTACTGCATTTTTTCCTTTAACACGGTGTTTCAATAGATGAAGGGCTGTTCCTAACCCAAACTCTCACAGAAAGCCTAACTCAGAGCAGGTTAAATGGATTAAAGCTCGTAATTCATTCCACAAGCCTCAGTATTCAACATTTCCATCAATGACCAGAGGGGAAATAGAGCAAGTGCAGCTTCATTTGCAGATCACAAAGCCCAACAAACAGTGAGCAACAATGTGGCCAGCATGTTTGTACACAGCAACCTGACCCAAGTAACAGCGGCCTGGGCTCACTCACACCCCTGAGCCCTGGTCAAACACTCCACCTGCACCCCAGCAGGCAGCAGAAATCCCAGTTAAAGCCTCTTCACACAGTACGGTAACAAGAAGGATAAAGATCAAGTCCAAGGGTGTGTAATAAAGGAAGAGCAAGTAAGAATAAAGCAGTAAGAGAGATGTTTATCTCTGTGTTGTACAGCTGGAATCTATTTCACACTCTGTGCACAACTTCCAGGCGCAAACACGGATTATTTTAAGAAGCAGAAAGCTGGACCGATGCAAAGGCAAAGGCAAAACGTCCTACAAGAGAATCCACAGATCAGGCCATGCAGGCTCTCAGAAGAGGCAGTTCTAGCACAGCAGTGATCTCGCAGAACAAAGAACTGATGGGTGCTCTGGCATGGCAGACAAGGACAGAATGAGAACCAACAACTACAAGCTAAAACCAGAAAAACCTAAAAAAAAAAAAAGAAAGGAAAATGCACACTTTGGTGGCCAAACTAGCCCAACAACCCACACCATCATATTCATGACAAAGAGATGCTGTGGCCAAATGTCAGTTCCTAGGCTCACAACTGGGTGAATGGATGCAAATCAAAGGGTGACAGCTGGGTTACTTGGCGCAGACACCCCGGTATTGACTTCAGGCTTTAAAACTGGGAATTGCCAAAACCTCAGATTAAGTAATTGCTAATAAAGCTGCTTGAAGGTGGAAAACATCAAGAATTAGTGGAAGAGAAAAGCACAAGTCAGCTGAAGGAACATCAGCCCTGAACTGCAATCAAGCTAATTCCCCAAGCTCTAACCCCGACACGGTGGGTGTCAGACACTAGTGGGAGGGTTTGGTTGTTTCAGAGGGGGTAACTCCAAAGAAGCCAATAGTGTAGATGTGGAGCTGCAGAGTCAAGCTTCTTGTCCAGTTAATCACAGCAAGACAGACCTCCCCCTGCATAAGAGAAGAGAGTGATGGAGATGGGAAAGAATGAACTTCAATAAAATTAACTTACCACGAGTTCCAATTCACTTCCAAGTTCAGATTATCCTGTGATCTAAAATGGGACCAGTACCATCCAATTTACTTCAGAACACATTTTTCCCTGCTCTTCTCCCTTCCTCACTCACGCAGACAAACACAACCCACCACAGACCTCACCTTCCTGCCTTGTAGCAGAGGTAAGAGCAGTGTTCTCCCAGCACTGTGCCCACACCAGAAATGTCCAAAGATAAACAAGGATCTCTGAGCAATACTGATAGATTTTATAAAATCCAAGATTAATTCTTAAATCAGAAAGCACACCATGGAAAGGGCAACATCTCCGTGGCTCTCAGCTACATCTGTCAAAGGCAAATCTAGGCACAGAGCTCTCGTATCGGCTGGAAGCTCAAGACAGCATTCTGCAGAGACTCCAATCCTCCTTCCTCATTAAGTTTTTCTTCTCCCAATTAGCAGAAGTAGGCAAAAGAAAATTACCCTCTTACCTCACAGCACAGAGAAAAGCCTCCAGCTTACCTGGCCACACAACCCACATAAAAATCAAACCTACTTGCCTTAGGCAGCACCCTAAGCTGCAGCCACTGAAGCTCATGAGAAGGTCAAGTTTCCCAACTCCACGCTGCCACCCAGATGTCGGGTTAAGCTGAGCTGCCTAAGCTGCTTGGGAACAAAACTCAGCCCTGACAGTCTGCCAATTCAACAGCATAAAATCCCCAACACCATGATCACTCGGTGCATCACTGCAAGCACAGAGCAGCCAGCAACAGCAACATGCTCTATTAGCTCTTCCAGTCCTTTGTGGGGGAAGAAGACACTCACAAACCTTCTGGGCGTGGGGCAAAAAAACAGAACTGACGTTTGGATCAGTCACATTTCAACCCAGTTTAGAAAGCCAGGCACTTCTGCCTGTAGTGGATTAGACACACATACAATGAACTAAAAAAAACAGAGACAGAACAGCCTGTGTTCCGTCTGGCTAATGATGCAAGTAAGTGCAATGTACGTAGGCAGAGGAAATTATCATACACATATACACATATGGCTGGTAATATTTCTGCTTCAACAATGGGAAGGAGAAAGATGCAGCAAGAGAATATATTTTTCCTCAACATCTGTGAGGAACTGTGAGCTCTGCTGGATTTGAACAGTATGAAGACATCCACAGCTTTTGTTCTGAGCTCAGTCTAGTTTATCTGAGAAATAAAATTATTGCAATTACAAAAATAACACTAAAAAAAATGTATTTACAGATTGCAGCAGCCTCACAGATTCGCACAGCTTTCAGCGATGCTTCTAAACCACTCTTGTTAGCAGACCTGACAGCTATCACTCAGCATTACTTGACATCACACTGGTTCACCAGTTTGTCTCTGCCGTGGGGAAGCCGGTCAGTTGAGGAGATGGCAGAGGCAGTCAAGTGACAGCCCTGCGACAGAGAAGTACCTTCTCCTAACCAAAGGACTAAACTCTGAATAACTATTCTTGGAAAAGGGTTGGGACTTAACTGGGTGAACCCTTCAGCAGACTTAACTTACCATTTCAGACCAGACAGAGAGGGAAGAAAGGTCACCAATATTCTTTCTCCTTGAATAATTCATTTCACTGCCTAAAGTCTCACAAAAGAGCCGCTGCTTTGGTCAGAAGGATCTGCCCTGGTCAGAAGGATCAAGGATTACTGGGCAAAGCAAAGCTCAAGGCTTCTCACTGGAGCGGCCCTCAAGTTCAGCATCCGTTGAACAAGCCAAAACCAAGGGCTTTCCCTTGACTTTTTGAAGGTTTGGGAGCACAGAGCAAAAAGATAATAGTGCCTATGCCCTTTGTGAGGCTTCTAAAACTATACTGCACTGCAAAAACCAGACACTCATAGTGAAAAAACCAAAAGTTGCTTAATCACCTCACTGCAGATATCTCCAATGCCACTTCCTGCTCCTCTGGCCATTTTGACTTTCAAAGCACCCTCAAGCTTTGAGGTTCCTTCCATCCTGCCATCAAGAGGACCTGGAATCATTTCCCAGGACATAATGTTCCTCCTCCCGCTCTACACCATGATCTTTGTCCTCAAGGACACCTGACTTTCTTACCCTTCTCAATAGCTTCTCTTTCCCATGGGGTTACTCAGAACCCCACAACAGTGTCTTCATTGCCCTGCAGCTTTCTTCAGACCCACAACATTGCTCTGACTGAGGTTACAAGGTTCCCCACACCCTCTTACTTCCCCAATCTGCAGATGACCCTCCTGCTCAACAATCCTTCTCCACTCTTCTCTGCTCTTCAGATCATTCATACCTTCTTGCTCTTGGCTGGTTTAGGCCCTTTCCTTCCCGCATCCACATCCCTGCAGAGCTCTACGTGTCCAGTCCTGCCTTCCCCGATGGCACTGAGCTTTAGCCAGGCGCAGGGAAGCAAAGAATAGCTCCAGCAGCTCTCCTACCTCTAACCCACTTCTCCCCAGCATATCAGAAGCTCAGAAACCTGAACATCACCTCTGCTAACCTCATCACACCCCTGCCTACAGCAACATTCAACCCTCTCTAGCCAAACTAATCCTCTCCAAGCCAGAGCCTTTCCAGAAAGGCAGCCGATCACACTAGAGACCTCTCAAATGCGCTCTTTTTTCCACCTTCCATTAACCACATCACTAATCCCAAGGCATTTGTCTTTCTTCCAAGGAGCTAAAAGGCTCCTCTGACCCATGCATTTCACTCCTGACCTTTTGTTTCTCTTCCTCTCTCTCGAGGGTAATGCAGCCTCGTTCTTCAGGAGATCACAAGTAGATCACCCAGAGTGGAGCCCAAGGGAGCTGTGGGGCCCTCCCTCAGCAGGATGCGCTCTCCTCTGTAATTCTAGAGCACCGCCTCCCCTTTGCCAACTAGGGTCTCAACTGACAGCAGTAACACAGGCCATGTTCATAGCTGTGCTGGGTCAAAGGACAGAAATTCCACCTGCCAGAGCTTCGAACGAAAACCAGCACGTATTGTGCGAAAAGACATCCCCAATACAGTCAGAAACACGCCTACAGCAGAGCCCTATATGCAAATCTGTGACTTCACACTAAGAGTGTCTTATTTTTGCTGTAGTTTTGAGACGGGAGTGTTACCAAGCCGATCACAAGCCACACGCCAAGGCAGGCACAGTCGTATCTACACTCAGCAATGGCCTCAGCACAGCAGGCATCGTGGACCTGCGAATTCCTGGCAGCGCTGTTCCTTCACTCCACACCGGCGTTACGGCTCAGGTGACCTCTGAACACTAAGAAAAAAGTCAAACCATCTTCTCTGAAAGCAAATCTGATAGAGAAGGAAAAACAAGGTTTAAATGCTTTCCTCCAACAATACGCTTCAGAAAAATTGCCAGAGGAATCAGCTGGCTCTCGAGTTCCCGCCAGTTCAGCATGACCTTGGCCAAGATACTTGGGCCCAGTCTCCCTCTAATCAACTCTTTTCATAGCTCATCACCATCACTTTTGGTCCCTCCACAAGCAAACTGCCCTTCCCAGAGGACCAATTCCACTTTCCCCTCAAAGGGAACTTCAACGCACAGAATAAAACATCTCCTCGCTGGCAAATTTTCAGGGAGCCAAGAACAGAGAAGTCACCCTACGCTAAAAACAACCAGACCCTTTTTATTTTTGTACTCCAGTCTATGGGAAAGACAACCAAAGCCTGATATTTGGCATCGATAACATTCCAGTTAAAACCAGCACCCTTTCCTAACGTGAAGGGAAAACAGGTTTACGCCAGGGTTATTGCTTCCGAGCATGCTCAGCAGCTTTGAAGATTTCAGCATCGGGTAATGGAGCTGTTTTCTCTCTGACATCACTGCGTGTCCTCCCTGCATGACCAGACCAATGGCCCAGTAACAGGTTTTGCTGCCACTATTAGTTTTCCCTTGCAGAGCAGTTGCCTCACAGAGGGAGCTGAACAAGGACAGGGCACAAGAGGTACAGCTGAACAAGTTGTGTTACACAGACTACAAAGCTCACCCAATCCATGGGAATATCCTGCTGTTCCCAGCTTGGTGTAGGTTCCCCATCTCCCCTCTTCTCCCAAAGCAAAGCACTACAAGAAACATTTTCAAACCTCATCTGGCTCTCTCCAAGTTCCACAAACAGGAACCTCAAACCCTAAGCAGGCTATTTCAATATTAATTAAAACTCATTTCTTCATTTACAGAAAGGAAGGATGCAAAGCAGCCCCGGTGTCTCAGGGGGTTCAGTCCACGGATGAGGTAACGCAGACAGTGCATCGACCTCATAAATGGGGATTTTCTCGTGCATTTCTAACACTATTTAACGATTTATGGACCACGAGTCCCCTAAAGCATCCAGAAGGGACAACGTAAATCAATCAGTACCGGATGTCCTGACTCTTTTCAGGAGGCAAACAGTATAAAAACAAACCCTCCCAGATCTTTAGGTGAAAAACCTGGAGTTTGGGTTTAAAGCACCAGTCCAGCTGGGGGCTCCCGTAACGAGGGACAGCCACTTCAAAGCTCAGCAGTAGCTGCTCTTCCTTTCTCGCCTTTTGTTTGTCTCTCTAACCTCGAGACTCTCCGGACTGGTCAGAAAACAAAACGTCACTGTTGAGCCTTAATAAGTCAACGTTCATTTTCCTCTTGTCGATCCAAAACACCAGCAGCAGCGCTAATTCTGTCGAAGCACGGATGTGTGCTTGGGGTGGTGGGAGAAGAAAAAGGAGGTTTCAACTAGGCAGGGGGTCCCTGGGGCAGCCGGTGGCTGAGGAGCTGGGGGTGGGTCTGGGACAGCAAGGGGAGCCCCAGGCAGGAGGAACGACGTGGGGACGGACAAGTAGGCAGTCGCTCCCAGCCCACTCTGGCCTAACAGCTGGTGGAGCGGCCCCGGTGAAGGAACAGGACGGTCGTTCCGGGACCGAGGGTCCTCTCACCAGGCCCCCTGTCTGGTCCCGTCGGCCACTGCCCCCCTCCCGCGGGTCACCTTGAGCCCCCAGCGCTACCGCCTTTGTGCCACTACCGGACACCGGGCCCGCACACAGACCCCACTGGGGGGATGGAAGAAGGGGGTTCTCTGCCCTCCCTGCTCTGTAAGGGGCCGCGGGCAATCCCCAGGGACGGCCGGTCCCTCCCAGCCCCACGCACCGCCGTTTTACCTGGAAGTCGCGGTCTTCGTTGAAGCGGGAGAACCTGTCCGCCATTTTGCGTCGCCACTGCCGCCGCCACCGCCTCCTCGCTGGGCCCGGCCCGGCCCCGCGCACCGGCCGCTCCCTCAGCACCGCCCCCGCCGCGCCGGCCGCCTCACGCGCGTGCGCGGCTCCGCGGCGGGGCGAGGCGCGGCCCGCGGGCTGCCGGGAACGGGAAAAAGTGGGGGGTGAAGCGGAGTGGGGTGGGGGAGAAGGGGGTGGCAGAGACCACACCGTTACAACCGCTGCCACGGCGATTCGCGCTCCCCGCCCACCCAGAGCCCCCCGATGCGGGTTTGGGGGACGGGGGCGCGCATCCACGCCTGCGCGCACACCCGGACGACCCAAGCTGGAACCTCCCCCTCCACGGGTCGCTGTGCGCCTGCGCAGAGACGGCAGGTGGCAGCGCCGACGGGAACCCGGGTACAGGGGACGGTACGAAACGCGCTTCAGCCCTTCCCGCCCTCCCGGGCTGAGCCAATGGGAGTTGCCTCAGCATCTTGAGTGACGGCACTGCAATCCAATAGGAACGCTGGGTTGATGTCGCCCCCTGGCGGTCTCGCCCGATCGCGCTGCTTGCTGAAGAGGCGCGTGCGCGCAGGAAACGGGCCGGGGGAGCGGGTCAGGGCGGGCTGAGGGCAGAGGGAGCGGAGAGGATGGGGGGGTGGCTCGGGGTCAGTGGGGAGGCGTTTGAATGCCGCCAGTCTGCAGATATGGGGCAATCCTTCAGGAGCTGATGGTCCCCGAGGGTCAGCCCCGAGGCGAGTGATGGTGTCTGAGGCCAACCCCGAAGTAGTCAGTGGTGCCCGGGGCCAGCCCCGAGGCGAGTGATTGTGCCCACGGCGAGGCCTGAGCAGAATCACAGTGCCCAGAGCCAGGCAGAGCTGTGTCTACAGACCCATTCCTGCCTCAGGCAGCCAGCCAGGCTGCAGGGCCTCTCCACAGCCGTGAGCAGGAGTCCCGTGCCTGGCTGGCCTGAACAGAGTCTGGGCCTGGGCTGTGATGGCAGAGGAGCAGCCCCAGGCCTGCACACACCAGGCCATGCCTGGGGTTGCAGCAGCCCAGAAGCCTTTAGGGCAATGAGGGGCCACATCAGATGAGGCTCTGCTTTTCCCCCCACTGCCACAGCTGTTCCCAGCTGTCTCGGCACAGCAGTGTGTGTCGCTGTCTCTGCCTGTACCTGACAGCAGGAAAACCAGATTCCATCCGTCTCTCCATTCATTCCTGTTCTTTCTCTTACAAGAGCCTTGCTGCCTGCTTGTGTGCTGCCCTCTGCCGCTGTGTATAGAGAGAGGAGCTGGGACACGGGCCTGCCCCTGGCTGTGCCACCAGAACTGTTGATTAAGCCAGTACCTGTGACGGCAAGCCCTGCGCAGCTAGGCTGCGGGTCAGATGAAGGGTGGGAGGTCAAAGGAGTGGTTGTGCCTTCTGCTGCACAGTGGAGCTTGTAAAGGAGGTGACTTGATATGTTACTGCTGTATGCTGAGCTGTGCTGCAGGAACTCCTGTCTGGAGCTCCCACTTGCTGCCTCTAACCTGTGACGGGGGACACTGCCTTCAGCCTGCAGCCCTAGCTCAGCAGAAATTCCCCTGGGAAGCTCCCTAATCTGTGCTGAGGAGGACCTCATGGAAGAAAGCCAGGACCACTGCATCACAGGGTGGCTGTGAGAACTTTAGTTGGGCAGGAACATTAATGTTTGCTCCTCCTTGCCCTAACAAAGTCCTTAATACTATGCAAGTCTATGTTTTACTCTGCTCCCCACAAATACCTCAATACTGGGGTCACTTCTTGTTCTGCATCAGGGCTGTGGTCCCACCCACCTATGTGAGGAGCAGATGCTGGTCCAGAGTCATAGTCTCTCCATGCCAGCGTCCTTGTGACTCCTGCCCTAAACTTCATGCAAAGGAGGGCAGAGAACCCAAGGAGCAGAGGGGAGCAGCTTTTTTCCTTCCAGGAATCACCTCTGCCTTTTCATAGAATCATTAAGGTGGGAAAAAACCTCTAGAATAATTTCCAACCATCAACCCAACCCCACCAAGCTCTCAGCCACTCCCAAAGTACTTCTTCTACACATTATTTGAACTCCCCCAAGGATGAGGCCTCCAGCACTGCCCCGGGCAGCCTGCTCCAAAGTTTGACCACTCCTTCATTGAAAGTGTTTTTCCTAATACTCACCCTAAACCTGCCCTGATGAAGCCATTTCCTCTCATCCTATCATGTTTGGAGAAGAAACCAACCCCTACCTCACTACAGTCTCCTGTCAGGTAGTCTCTGAAGGAACTGTCCCCAGCTTGCTACCCCAGAGCACCCAAACAAATCCAGTCAGCAGGACAGGGCTGGGATCCCAGCCCAAGGCGTAGGAGCAGCCTCATGGGTGGCTCAGGGGAAGGGACACACAAGTGTCCTGCAGCCACTCCACCTGTGGGTGCCACCTGGGCACCCTGGGCTCTGCTCAGCACTAGAGCAGTGCTCTTGCTCCACCTAGGTGGGCAGTGGGACCCCAACCTACTACCTGGGACCCTTTCATTCACCTCATGGGACCCCTCACCCTGGTTTATGGCTCTTTTCAACATAGACCCTCTTCACTCTGTTGGGTGCAGGAAGCTGATGCTCACCATCACTAATGTGTGGAGGGCACCCAGCTCTGCCTGAGCTTTGGGATGAGTGGGATCTGGCACCCTGTGGGTTGGGGAGAGGGAGAAATGCTCTCCCTTGAAGCCCCTCACCCCTTGCCTCAGTTTCCCTCATAGCTCCAGGGGTGAGTGGACTCTATTGAGGAGGGCTGAGGCTGCTTTTTCAAGAGCAGCCCTGGTGGGGCTCAGGCTTCTCTCCCCAGACCTGGAGACCTCCACTACCAGAGGAAGAGGGAACTCGGAGAGGGGACAGAAGGACCAGCCCTATGCCAGCAAGGGACTGGGCCTGCTAGGGACGTCCTCAATGGATGGGGAACAATCTGCCCTGCTCTGCCAGTTTGGTACGGGGACAGCTCAGTGTCCCCATTGGGCAAAGCTCTGTGCCTCCATGGGGTGTGGGAACAGCTCAGCATCCCCCTTGGGCTCAGCTCTGTGCCCACTTTGGGCACAGAGGTGACTCAGAGTCCCCAGGACTGAGAGCAGCTGGAGTGGCCATGAGACACCATGCAGACATGAACAGGCCTCACAGCCCCGCTGCAGCTCCCCCACCTCACAGGGGGTTTGGGTGGTTCTAGGGGACACACAGAACCCCTGGGGACCCCAAAGGCTACCTTGGGCCAGTGGCAGAGTCTCTGTCTGTTCCCAACAGGGCCCTGATGAAAGTATAAATAGCAGCCAGCACTGTCACCTCCTGTCACATGCCTAGGGCTGGCAGGGTCCCCTCCTTAACCAGGACACAGCTGTTGTGTCAGGGGGCCATCCTTCACACCAGTGAGACAGTGGGACACCCCACCGTGGGGACACTGGGACCATCGACGCCCACCCCACAGATCAGGGCCAGTCCTAAGTGGGACCCAGGGGTGAGATCTGTCACCTCTTTAGGAACACAGACCCCAGCCCAGTACAGGACCCTGGGAAACAGCAAAATGGCCAGACCCCCACCCCATGGGAGACAAAGGGGACCTTTCTAACCCCAAACCAGAGCAAAAAGGGGGAAATCCTGGAGGTAGTATGGTCACCCAGTCTCCACCACCCCCACCATGTCACCACTCGCTGCCATCACCCCTCGACCTGCTCTAAAAATACCCCTCTGACAGCGACAGCTGGGCCAGGTGCTGGGTGCCTGGGGACCCACAGGGGGACCATGGCCTGCAGAGCCATGTGTCTATGTCCCCCTCCCTACCACAACACTCCTCACTCCCCACAATCCGTTTTGGGGACCTCCCAGCACCCCACGAGGCCTGGTCTGCTGCACCTTTCTCCCTCCTGCCGTGACGCAGTGAGATGGCAGCTGGTGGCACTATGCCCGGCCATACCCAGCATGGCTGCGGTGGTGGTGGCTGTCCCCTCTCGCAGTCCCCAAAGCCCTCCCCGAAGCCCCTAATCCATCTGGCACAGCGGGAGATGCCTAAGCTGCCTTTTCATGGCGTCTCCTCCGCGCGCCGCCTCGCCGTGCTTTCAATGCCGGGCGCTGGCAGGAGATGTGTCAGACAAGCTGGAGGGATCCCTCCCCTGCCAGCAAGGTCAAGGTGGGCTTAGCCAGATTCCCCCCGCATGCCCACCCGGCCACCAGCCTGGCCACCAGACCTGCCACAGTCCTAAGGGTGGTGGGGCAGTGGGACCCTCACCTCAGTTTGGGTTTGTGTCCCTCCCACCCCAGCTCCTCAAAGTCACACTCAGGGGCACTCACTAGCCCTCTGCTCCCAGCCTGGGGACCCTTCAGTTCCCCAGGGCCTGCTGGAGCCTTGAGCCCACCCGCAACAGCCACCCCAGTGATAGGGCAGCCCACAGGTATCCCACAGCCATCCCATGGGTACCCCAAGGCTTGGCTTACCCCAGGTCCCACCCCACAGGCACCTCCAGGGTTCCACTCAACCCCCAGTGCTGCTCACAGCCTCCTCCCTCCCACCCTGTGGAACCATTACAGACCAGTTTAGACCAGTACAAACCAGGCCTGAGAACAGCAGGCATTGGTTCCAGCACCACTCAATCCATGGGGCAGTAGGTGTGCAACAACTGGGCACAGGCATGTGAACACACGCATGCCAGCAGACCTTCGTGCACACCGCCCCCCAAAAGTGTCATCCCAGTGCTGTCACCCCACAGTACTCTCATTCCCCTGTCCCACTGGTCCTTCCTGCAGGTGCTATGCACACACATGTCTGTGTGTGTGTGTGCCTGTGTGTGTGCACGTGTGCCTGCTCATACACAGAGGTAGAGGAGGCCCCGCAATGCCCATGCCAGAGGCCCTGCACCCCTCTCTCTGTTCCCTTGGTGACAGACCCCCATCATCCGCTGGCACCTCCAGCCCGCACCAGCCAGGGCCTTTGTGGCTGGTTTTAATTAGAAGCTCTTAAGTGTGAAACAAAGCCGGGGGCAGGGGCGTGGGGGCCCATCCTCTGGGCTTCTGGGGAACCCCTGGGTGTCCCCATCCTGCCTGGCATCACCTGGCAGCAGCTCCAACCCCCTGGTTCTACTTCACCCTCCTCTGTGCCATTGCCAGGGGATGGGAGTACTGGGAGTTGGTGCTGCCCCCCATAAAAAAAATAGTCCTCCTAAGCGGTGCTAGGCACCAGCCTGAGTGTGGGGCCAGTGCTGGCTGCTGTGCCAGCCCCAGCGTCACCCATGGGTGCATTTGGCCTCCTGACCCAGGGGACGAGGCTGGCAGAGGGACTAGGGTTGCCTGTAGCAGGACTGGTAGTGATGGGTGTTGCTGGGGGTACTGGACACTTCTGTGGGTGCTGGGCATGGCTCAGGGTGCTGCCAAGGGGCCCAAGGCCAGTAGCTGGGGAGGTTCCACCTGTGCCACCCACCCTTGGCTCCCTGGGTGCCAGGAGGACCCTATGAGCACCCTGGAACCCCACAGTGCTGAAGGAGCCCTGGGCTGAAGGGCCCTGAAGGAGCCCTGTCCCATGGGAGCCATCGGACCCACCAAAGTGGTAGCACTCGTGGGCTACTCTGGCAGGGACCTTGAGGTGCTGGGAGCAGGAGGCTGGCAGTACTGTGTGCCCACCAGCATCCCCCAGTGCTGTACTGGGATGAAGTGAATGTGGAGCAGTGGTGGCATGGGGACTCCTGGGACTCCCCTAAGCACTCCCAGGAGGTTCCAGTGGAGCAGCCCTGCAAAGCCACATGTGGCCCAGTACTCCCAGTAACACCTGGCCTGTGTGCCAGGATGAATTCCTGTCCTCACACAGTATCCTCTGCCCAGGACACAGACCCCAGACCCCTACAGAGGAGTGGGTGGGGGAACACTCTACCACCCAGCAGGGCCCTGGGGACTGGGCTGGGAACCCAGTGACAGCAACAAATGGGACCAAAGGGATTCCCTGGCCAGGCTGCCTCTCTGTGGTTTCCCCAGCTTGCCCCCAGGCCACCCAGGGGTCTCTCCCGGGTCTGGTTCCAGCTCTGCTCTTGGTTTCCCCCTCCCCAGTAAGGCTCAGCACCCACCCTGGGTACAACCATATTTCCCTGTGTCCCCGCTACCCCCAGGTCCTGGGGACCCCTGTCCTAAGCCACCAGTACCCATGAGGGCTGGGAGCATGGAGTGTGGGGACCCCCCACCCCCCAGAAAGAACCCAAAACTTGAAGCTTTCAAAAACCACAGGACGCCACAGACAACCACCCCACCTCCTGCCCTGCACCCCCTGTCAGGGCAGGGGCAAAGGCCACTGTGGCGGGGGACACCATGGCGGGGGTCACACACGCCAGATCCTGCACCCACGAGGCCGAAGGAGCCAGCCCCATATTCTCCTCACGCTGAGGGGGGTCGTGGGGCAGCCGCTGGCCGCGATGTGGCCCCTCTGCAGCCCCCCTAGCCCGGCCTCCCTCCAAGCCCAGCCCGGCCTGGCTGGGTGGGCGCCAAGCGCTGGCCCTGCCCGGCCACTCTCCCCGGGACAGGGTGCCTACAGCCTCAGCACCCCTGGATACCCCTGCGGGGGGACAGACTGGTGCCTGGCCGCTGCCCACCCCCCCAAACCAAGGACCACCATCCCAGGCTGGGACCCCCTTTGCCATCACCGTCCCCTTGCAGTTAGCGGGAATCCCCCAGTCTCCAACCGTGGAGGAGGCGGCGGGGCTCGGGGGGGTTCGGGAGTGGGTGCCCATGGTGGGTCCCTCTCCTCCGGCAGCCCCTCGGCTTTAACTTGCGGAGCAACCCCCCCCCACCTCCCCGCCTGCGCCCTTCCCCCTCGGCCAGGAGCCGGCAATGGTTTCAATTACGCTCTGAAAGGCGCTGGGGCCCCTCTTTTCACGCAGCCCGGGCTGCTCCCGCTCACAACAAAAGCTGAAGTTACAGGAAAGGGAGAGAAGAGGAGGGCGGGGGGGCCGCGGCCAGGCAGCCCCCAGCCCCCTGGGCCCCCCCAGAAAGGAGCGGGACGGGGGGCGCTGGGATGGGGCCAGACCCACACGCACCCCCCTCCCTCCACCCCTGCCTTCCCGAGGCCGCTGCTGGGAGAAGGGCAGATTCCCCCCACCCCATCCCACTGCCGACATTTGGGGGGGTGGTTGACCCTCGTTTCTGTCCTTCGCTCTGGTCCAGTTTCCCCCGCGGTGTGGCCCAGGGAGTGCCAGTCCACCCTAGTGTATCCCAGTCCCCTCCAGAGCGTCCCAGTCTGCCACAGCATGTCTCAATCCCTCATGTGTGTCTTGCTGTCCTCCCACTCTGTGTCCCAGAGCCCCCCAGCATGTCCCAGAGCCCCCCTAGTCGTCCTGTTCCCTCCGGCGATGTGTCCCAGTCCTCCACAGTCCCAGACACCTCCAGCGTGGCCTGGATCCCCACAGCGAGTCCCAATCCTTCCCTGCGTATCCCAGACTACCCTGGTGTGTCCCAGATCCCCTAGCATGTCCTAGATCCCCCCAGTATTTCCCAGTTTCCCCAGTGTTTCCCAGTACTCGCAGTGTGTCCCACATATCCCTGGTGTGTCCTGCATTCCCCTAGTTTCCCAGTTTCCCCAGAGCCCCTCGGTATGTCCCAGTCCCCTCTGATGTGTCCTAAGCTCTCCAGTGTGTCCCATTCCTCCCCTGCCCAGCACGTCCTGCTCTCCCGTGGCATGTGCCAGTGTCTGCCCCCAAGTGTATCCCAGTACCCCCACCCAGAGTGTCCATCCACCCCCGTAGTGTCCCAGTCTCCTCCAGTGTGTCCCAGTCTATCCCGCCCTATCCCGGTTTTGGGGACCAAACCCGGCCGTGGTTAGGACGGGGCGGGGGGGCGGAAGGGCAGGACGTGGGATGTCCCTTGCCCTCCGCGCCTCCCATTTGGGGACATCGGGGACTCCCGCGGGGCCAATTCCAGCAGTACCGGGGGCACCGGGGACCCCGAGTTCGAGAAGGGGGACACACGGGAGTGTCCGAGGGTCGCGGCGGGACCCGCTGCGGTGGGGGGCGTCGGGAACACGTGGGTCCAAGGCTGAGGGGAGCAGCCCCACGGCGGGGGGACGACGACACGAGGCCGGGGGGAGGGGGTTGCACAGGACACGAACGGGTCGGGGACACGAAGCGGGGGGGAACAGAGGACACGTGGAGGACCCTTCCCCGTGGCCCCGTCCCGACCCCACGCCGCGGGGGGGGG